>CM038143.1:520633674-521118697 GCA_021437245.1 Aegilops speltoides | reverse complement strand
GACCTGGACATTCAGGCTGAATCCAATATTTTGTCACCAGCAGAGCTTCAGGTTAAAAATGAGGTGGAGAAGAGGTTAAAAGAACTACTCCGCGAAGAAGAACTGAAGTGGGCTTTACGTGCTAAAGTACGCAAAGTGGTCCAGGGGGATGCGAATACTCAGTTCTTCCATTTGATAGCTAATGGCAAACACAGAAAGAAGCGAATCTTTCAGCTTGAGCAGGACGAGGGTACTATTTTAGGTCAGGATAACCTAAAAACATACATTACCGACTATTATAAGCAATTATTTGGACCTCCGGAGGATAATACTGTGTCACTTGATGAGTCCAGAACTGAGGATGTACCTCAGCTATCGGCTGCTGATAATGAGATTCTGGTTGCCCCGTTCTCGGAGAAGGAGGTTTTTGATGCTATTGCACAGATGAAAAATAATAAGGCTCCCGGACCGGATGGTTTCCCGGCTGAGTTCTATAAGAAATGCTGGCACATTATTAAGGGGGATTTACGACCTATGTTCCATGATCTGTTCTCTGGACAGCTTCAATTATTCCACTTGAATTTTGGGACTATCACACTACTTCCTAAGAAGACGGATGCTGTGAGAATTGAGCAATTCAGGCCGATCTGTCTCCTTAATGTTAGTTTCAAAATTTTCACCAAGGTCGGGACTAACAGGCTCACACAGATTGCACATTCTGTTGTGCAACAATCCCAAACCGCTTTTATGCCGGACAGAAATATCCTTGAAGGGGTGGTAGTCCTGCATGAAACGCTCCATGAAATCCACTCCAAAAAATTAGATGGAGTGATTTTTAAAGTGGATTCCGAGAAAGCCTATGATAAGGTCAAATGGCCTTTTCTCCAACAGTCTTTGCGTATGAAAGGTTTTGATGAAGCCTGGCGCAGATAGGTTGAATCATTTGCGCAAAAAGGTAGTGTGTGAATTAGAGTTAATGATGACATAGGTCACTACTTCCAGACACATAAAGGCCTAAGACAAGGAGACCCGATGTCCCCTATCTTGTTTAACATTGTGGTGGATATGTTGGCAGTTTTGATAGGAAGGGCTAAGAAAAATGGTCAAGTAGGTGGATTGGTGCCTCATCTTATTGATGGAGGTGTCTCTATCCTACAGTACGCTGATGATACAATCATCTTTATGGAGCATGACTTGGCTAAGGCGAGAAATATGAAGCTGGTGTTATGCTATTCGAACAATTGACCGGGTTAAAGATTAACTTTCATAAGAGCGAGTTGTTCTGTTTTGGTAGGGCCAAAGATGAACAGGATGCTTATAGGCAATTGTTTGGATGTGAGTTGGGAGAGCTACCATTCTCATACTTGGGGATTCCTATCCACCATCGTAGGCTGACAAAAAGAGAATGGAAGTGCATCGAGGACCGTTTTGAGAAGAAAATGAGCTGCTGGAAGGGCAAGCTCATGTCATATGGAGGCCGATTAATCCTAATTAATTCGGTGCTCACGAGTATGCCGATGTTTCTTCTATCGTTCTTTGAGGTACCAGTTGGTGTTAGGAAGAGATCGGACTTCTATAGATCGCGGTTCTTTTGGCGGTGATGAGCTTAAAAGAAAATATCGGCTTGCTAAGTGGGATATCATCTGTAGACCGAAAGACCAAGGGGGTCTAGGTATTGAGAATCTCGAAATTAAGAATAAATGCCTTCTTAGCAAGTGGCTGTGGAAGCTCTCTTCGGAGAATGATGCTATGTGGGCTCAAATCCTTCGCGGCAAGTACCTTCAGTCAAAAACTTTGTCACAGGTCACAGTACGGCCGACCGACTCGCCCTTCTGAAAGGGTCTCATGAAGGCCAAGCAGGCATTGTTTAATAGGACAAAGTTTGTTATTGGAAACGGCACGAGTACACGTTTCTGGGAGGATACTTGGCTCGGTGACACACCCTTAGCCATCCAATACCCCTCTTTGTACCGCATTGTTCAACGACGTGAGGTGTTCATTGCATCGGTCTTTCAATCTACCCCCCTTAATATCCAGTTCAGACGAAAAGCGGGCAATCGTTGGGAAGAATGGCTCCGCCTAGTTAGGAGACCGATGGAAGTCCAGCTTTCTCAACAACCCGATGAATTACGCTGAAGTTGACTAAGTCTGGAGCATTCACGGTTAAATCAATGTATATTGATGTTATTAATTCGAACTCCATTCCTACATCCAAACATGTTTGGGATGTCAAAGTTCCTTTGAAAATAAAAGTGTTTATGTGGTTTGTCCATAAACAAGTAATTTTAACTAAGGATAACTTGATAAAACGTAATTGCACAGGACCTACTAGGTGTAGTTTCTGCAATCGGGATGAGACTATTAAACACCTCTTTTTTGATTGCCCGCTGGCCAAGGTATTTTGGCAGACGGTCCACATTGCTTTTAATATCAAACCCCCGAATTCTGTTAATGCGTTATTTGGGACATGGCTCAATGGGATTGAGCCTAACTTAGCGAGACATATTCGGGTTGGAGCTTGTGCTTTGCTGTGGACTATCTGGAATTGCAGAAACGATTTGGTCTTTAACAGAATATCATGTATACATTTTTGCAGGTCTTATTCCGGACTACGGCACTGATCCGTTCGTGGTCGCTACTCACCCAGACGGAGGCCGGGGCATTTGGTTATCGGGTCTGTCATTGGGAGATGGTAGCTCGATATCTTCAACCGGTTTGGATGGCGGTCATGTAATAGGATAGGCATTTAGTATCCCTATCTAGTTTAGCCAGCCGGTTGTGGCATCTTGATTTGGCTAGATGATGTCTCTAGCCTTTTTTTGGCTCTGTGTGAGCTATTTGTGCTTTTCTTTGACTTGTGGAGACCTTTGGAACCATGTTGGCACTACTTTATTTTGGTAATAAGATGGCCGTATGCATCGTTCTGATGCAGAGGCCGGGGATTTCCCCCTTTTCGAAAAAAATGAGAGCAAGCATTTCTTCTCCCGTCCTTCTAAGGCGTACAAGGTTGTAAGGAGGAAGCATCACAAGATATAGACAGAGCGCAGCGTGCACATAACATGGCACAAGACCAACAACACCTTTGAAGACTAACATCAGCAGACGTCTACAAAGGGTCCAACAACAAGCGGGACAAGACCAAGTGGGTGATGCACCGGTAACACCTCGACAAATATCAAGGACGAGAAGGAGGGGGGAGCTAATGGTCTGCAAGATCTACTACTAAACGGAAGATCCCAAGAAAAGAAAGGCATCAAGGAAGAAGCATTAATCTTATGTATAAATCTCTGTTGTGTTGATTTCCTGAAACATTCTCCTGACACTTATGTAAACTAGTAATTGTATACGTGCAATGCACGTTAATGTTATGCAAGATAATTGTATTACACATTAATATAATGAAGATATAAATTATACGTTAATATTATGTAGGATATAATAATACCTGGTTAATACCGATGTTGATATTTATGCATGATATTAATTAATGGATGATGCTTTTTTTACATCAATTAGTGGATGGTGCTACATGGGTTTAGTGCGAAACATGTTCGATGCTGAACACTAGCGGCGTAGATCATTGGATAGATGAGGTTGAACGAATGAGATTTGTTGGATCCCGGCAACTCGCTCTTTTTATATTGGTATTGATATAGACATAGAATCAGTCTTTGTAGTTCTTGATGATGTATATATCTGGCATGATAGATATGGATGAGAGTTAGGCTGTGTCCCAGACTCTTGCTCTGACTATTCTGGCGACATGTTGCTCTAGGTTAGCGTTTGGTATGCTACTTTTGGTTACTTTGCTATAGCAACGCTTATAATAGCTTCCAGTTCAGCTTCATGGACCAAATCTTGCTGATTCCCCGCAGTAGTTGGCCACCGCGTACACGGGTATTGGTAATGGATCACAGCATATTGGCGGGAGCATCACCTCGATCTAGATAGGTAGAAGCGCAAGCATCACCAGACCATTGAAGAAGACAACATTGTTGCTGTCAATGCCCATGGAGGCACATCAACAAGAACTAACACGTCGTCCATATACAAACTGCTGGTGCTGATGTATTGGTTAGTAGCTCTCCCTTTGTCTGAAGAGTGCCAAGGAAGAAAAGCTTTTGCTGGAGTTGTTGGCTGGTACTCCCTCTGTAAACTAAGTAGTGATCTAAACGCTCTTATATTAGTTTACGAAGGGAGTAATTAATATGTGAATCTTGCGTGGTCACATTTGAACTTACTAGTGGAAAACTTTTGTTGGACTTGTTGGTCTTTCATTCGTTCTGTTCACATCAATATAATGTGGATGAATCTTCCTTGCCTATCCTGCACATTTTATCAGTCACTCAAAGAAGGATGAGTCAAGTTGAGTTGGGCTGCTGCTCATCACATGGACTGATGCCCATGCCCATGGAGACACATCAACAGTTTTTTTTTTCCAGGTTTACATGGAGTTGGGCTGCTGGCTATGAATATGAAGCAGATAGAGAAATACTTTTGGATTGTTTCCTATGTTGGCACATACTGCTGGTGGCACTGGATTGATCAGTTGGTATATACAAGGATGCAAATAAATGAATAATCATTTAGTAATGAGCTCTGGTACAACTGCACCCAAGAGCCCAAATTAATGGAGTTCAAGACAACCAGCATACCTTTCGCCGTTTTCATGTTGCAGACACACTCGTGGAATATAGTAGTAATCTGGATGCATACCCTATATGATGCACCCAGTGTGTGAAATGTAACCGCATCCTAATACATGCAGTAACAACTAACTGATGAGAGGGGGCTTTCAACACGCTTTACAACCACATCGCCACAAATTTGTGGCGTTGTCCTCTGCTTGATAAGAGAAATCAGACGAACATCCCTTTGAGCAATGGTGGCTGAGATGGCCTTGCAACGCCAGCAGAGAAAAATGAACATGGCCGGCAGTAACAACAGGAAAGCGGCATGGGACCTGACCTGACAACCCTTTCCTCCGCTTGTCACTACAGGTTCTCCTTGCGCTGTCAAGGTTGAATATCAGAAGAAGCATCAATCAATTCCCTTAAATTGTTAGCAGCTAAAGATATGTTGTTACAGATAACTCCTAACGATGCAACAGGAAGACAGAATTATAGCAAAACATATCAATGCCTAGCCAGGCGCGATGGGTTCATGACTAAAAATCAGGTGCGAGTTGCTGGTCAACAAAGAGGATAATCTGCCTTTTTTCAACGTCAGCTACAACAAACCTAGAACCACGAAACTAATGCTGAACACTCATATAGTACTACGAAGACATGGAATAATCTCAAGAAAACAAGACAACCTTGATAAAAGGCCAAGTCAATTCTTCATCAGTTAAGAAAAACAGAGACGTGAGGCGGACCAATTGGCAAATATTTCAAACACTGACCAAAATGACTTGATAATTTTAGCATCGACATGCACAGTAGCCACTCTGACCAAAAGGATATCCAAAGAGAAATAAATTTCATGCAACCATGTGATAGTCAGAGCTTCTTGATCACAGCTTTGTATACATCAATAAAGAAGCTAGTGGATTTGGATTCACAACACCTATCGATTAAAACGGGAGCCAAATGAAGCATTATTTCCTTAAATGGTCATGAATAAAAATCATGTGCAACTTGCTGGCCAACACAGAGGATAATTTGCCTTAATTCCATGGTCAGCTACAACAAAACCTGGAACCACGAAACTAATATATATTTGCTGAACATTTACTATGAAGACATGGGATAATCTCCAAAAAAACAAGACAATCTCGAGAAAAGGCCAAGTCAATTCTTCATCAGTAATCAGCTAAGAACAACAGAGACATGAGGCAGATCGATTGGCATATTTCAGATACAGACGAAAATGGCTTGGTAATTTTGGCATCGACATGCACAGTAGCCACTTCTGCCGAAAAGGATATCCAAAGAAAAATAAATTTCATGCAACCATGTAATAGTCAGAGCTTCTTGATCATAAGTTGATAACTCTGTGCACATCAACAAAGAAACAATTGAATTCATAGTACCTATTGCTTAAAGTGGAACCAAATGAAACAATATTTCCTTAAATGGTTAGCAACTAAATGAAATGATAGTTAATTGCTTACAATTATAAGAAGCTAATGTGAAATAATGGATATAATTCCAAATGATGAACCAGAAAGTAGGATTTATAACAGAACATTTCATTATCGAACCATATGGAATGGATTCTAGAACAAGAGAATAACAACAGAACTCACTGCTAGTTGAGTACAAACTGCAGTCATTAATTTATTCAATTTACGTGCGGTGTTTCAAGCCCTTATAGAGACATAGACAAAAGCCAGGTAGATTGCCACCTAGTAAGAACTGAGAAGACCACTAGATAAAAGAGTAAACTAGTCCTTCAGTTCAAAAAAATAGAAACATCACATATAATAGTTCGCACATATTTGAAACACATATCAAAATGACTTGCTAATTTTAGAATTAACATGCCCAGTAGTCACTGCCTTCAACATGAAAGGGTGACAGAACAAGCATAGATTGCACGGAACTACATAACAATAACAACTTCTTGATCATAACTTTATATGCATCAACAAAGCAGCTAATGGAACGTACGGGTCGAACTTATGCAACGTTTAGGCCATTAAGAAGAACCCACTCATTCAACAGCCCTCAGCTGAAAGGTGGAGCATTCACAACATAACCCTCTAGCGCCCGAAAGAATGTATGCAGAGCAAGAGTTTGTTTGAGCTGAAGTTGAGTAAGACAGAGGTCTTCACGGTGGAAACTTTCAACCAACTTGCCATCCATGTTAATCTGGAACAGGCAATCGTCAAATCGTGATAGCACAAGCAACTCACCATCGCCGCGGGGCACAACCACAATCAACATATGGCCACGCTTCACCCTAACCTGCCTCATGTCACACTGCATCTTGATCTCCTCAAACGGCAATTCAAAGCGGTATTTTAAGGTCCAGACCTCGCTTTCGTAGTCCTGCATCATCCAGATGCCAACGATTTTGCCTTCATCATTAGAGCAGGCCATGCCGAGGATGCCGTCCATTTCAAACATGCCAGCAAACAGGCCATCGCTGCTAGGAACGACTGGACCACGCATCCGTCGGAACAACTCAGCTGTGGTGTCGAATACCATTATCACTTTGGCTGCGCTCTCATCTTGCTGTATGTGCCAATGCAGGCTACCACGGAATAGAACGGGTACTAAACCAGTGGAACACATTTCATCCATCTCCGGCAGCCATCCGATGTTCTTCAGTGGATGGGCGGAGCCCAATGCGAAGATGTAGCATGCATCAGTCGCCGGATCTTCATCTCTCGGGCACACGAGTATTCGGTACTCGCCGGTCGGGCCGTGCCGATACATCCCCAGAAGCACGAAGCCAGAAAGCATCGGCAAGCGAGCAAACTGACGAGTGGCCGGGTTGCAGACAGAGAAGCTTGAAATATCCCTGCCATAGTCGGCAAGGAGGAGTAGACCGTCGCAGGAAGCTTCCAGACTGGAGCCGTCGTCAAGCCGGGCGACGGGTTGGAGCTGGGCGGCGGCGGCGCCCCGGTTGTCCAAGGCGAGTAAGCTTTGGCCGCCGTGGTATTCCTGGAAGACGATGGGGAGGTTGGGCTGACGGGCGTGGTGGGCGGCGAGGAAGTGGTGGGCGGAGGTGGCGCTGCGCCAGGCGTGGCAGACGGCGCGGCAGCGGAGGAGGGATTTTGGTGGGAGGCGGACGAGGATCTCCCATACCACGATCTCTTCCGGGAGGCCGCCATGGGGAGGCGTCGCTGCTGCCGTCGCCATGGCCGCCGCGCTGGGTGGCGGCGGAGCAGGAGGAGTGGTCAGTGGAGTGTGGTTGTGGTAGCGACGGCGGCGGACCTAGGTCAGATCCAGATCTTTCTCAATCTCAACACAGATGCATCATTTGGGCTAGCTCCTAAACGGGCTGGGCTTAGCTGAAGTTCGTTTGCAAGCTTTTGCCGTGTACAACAAAAGAAAAAACTGCTTAAGACAGTTTTTTTTTCTTTTATTTTTGGACACAGTACGGACGTAGACGCTTGTACATACGTACATACACTCGTCTCTATGAATGCCTCCGAGAGACTGAGCTCTGGTGGGCTTAGGTTGTCACTGTCCTCCTAACCATTCAACCACATACTGGTCTACAATTTTTTTTTGCTTTCGAATTTTCCTTACGACAGTTTCTTGTCGAATTCCTTGTGACAGTTTGGTACCGTAGAAGCCTGCTGATATCATCCTTTCCTTGATGGCATGCTAACACTGGGAATGATATATGCAAGACTATGGTAAATCGAACGGTGAGGATATGTACCGTTGAAACCTCTGCCGTTCATTGCATGCATTGAGGTTCATGCTAGCTTTATAGCTATAATCTGAGGATTCTTTTCATGTGCAATACACAAGGTTGCAGAGGGAAATACAAGTGATTTTATCAAGTCGTCTCGGCTTTCTTACAGTAGAGAGCAAGAGAGTAGAGAGAAGGACCGTTGTATCCATTCTCTCTCCATGCAAAATATGTTTATGTAATTTTAGTGATATGTTTTAAATGATTGATATATTTTAAACCAAATCTCTGTTTTGAAAACCTTTTATACATATTTGAATTCATAGTGGGAAGACCTTCAGAACAAAAAACAATCTTGGATATATCTAGATGACTTTTTTTTCATTGTTTCAGTTAGATCTGAAATCAGTTTCATACACATTACACTCTTCCGTATTTGAAACAATTTCATACATTGAAACAATCAGTTTCACATATTGGAACGGTTCCAGTTATTTCATATTACTTTTTTCATCGATTTCAAAAACTAATTTCACTCATTTCAAAAAACTAGTTTCAGTTATTTCAAAGACCGGTTTCACCTCTTTCAAGAAACGGATTTCACTAATTTTATAAATTTCACCTATTTCATGTATTTCCCAAATCTAATTTCACTCATTTCAAATAGCTAATGTTAGTTAGATTTCACAAATATTAGTTACACTAAAATAAGTAGCTTTACAAACACACTAAATATGTTTCATATATTGGAAATAATCAATTTCACACATAGAAACAATAAATTTCACATATTGAAATAACTCATTTCACATATTTCAAGAAAAAACTAACTTCAAATGTTTCATAAAACTAATTTCACTCATTTAAAAAAACCACCCATTTCAAAAAGTGCATTTTTTAAATGACTTAAATCTTTTTAATGAGTGAAATTAGATGATTGAAATAGGTAGAATCTATGAGTGATTTTATTTTCAAATAATTGAAAATTGTTTCTCGAAATAGTTGAAATCAATTTCACATATTTGAAGTTGAGTGCAATCAGTTTTTGAAATGGGTGAAACCAGTTTGTTGAAATGAGTGAAATCAGTTTTTTGAAATCACCAAAATATGTTCAACTTATTTGAATATGTTGAAATATGACTGAAACAATGAAAGTTAATATAGTTGGAAAAGTATCTAATATTGGTATTGTGTTAAAGGTTTCGCCGCGAGGAATTAAAATATATTAAAAAAAATCATAATATAGTTTTGTTTCAAAGGATATTTACCATCTAATTTTTCACAAATGTACTAAAATGTACGGATTTTTTGTGGGGATAGATCACGTGCACAGCGTTACACTCTCCCGTACTCTCTCTTTTGCCTACTGGCAAAAAGTGGTGTTGTGGGGCTATCGACAAGGCAACCTCAGTTGACATACTCGGAGAGATACAAAGGAATATTGTAGGACCTAGTTGCATGACCTCATCCAAGCTCAGTTGCGGTATTACACTTCATCCAACTTCTAACCTCGTTGCATGACCCGTTGATAGTCGAGAGAGGCGCCTGCTACAGGTCCCCCATCCCCTACCCTCTCCACGACATCGATCGAAACCAATATGGGAAAGGTGCACGACGTTGGCTGTGGGTCTAGGTTTTGTCCTACTCATGTGGTGTTTGGCGATATGTGACCGCCGAGTGCAATCAGATGTTGATGTCTTACGACGGTTGCTATCCAAAAACCATATGAGTTACTCTTATGATTTATTGGTGGCCTTACGACATATCGACATGTTCAAGAAAAAACACATGTACATTGATTGCCCCCAGAGTTACTCTTCCCATTTCAGAAATATATGTTCTCGCAAAAAATCCATAAATGAAGGGAGCATTGGATTTATTGAAGTAATGGAGAAACCTTTAAAGTATGAATATTACTATTTCTAAAAAAATGGCGGATAGCCCACAACCTTTGCATCAATCAATGTATGTAATCAATCTGAATATTACTCTAGTTATGTGAGTAGCATCTTAGTTTAAAATTTATTCAGGCCAATTAAAGTACTCCTACTTCTAGTCAGGTATATCGTGGAGTAACGGGGCAACACAAGTAAATGCATAAAATAAACTAGCATATTCTTAGTGAGAATACATAGAACATTGTACATACTTCTAATAAGAAGATAATGATTGCTTAATCTCGAGTACAACAAGATACTTGACATATCACATTCTCCTATACGGTGTAGTGGATCAAAGAACAAGCTAAGACATGAGTACCTAATAATCTTCAATACGCTTAGTTGTTCTTCTTATTTTGAGTTAAGTGTGTTCTTGAATAATTTGTGCTTCAACATATGCATACACAACAGAAATAAATATGGTCATGCCAAACCAATGGATACATTGACTTTTTGATAAACACATGAACACAAACAGAACAATCTATAAGGTTTTTGTTCTTCATAGGAATAATGGCTATATTTCTTTAGAAAATCAAATAGAAGGATTGGATTGTTGGTCTACCACATTGTTTGTTAGGCCTCTCACTCCTTGCGGTAAACATACAGATAAACAGTACATTGTTTGCTTAATTATTTTTAATAAGAACCTAACATGATTAATTAGGTTACTTTGTGGTTAACTTGAATTCAAATACATGAGAATTTGGCACTTAATGATCCACCAATGAACCAAGTAACGGATAGTGCATTGCTTGCAGACAAGTTTATGCAAAGTCCACAATTAGGTCATGATAAGTGATGTGCCAACTTCCCCATCCTCCAAGCTCTCACTCTTAATAAGATACCAAGATAATGTGGTCTTCCCCTTTCTTTTCTTTAAATGCACAATACATGGTAAAACCTTCTACATTAACTATTATGTGGATCACTTTTGTGTGCCATTGATAACCCACAAGTATAGGGGATCAGTTGTAGCCCCTTTCGATAAGTAAGAGTGTCGAACCCAACTAGGAGCGAAAGGTAGAACAAATATTCCCTCAAGTTCTATCGACCACCGATACAACTCTACGCATGCTTAACGTTCGCTTTACCCAGAACAAGTATGAAACTAGAAGTACTTTGTAGGTGTTGTGGGATAGGTTTGCAAGATAATAAAGAGCACATAAATAAAAACTAGGGGCTGTTTAGATAAAGAAACAATTACGTTAGTTTAACGAGTGTGGAAAAGTGGTGGCACGAGTTGCGGAATTTTCCCTAAGCAATTGACTACATTACTAGACCGATAGGAAGTTTTATGTGGGAGAGGCCACTGCTAGCATGTCATCCCTTACTTGGAATTCTATGTACTTATGATTGGAACTATTAGCAAGCATCCGCAATTAATAACGTTCATTAAGGTAAAACCCAACCATAGCATTAAGATATATTGGTCCTCCTTCAATCCCGCATGCATCAATTTCTATGCTAGGCTGAAACTGCTATCACCCTTGCCCTCCAATACATAGTTCTATCAACATACAAACTAAACCTATGGTGTGATCCACACGCGCGCTCATATGATGGGCACCAAAGGACAACAACATAACCACAAGCAAATTAAACCAATCATAGCAATTCATCAATCATCGATAGGACAACAAAAATCTACTCAGACATCATAGGATGGCAACACATCATTGGATAATAATATGAAGTATAAAGCACCATGTTCAAGTAGAGGGTACAACGGGTTGTGGGAGAGTGGACTGCTGAATATACATGAGGGAAGGTGATGAAGATGTTGGAGAAGATGACAGAGGTGTTGGTTTAGATCACCGTCACACGATGATTGCCCCGACGGCATTTCGGTGCCACCGGGAGAGAGGGGGTGATGTCTACTACACAACCTTCTTCTTGTAGACATTGTTGGGCCTGCAAGTGCACAGGTTTGTAGGACCGTAGCAAATTTCCCTCAAGTGGATGACCTAAGGTTTATAAATCCGCGAGAGGCGTAGGATGAAGATGGTCTCTCTCAAGCAACCCTGCAACCAAATAACAAAGAGTCTCTTGTGTCCCCAACACACCCAATACAATGGTAAATTGTATAGGTGCACTAGTTCGGCGAAGAGATGGTGATACAAGTGCAATATGGATGGTAGATAAAAGTATTTTTAATCTGAAAATATAAAAACAGCAAGGTAACAAGTGGTAAAAGTGAGCGTAAACGGTATTGCAATGATAGGAAACAAGGCCTAGGGTTCATACTTTCACTAGTGCAAGTTCTCTCAACAATAATAACATAATTGGATCACATAACTATCCCTCAACATGCAACAAAGAGTCACTCCGAAGCCACTAATAGTGGAGAATAAACGTAGAGATTATGGTAGGGTACGAAACCACCTGAAAGTTATTCTTTCAAATCAATCTGTTGGGCTATTCCTATAAGTGTCACAAACAACCATAGAATTTTTAACAGAATAACACCTTAAGATACAAATCAACCAAAACCCTAATGTCACCTAGATACTCCATTGTCACCTCAAGTATCCGTGGGCATGATTATACGATATGCATCACACAATCTCAGATTTATCCAACCAACATAAAAGTACTTCAAAGAGTGCCCCAAAGTTTCTACCAGAGAATCAAGAACGTGTGCCAACCCCTATGCATAGGTTCCCAATGTCACGAAACCCGCAAGTTGATCACCAAGACATACATCAAGTGTTCTCATAAAAGACACAATCCAATAAGATAACTTCAAAGGGGAAACTCAATTCATCACAAGAGAGTAGAGGGGGAGAAGAAACATAAGATCCAACTATAATAGCAAAGCTCGCGATATATCAAGATCGTGCCATAGAGGGAACACGAGAGAGAACACGAGAGAGAGAGAGATCAAACACATAGCTACTGGTACATACCCTCAGCCCCAAGGGAGAACTACTCCCTCCTCGTCATGGAGAGCGCCGGGATGATGAAGATGGCCTCCGGTGATGGATCCCCCTCCGGCAGGGTACCGGAAAGGGGTCCCGATTGGTTTTTGGTGGCTCTGGAGGCTTGCAGCGGCGGAACTCTCGATCTATCTTCTGTTCTGGAAGTTTTAGGGTACGACGGTATATATGGGTGAAAGGAGAACGTCGGTGGAGCTACGGGGCCCCACAAGGCAGGGGGGCGCGCCCAGGGGGGAGGGCGCACCCTCCACCCTCGTGACCGCCTCGTGGCTCTTCTGACATGGGGTCCAAGTCCATCAGGTGGGTTTCCTTCCAAAATAACTTCTCCAGCTTGATTTCGTTCGCTTTGACTCCGTCGATATTCCTTTTCCGAAATATCGAAATAGGCATAAAACAGCAAATCTGGGCTGGGCCTCCGGTTAATAGGTTAGTCCCAAAAAATAATATAAAAGTGGATAATAAAGCCCAATATTGCCTAAACAGTAGATAAAGTAGCATGTAGCAATCAAAAATTATAGATACGTTGGAGACGTATCAGGGGGGAGAGCCTCCCTCCTTCTTCCTTGACCTCCCCCTAGATGGGAGGAGGGTTTCCCCTCTGGGTCCTTGGCCTCCATGGCAGCGGAGGGGCGAGAGCCCCTCCGAGATTGGATCTCTCTCTCTCTGTCTCTCTCTCTGTCTCTCTCTCTCTGTCTCTCTCTCTCTCTCTCTCTCTCTCTATTTCTTTCTGTTTCTGCGTTCCCAGATTCTAGCCTTTCATCGTTTTTTAAATTCCCAGAGATCCGTGATACGTCTCCAATGTATCTATAATTTTTGATTGCTCCATGCTATATTATCTACTGTTTTGAACAATATTGGGCTTTATTATCCACTTTTATATTATTTTTGGGACTAACCTATTAACCAGAGGCCCAGCCCAGAATTGCTGTTTTTTTTGCCTATTTCAGTGTTTCGAAGAAAAGGAATATCAAACGGAGTCGAAACGGAACGGAATCAACTGGAGAAGTTATTTTTGGAAGGAAAGCTACCGGAAAAGCTTGGAGTGCACGTCAGGAAAGAAGGGACACTACTAGGGAAAACCTTATACACAGAACTTTAGCAGTAGCGAGGGTCAAAAAAGCACGCTGGTGCTAAGTAGCAGTAGCACGCCTGCGCAAACCGCGCTGTAGATAAAGTTCTAGCAACAGCGCATCTTGTTCTAAACACGTTACTACTAAAATTCCCATGGCTTAGCCGATAGGCTACACATAGTAGTAGCGACCTATAACGAACCGCGCTACTGCTACTTTCTTTGTAGCAGCGCGTTTTTGTCTAAACTCGCTACTGCTAGAGGATATAAAATTAAATGGAAAGCAAACAGAAAGGTAATTGAAAACGAAAGAAATAGAATAAGGTGAAAGAAAAAAAATAAAATGTGAAGAAAACTAAATGAAAAAGGGAAAAAGAGGATGGTGTAGCAGTAGTGTGTATTCCAGAACGCGCTGTAGCTGACGTAGCAGTAGCGCCCTTTCTGGAACGCGCAACTAGTACTTCTGACTTAACCACGAGGTTCGTCCTTCCCCACGGCCACTTCATCCCCCAAATCCAACTCCACTCTGCGCCGCTGCCGCCGTCGGGCCAAGGCCTCCTCAGACACCCTCTCGCGCCCCGACCCCAGATTCAACGCCGTCCCGCCTCGACCTCAACGCCCCGACGCCGCCCGACCCGACCTCAACGCCACCCCAGACGCCGCCCCCGCCCTCGACCTCAACGCCACCCCGGAGCCCCGACCACGACCTCGACGCCGCCTGCCCCTTCCTCGTCGCAGGCACCCAAGGTGAGCACGCCTGCTCCTCCCTCTCCCCTACCTCTGCCTAGGGTTTCTACCTCCATCAAATTAGTTAGGGTTCATGCATGTAAGGGTGGAAACGAGTCAAATTTCTAAGATGAATGATAAAACGAGTAAAATTTGACCACTTATTTCACTTTATAGTTGGATAATTGGAATATCCGCTACCACTTTCCACCCCTATAGGTTCATCAAATTAGATGGTAATTAGGGCAATAGTTCCTAGGTACTAATTAGTTAGTAAGAACTAGGTACTAATTAGGTACTAGAATATTTTTATTTATAGTAAGTTTATTTTTAGTAAGAACTAGTTGAATTAATAGAACTAGTTAGTAAGAACTTGTTGCTATTTTTTTAGTTAAAGCAATTTTCCCACATCGACGTGGACGATACCTATCCCGCATCCTCGTCGTCGAGTCGGCGGAGGACTACACCGCTTGACCAGATGGGCCATGTCCGGAACTGGGCTCCGCCGGGGTGGAACTGGGAGGCGCTACCTACCGGGGGGCGCAGGTTGGTGAGGAGCCAGCCTGTCATTGACCGGAACCTTCTTTGGTGGCGGTCGCGTGGCCCAGTGACGGTCCAGAGGCTCGAGGACTCCGTGGAGGTGGTGCGTCACCGTGTCAGTGAGGAGGACGTGCACGTCCATCGCTACTTGTTTGCGTTGGAGCACAGGTTCTCCAATACCTGGAAGGTTCTCCAGGGATCTCACTGGAGTTATGATCCCGTGATGGTTCCTTCTCTGTGGGTGTCCACCGCCCGCGCCAATACCCGTCGTGTGCTAGGTTTTTAGTTGTATTAGTGATGTTATATGTATGACACTATTCGGGATGTATTAGTGATAATATTCGACGATGTACGGACGCATGAGATGATTTACTTTTGCTTGTTGAATGCATGCTAATTTGAGTCCTATATATCTTGTGTTGCTCAATATCCAAGTGGCCGGTCATGTTTGCAGGTTACACCTCCGAGTGGCCTATGTTTTGCCGGAGTGTTGATTCATTTCCGTTCCGGCATATTTCAGGCGCTCGATATGTCCTATTTTAGCAAAGGTCATGCCGGATTTTTCCATGAATTTTGGCATGACTTATGCCAGAATATGTAGGAAATATCGAGTGCCACGGATTTGTGTGTTGAGTATCCTGGTAGTTGTCTTCGATCGATTTTCAATTAATGTTTTAACTATGAACATAGGAAATGTCCGACGACGAAAAGGATTTTGGTATTTGCAAAGACCGTGAAGATGAGCGTGGCCTGTGCGACGGAATCTTCCTAGATGATGATAGGCGCTTCAGCATCAAGCTGGACGTGAACTTCCAAGTGGATACAGTAAGTCACAATGACAAGTCTTTTTTCGTAATTAAGCATGACATCTGCTTCATTTGCTTCAACTTATTTTTTTTTACTATTCTACTAGCGTATCCCCTGCCATGCCAGAGTTTTTGTATTGGATAAGATAGGTTGCAGTCGTACTATGGAGGTAAAGAAAGTTTACTTGAAGACCAATCATGGTTATATTTTCCATGCAAAATTGTACAATTCAGACGACTACACCTATTTTGGATGCAAAACATGGCGAGCACTATGCAAGACTTATGCATTTGAGCCTGATATGGTTATCACCTTTGATATTCGTCCGGAAGATGATATTGAAGGTAATACCGACATCTGGGTCGATGTGCAGACGCCTCTAGTTATACCATTATGTAAGTTTCTTAACCATATTTATGTCTTTGATATTGTTTATTCAAAAATAGTTGACAACTAATTTGTATTGTCAGCTTATTTTGGTGCAAGCAAACATGTCCAGCGCTTGGTAGACAGGACCTACTACTGTCCTGAGGCTGAACTCAACTGAGGAGCTAAGTCATTATGTTTCATGGCTTGAGGATCTTGATACTGTCAAGACAAATTTTCTTCCTGCATTTAGAAATGTTAGTACTAAAAACGTGCGACCAATAGTGTTCGTAATGAACTACGGTCACATCTATTTAGGAAGGATGGTAAGATTATTTCTATTTGTCCTTAGTGCATCTTTTCCATACATTATTTTTGAAGCTAAACTTCATTGCTAAGTATGTTATCATACGATGTTCTTCAACAGGGACTCCCGATGAATGTTGTGCCTTATGGGATCGAGACTAAAGGTACCATGAGTATTATTAGCTTACGGCCAAGATATCCTACATATTACTTTAGTGCATTCAAGATTAGCGACGGATGTAGTGCAAGACTGGACCAAATATGTGATGGGGTAGCGCAGAGAAGTACTAGGGGGCAGCAAACAGATGCGCTACCCACGATTAGGAGACAGGTTCATCTGCATGCTCCAACTTGATTAAGGAGGAGAGCTACACATGTTTTATGTTATTTTACCTAAGAGAGAGCAGCGGGAGTGATTAGCTAGCTAGAAATGAGTTTGAGGATGATGATGTGCTACACTATTACTATGATGATAAAATAGCTAGTGTTGGTGGTAATGACTATGATGATTATTATTAACTAGTGTTGGTGGTGATTAGCTAGCTAGAATGAGAGTTTGAAGATGATGATGTGTGCTACTCTATGACTATGATGATTAAATAGCTAATGTTGGTGGTAATGACTATGATGATGATTAAATAGCTTGTGTTGGCGGATTAGATTCAAGTGGAGGAAACATGTGCTGCACATCAAATTTACTACTAATCCAAACTAGATCAAGTTTGGATTTGTAGTATACTTTTGACATGCACCACATATTGCCTCCACTTGAAACTAATCCACCTTCATTTGACACACTGTTATGGACATAATGATGTAAACCTCATAACTGGTATTGTACTAATATTTGTACGACGGCGCACAAATACACTAAAAATAAAAAAATTAAAAAAAGAATACTAGTAGCGATGGATGAAAAACGACCGCCAAAGAGTTACATTAGCGAGAGCGTGATTGAACAAACGCTGCAGTTATTGTCCTAGCAAGAGGCGCTGCGGCGGCACGCAGCATCGCTAAGAAATAGTCAGAAGCGCTTATTAGTAGCGCCATTACCAGGCCATCGAGAGGCCCAAAACCCTCGCTGCTGCTAGGCTTTTCCCTAGTAGTGGGAGGTGCTCACGAGGGTGGGGGCGCCCCCCTAGGGCGCACCCCCTGCCTCGTGGCCCCCCTTTGGTCCACCGACGTACTTATTTCACCCATATATACCCACGTATCCCAAAACTTCCAGAACAGAGAATAGATCGGGAGTTCCGCCGCCGCAAGCCTCTGCAGCCACCAAAAGTCAATCGGGACCCTGTTCCGGCACCCTGCCGGAGGGGGGAACCCTCACCGGTGGCCATCTTCATCATCCCGGCGCTCTCCATGACGAGGAGGGAGTAGTTCACCCTCGGGGCTGAGGGTATGTACCAGTAGCTATGTGTGATCTCTCTCTCTCTCTCTCTCTCTCGTGTTCTTGATTTGGCACGATCTTGATGTATCACGAGCTTTGCTATTATAGTTGGATCTTATGTTTCTTCTCCCCCTATACTCTCTTGTAATGGATTGAGCTTTCCCTTTGAAGTAATCTTATCGGATTGAGTCTTTAAAGATTTGAGAACACTTGATGTATGTCGTGCCGTGCGTATCTGTGGTGACAATGGGATATCACGTGATTCACTTGATGTATGTTTTGGTGATCAACTTGCGGGTTTCGCCCATGAACCTATGCATAGGGGTTGGCACACGTTTTCGTCGTGATTCTCCAGTAGAAACTTTGGGGCACTCTTTGAGGTTCTATGTGTTGGTTGAATAGATGAATCTGAGATTGTGTGATGCATATCGTATAATCGTAACCACGGATACTTGAGGTGACATTGGATTATCTAGGTGACATTAGGGTTTTGGTTGATTTGTGTCTTAAGGTGTTATTCTAGTACGAACTCTAGGGCTGTTTGTGACACTTATAGGAATAGCCCAATGGATTGATTGAAAAGAATAACTTTGAGGTGGTTTCGTACCCTACCATAATCTCTTCGTTTGTTCTCCGCTATTAGTGACTTTGGAGTGACTCTTTGTTGCATGTTGAGGCATAGTTATATGATCCAATTATGTTATTATTGTTGAGAGAACTTGCACTAGTGAAAGTATGAACCCTAGGCCTTGTTTCAACGCATTGCAATACCGTTTGTGCTCACTTTTATCGCTTGCTACCTTGCTGTTTTTATATTTTCAGATTACAAATACCTATATCTACCGTCCATATTGCACTTGTATCACCATCTCTTCGCCGAACTAGTGCACCTATACAATTTACCATTGTATTCACTACAAAAAAAAGACACATCCGTGACATTTTGGGCTAAACGAATTTTTTTTCTGTCATACATATGACACTTCTATGACGATAATTGTGACAAAACCCGGTACATCATAGATGTGGTGGGCTCCTACTTCGATAACAAAAAAAACATGACAGAAAATGGGCTTTTCGTCCTGGGCGGGCCGGAGACGCAGCTGCATGACATTCTTTGGGCCGTCCATGACGGAAAAACCGTGGTAGAAGCGAGGGGAGGAAAATTTCGGGAGTTCCTGTTACGGTGGGAGGTCGGGGCCGAAGCGATGCGCTGCTTTCTCGTACACGACGCTGCTGCGTGTGTGCGAGGGGTTGGCTCTAATCAACCCGAAGCGAGGCGTTGGGCTCTAATCAACCCGAGCGACAGACCGCAGTTACGCGTTATTGAACCCGAGCGATCGATCGATGGCTGTTAATCAACTCGATCGAAGCGAGTCCTTCGCTTCTGCCGCTAATCGCCGATCGATGCTGCCTCGATGAATAGTGAGCGCTGCGGGGGGTTGATGAACAGCTTCCTGGGGGTGGATGAACAGACCCGTGGTGTTACCTCTGGATGAACAGACTCGATACAAGTTCACGAAATTTAGTGGTCATTCATGCATTCGTTCTAATTAATGCCTCGGTAAACACAACTTCTTGAAAATGAGCATACTAATTACTTGTGCAAACTATGAAATTAATTCAACCACTCACGTCTACCTTGGTTGGAGAGATTTTGAAACAGCCATAAACTGGAAAGGGAGAGTAGTAACTTTTGTCTCGATTACTATTTGTGGCCTTGTATAGATGCAAAATGTATTTTTTATAGTGGCCTTGTATAAGTAAATGGAGGAGTACTAACAAAATGCGTAGTAGGGACGAGGAGTAAGCGGAGGAGTAGTAAAATTTTCTCCTCGTCTTGAGCCCACCCAGCGTGGGCGAGGGAAGACTTCACCTCATCTTAAAGCCACGGCCCGTGGGGCGGGGAGGCAGTACTAAGCAAGCTTCTCCTTCTGTGAGTTGAGGGACATCAAAAGTACTCCAGTGTATAGAGCCTTGCCTCTAAGGTAGGCCCCATGGTTTGCCTCTTTTTAATTTAACATAACAGCGTCAAGTCGCAATTTGTTTGTTCACCCGTGGGCGATCCTCCCTCCACCAAGTGGACAACAGTATGTGCCAAATTACCGTGGGCTGCCTTTTTCGTACAAAATGAGCTCCACCGTGTACACACGCAGTGTGGTTGGGAAAGAGGCAAGATCGTGCACCATGCATGCACCTCTTCTCTTCGTGCACGTCCCCCACCTACGTGGGTGTGTGTGAGAGATACAAACCTAGACATAATCGCCGTCCATCCCCATGCCTCCGCCCAGATCCGACCACCGTCACCACCATGCAATCCTCCTCACCTTATCTCTCATCTTTCTCCCTCCATTTTTATATACAAGGGCCACTATCAAAATTACAATTTGCGAGATATACAAGGCCACTAACACTAATCGATGCAATATTAATGGTGTTTGCCTCGTGGTACTAGCAAAGAGGACATTAATTATCCCTTGCATGCATGTGGGAGTTTGTACAAAAATGCATCTTGATGTTCCGTGCAATGCACGGGCATCTTGCTAGTCCATGGAAACAACAGATGGCAAAATTCCATGGCGAACGAGGGCTTTGAATCTGTTGGGAGGGGCTGTTTGGATCTTGCCGGGGTAGCCAAAATATTGGCGACTACTTACGCCATAGCGGCACCGGCTCGAGTTCATCTAACATTGCCCTCTTGCAGGAGAACCATGCGGGGTCGCGAAGGTCCTGCAACAAAAGATCCGGCAAGACACTGCTTTGTGTATGCATGGCGTCGCCTGCGCGGTGGCCTTCATAGGACCCAGCGGCAGCGACCTCCCATGTTCTACTTCTCCTCGATGATGGCGTGACAGCAGGCCTTCAGCCACCACGACGCCGCTCTCCAGCACTTTGGCTCCTGTCGCTCCTTGCATGGCCCGGCCGCCAGCATGGGAGTCTCGGCCACAGAAACGGGAGACGCGGTACAAGGCGGCGGCGTGGACGGCAGCAACGACGCCCGTGTGCCACTCCTCGTTGAGCTGGCTGCAGGCGGTGGTCATTGAACAGCGGCCCAGCCGGGGCAAGCGGCTCCGTCCCGGGCGAGGGAGGAGGTGGATCGATGAGCTGCATAGCTCGTATCCGTGAGCTACCCAGTGGATCTTGAATAACTACTCTTCGTAAGCCATTGTAAGTGGACAAAATGGTGGAGGAGATGGGGAGGCGGCGGAGGTGTCCGATTCTTGGCCACATTTGGCCTCGTTTAAATAGGAGATTAAATAGGCCGGACGGGAGGCTCAGCCGGTGTTGTGTTTAATGCGGCCCGATCATGAGCAGACGTGTGTCAGTGGGTTTCTCGGCTTCCACGGGAGGTTTCATGGAGGCATTTGAATGCGACGCAGGCGTGTTCAGCCGGCGTGCAGCAGTGCGCCCTCGACTCGACCTAGGCTGTTCTTTCAGCGTGTGGGCTCTTTGGGTGCATGGCACATGTCGGTGACCGCAGCGCGGCCTGCATGAGGAGGAATCTTTGGTGGGCAGGCGGTCGACGGGCATTTCATAAACCGATGATTGTTTAATGAAAGCGGCTGCTGGCTATATACCAATGCCATGTCACTTGGAGCCTTTATAATAGCCAGCTAATATAATAGATGGGCTGTAAGTGGTTGTAATGGGAGTATCATATACTAGTATCATGTATATAATACTAGTGTATGATACTACATCATGCAAAGTATCATATGTTGGTATCATAAATTATTATATTTATTGCCATGCATGACACAAAGTAGCATATTATTTAATGTGATACGGTATCATGATATGATACTCAAGCATCTCTTTCTTCATTTAATTCTATGCCATCTTATCAAAATTGCTTAGGCTGGCATGCATGATATTACCTATGGTACTACCATTACAGGCAGCCTAAACTAGCTCTGGTATTTAATGCTTGCATGTGAAAGAAGAAAAGAGGCACATGCTCATTGGTGGAAAGGAGGGCGTGCGGGCTCACCGCGGCTGCAATCGGGCTGCATGCAGGTTCGATTTCTTGTTTCTTCGCTCGAGTGGCGATAGCTCAGCGACGCTCCTCCTTTTCTCTTCATTCTCTCTCTTCGAGCTATGAATTTGATGGCGTGGAACTGCTAATAGCCTGCGACATGTACTATTGTACCTGCTCTAAGCCTACTATGTTGATAGCCCGTTCGTCGTTGTGATTCATAAAGACGCTGCAAACATCAATGTTACGCTTATCACAGATAAGATTGATTAATACCGTAACAATCCATGTCCTTAACGAAGGGTGCATGCGTATAGGTTGAATGTGTCTTGCGTCGTTATGCTATGTGCATGCAGGCATGCGAGTGTTGCGTCGTGCAAAGTGCGTTTTAGTGTTGCATGCATGGGTGCGTGCGTGCGTGTGTTTGTGAGTGCATGTGTAGGTTTTAGTGTTGCGCGCCGGCATGCGTGCGTGTATGCGTGTCGATGTTGCATACATGCGTCGTGTCTTCGTGTGTGTCTTGTGTGCGTGCATGTGCGTGTGGGGTGAGGCTACCGTTGTCGTGACTTTTTCATCTTTGGTCATTATATTTTCCAGCCGTCGGATCTGAAATCAAGGGCCTCAGTTTATCATCAAACTCCACCCCCCGAGCGCCACCACCGGCGAACCGCCACCCCGCCGCCCGGCGGCCCGCCTCGAAACCACTCCCCACTGCGGTCCACGCCGCCGAAGCCATCCTCTCCTCCCCCCTGCGAGCTTTTCTCCGGGATCCCACCGCCCAATGAACGCCCCAACCGCCGTGTTGCCCGGCCGGAGGTCTCACGACTTGGAATACCCACCGACCACTAATTTATTACCATTTCTATCCTTCATATCTGCGCGCTGGTGGGCCCTATGGTAATGTGCGCTGCGCTGAGTGTGGACCATTTGACTGGTCAATTGATCATGTTATCAACAAATTACGGAGCTGTACGGTGAGCGAGTGACCGTACGATCACCCTAAAATGTACTCCTATTTTATTAACACAGTACAGACTTAAACTACCATTTCTTTGTTTCATATACGGGCTGACAGGTGGGCCCCATGGTTATGCGCCCCAATGGTGCAACACTAGTTGCGCCGCGTGGAACGTTGACTAGTCAATTGATTGTGTCATCAACAAAATACAGAGTTATGCAGGCGAGCGGTGACCGTATAATCATGATATGTATTTGTTTAACGATGCGAAGCAAGGGCTCATATATCGCGCAAGCACTCACCACTATAAGCGCACACACGCGAACCCGACCCCTATGAGCACCTTCAAGAGAGTGGGCGGCATATATGATCTTGAGATTTCTGAAGTCACCATAGGTGCCTCGTAGTCGAGTGGAACGTCTCCTCCCACTGCGTGCATCGCGGAAAATACTGAAATTAACACAAGATAAATGAGCACCGGGACTTTAACCTTGGTGGGCTCGAAACCACTGTCCTCTAACCATCCAACCACATGTTGGTTAACGACAAAATGTGTCACGGTGACCGTGATGAGCTTATTAAAGTCCGGTGACCATATCGTGCTTTAACGCGAATACAATGGCGTAAGTGTCGTCAACAAAATACAGAGCATGCATCAAGTGCAAAGTCCGTCGATGTCATCAACAAAATATGGAGACATATAAGTGAGCTAATACCGTTGTACTCACATATATGCTTATTTTCTTAGTGGCCGATTAGTGTGTGGTGTGGTGGGCACATCATTTCTAGTTGTGGTGGGTCAACATGAAGACTCATGGGTCAGCTCCATCCTGCGCCACATATAGGTTGGACCAGAGGCGTGTTATCTGAAGACCAATGTGGAGGACTCGGTACAACAAGAAGCTACAGTCGCGGAGGACTCTATCCCTTGGTGATAAGCCGACTATATATGATTTGTAAACCTAGGCCCTTAGTATGTTATACAAGATTGGGGGCTAGTTAAATGCGATAGTATACACACCGCACAATGCCAGTATTCACGTGTGCTGTACACACCTATCACTAATATCTGGTACCAGGAGTGGCTCTTTCTTCATTTGCAATTGAATTCTAGCATGTGCATGTGTTTATTTCATATCGATCCATAGAGTGAGCGGTTTGAAATACAGGCAAAGGATGCTTTTGCAATTCACATATAAACATTAATTAGTGCACTCCATGTTGTTAGTGTGAAGAACTTTATACATTTGTCACTTGCATGGATACATTCCAAATTGCTAGCTGAAAGAAAGAACATGTAAATTCAACATAAAGGGGTTTGAAGATTAAATTCATAGGAAGTGCATTGATCTATTTGAACCGAGATAATGGCATTTGTAAATCAGATGTAAAGGGGGCCAATCTTTGTTGTGAGTTTGAACATGCTATATATATTCATACATATATCTAACTTAATTTTTGCAACCAAGGAGATTATATAGGAACCATGCATTTGGAGGTAAGTTGCATTTTTAAATATAAACTGGTGTACAATGTATTTTCAAATCTACCTCCATTCCAAAATAATCGTAGCTTTAGGATTTTCAAGAGTAAAGATTTGTGAAATTTGACAAATCCTGAAAGTTCAATTCAAGAACCAGCGTTAATGCTTCGCTCCCAAATATTGAGCGAGCGCCAAATAGGCCTCTGGTCACCCGAAACCGCTTGAGACTAATGTTTGGTGGTAGGAAATTACTGTCGACTCGGCCCATGTAGCCTATCGGCCGAGCGTCCAAAGGTCTAAACGGGGTAGGTTTGTAACTTCACCAAGGCTAGATAAGCATTCATATGCTGTGGCGACTACCCATGCGCTCGGCGAAATCTATCCACCCACATTTGGGACACGACATGACTATCCTACCCCCAACCATAATATGTCGAAATTTTAGATGGGGGAAAGTTTGTAACTTTCCCAAATTTCAAACAAGCGTGTCTCAAACAAACATTGTTCCCCTTAGTTCCCCGCCCTCCGTTTCCCCATTCATACTCCGTGAAGCAGCCGCACCACTGACCAGCAAAACCCGGCCTCCTCCGTCCTCCACCCCATAGCGGCCAATCCACCGCCCTCCTCCATCACGCTTGAGCCGATACACCGGCGTCGTCGTCCATAACCGCAACCACCAGCGCCCTCAAGGACTTAGTGAAGCCGGCGGAGGCGCTGCCTCCACGCCCAGCGCCCGCGTGCGCCGTGCAGAACCACTCCGACCGCGCCCACTGCACCTCACATTGCGGCTCCATTGCAACACCGTCCACCACACGGAGCTGTTCCTTCTCGCGTCGTTCGCCGCCTAGATCTGCTTCCCCCGCATGACAGGCGGCCACCTTTCCCACTCAACAACTTGGCCATGGGTTCGTCAAGGCTGCACCGTCCTCCACAACCACGGTTTCGGCGAACAACAAGAAGATCGCGGAAAAACAGAAGGAGGACCTAACCTTGCCAATGAAGAGGTACTCCTCTTCCCATATTAGTGCAAATCTTACATCTCCGCTCACCGTATTCATCCCACGAAAGAAACTAGTTGGCGCTTCTTCACATCTTCTTTGTGATACTAAATGCACAAGGTTTCCACCTTTCACTATTTCACCTTTGCTAGAGGTCGATGTGCCTGGATTTCAATTTAGGGTCGATCGACCCACAATTAAAATAGCGACAGCAGCTTAGGCGCGCGAGCACCTAGTCCTTTGCTCCCGGGAAGGCGGGGTGTGGGGCATGGGAGCTGCTTCGCCCGATCTGGAGGTCGGCGGGGGCTTGAATGGATGGCGGGGGGCCAAGCAGTGATGCGGTGAGGTCGAGGAGGCACAGGCGGGGAGAATCTTGGGCGGTGGTGGCATTTGAGGAAGATCGTCAACACGACTGGCTAGAGGTATATGAAGGCGTTCTACCCGTTCTTTGTACATGGACGGTGCAGAAAAAATGGACTGACCTATTTGCTTTGATCATTGTTATTTTCATAGAATCCTGTAGTAATTTAGTGTGCCATGCATGTTGTAGAGCTATCATATGTCTCCGTCATTTATTTCTCACCGACACTGCTATCTACCTTTACCTTTATACTAATTGTGCACACACTTCACCCATACTCACACTATTGTTTTTTATGCATGGGTATTTCAGACTACATGCGGTGTTGATGAATGCAGAAAGAAAAGACAGAAGTCGCTCCAGTGTAATTTGAAGATAAGCACTAAGCATTCCAACGCTCTAACGGGTGCAGTCTTAGCAGTTGGAGACGATGGCAATAGCTCTGCGTTGATGATCTCAATTGACACACACAACCATTCCGGTGCTTGCTTTAACCCATGTTGTCAAATGTGGTTGCATGTTGCATATGGTTTCTAGCTTATTGCTTCCAATTTGGTTAAATTGCATCGCTTACTTTACACATTATACCTTTGATAATGACATGCCTTCCTAGTTTTGATACATACTACATATGTCTATTAACCATGTTAGTACATCAAACTAATGCTCTTTTATCCTCGTCAATCACTTATGATGAGCAGTCACACAGGTTGGTTCTTGTGAGACCCCTTTCGTTTAAAGAGTGCAGTGTCATCCTCCCACATTATTGTCAAAGAAGACAAGGCTAAATGAAGATAGTCAACGTAGCTCTCTAGTTGATCACCCAATTCCCCACACCACCATCAGGTGCTTGCTCTTTCTTGGCAGTGTGATATGTGGTTGCATGTTGCATATGGTGTCTACCTTGTAATGCTTCTAATTAGGGTAAATTGCATACTTAGTTAACACATTATACGTGAATATGACATGCCTTCTGTTTTGGTACATACTCGTCTTTCTATTATGTTCTTACATCAAACTACTTTTCTTGTGTATCCTCATCAATGCTCCTAATTTGTTAAATTACATCTCCTTAGCTTACACATTATACATGTGAATATGACCGCCTTCCTGTTTTTGGTACATACTACATCGCCTATCACACCATGTTCTTACATCAAACTCACATTCTTGTGTATCCTGCGTCTATAAACTTATGATGAGACAATCATGCGCATTGGTTAATATGAGGCGCAATACTCTTATAAAGAATGCAATTTCATCCTCTCCACATGATTCTCAAAGCAGCAAGCCTAAATGAAGATATTGAGCGTAGCTCTGTGCACGAAGACACTTCCCTACACCACCATCGGTTGTCAAAACAGCGGATCTCGGGTAGGGGGTCCCAGCTGTCGTCTGGCGGATGGTAACGAGACAGGGACACGATGTTTTACCCAGGTTCGGGCCCTCACGGTGGAGGTAAACCCTACTCTTGCGATTGATATTGATGATATGGGTACATCAATAGTGGATCTACCACGAGATCAAGAGGCTAAACCCTAGAAGCTAGCCTATGGTATGATTGTTAGATCCCTACGGACTAAAACCCTCCGATTTATAGACAGGAGAGGGCTAGGGTTACAGTGGTCGGTTACAATGGTAGGAGATCTACATATCCGTATGTAAAGCTTTCCTTCCATAAGGAAAGTCCCATCCGGACAGACGAAGACTTCAATCTTGTATCTTCATAGTCTTGAGTCCAGCCAATGATGATAGTTCGGCTATCGGACACCCCTAGTCGAGGACTCCTCATGGCCTGAACCCGAGGCTTCAATGACCAGGCCAGTCCGGCCAGCATATTGTCTTCGGCATTGCAGGCGGGTTCCTCCTCCAATAATTCATAGAAGATTGTGAACACGGGATAGTGTCGGCTCGCAAACTAAATTCCACATACCACCATAGAGAATAATATTTACACAACTTCAATCTGCGGCGTGTTGCATTGTACGACGTTTAAATCCGCGGCCAAGCCTTTACTCGGTGTTTTATTGTTCCACCTCGGTAGCGTTTAGCGGCGGTTTCAACAACGTCTTATCAAAGCGGAGATCGTGTCCCCTTATTAGGATTCTCATCATCTGACGACGTGGGTAACCCAACCGTACCATTGATTGGCGGCGCTTGGGAGATAGCGAGTTTTGGGGCTAGTGGGGACGCGCAAGCAATCCGCCCATATATAAGGGATAAGGATCCACCTTTTACCTCGCCTTCTTCCTCCTTTGCATATCCATCTCCACTTTTCGAGCTCCAGCGGCCAAGTCCGCACATCTCACCTCAACCTTCTCCAACCATGTCGGTGGGAGGCAAGTGGATGGCCTCCTCCGTTCTGGAGGGGCACATCAAGAAACTGCCAAGGCGGATATTTGTCCAGCGATATCGCGCGGCTCCCTGACGAGAGGCAGCTCATCCCCACCCCGAGCCCCATGAGAGGTGGTTTCCTTCCCCATTTCCTCCATGGACTGGGCTTCCCTCCACCTTTGTGCAGGGGCTCATGTTCTACTATGGCCTGGATTTCCATGATCGGCCCCAAATTTCATCCTCAACATCTCGGCATTTATTGTGCGTGTGCAAGGCCTTCCTCTTCATCAGCCCCACTTGACTTATGGCTAAAGACTTTTAATGTCAAGCGAAGATTGTGGGGACAGCAATAGCAGTCTTGGTGGCGCCATGGTGAGCAAGATGCCGCGTCACTGGCTCGAGGGCTCCTTCATGGAAACTATCAAGGGTGGCAATCGGGGTGGTTCTACATCACCGAGCCGTGTGACCCCGAATAGGCGGCTGACCCCAATTCAGATCTGGCATCCCCGTGGCTCACCTCCTAGAAAGAAAGGGCCTGTTGTGGGGCGATTCGGAACTGACGGGACACCAATCCTCTCCAAACCCTGGTGAACAAGAAGCTCAAGCTTGTCAGCGTAATCAGGTCATGCTCATCCGCTGGATTCTCCCTACCAACAGCGGGACTTCAATTTGTGGGAGTTCGATCCGGCACAGCACGGACTTTGAGCAGGCTCTTGACACTACGTGCGAAGAGGCACGGAGGAATCTTGTTCAAAGGCGCCGAGCTCCGCATGTGCTACCGAATCGCGGATTAGTCATGATGTCCGGTGGCGAGGTAAGTCATATTATCCTTCACGGGACACTTGTTCTTCATAGTTTGACTCTATGTGGGATCTAAACTCCCAATACCTTTAACGAGCTGACGAGAGGCGTCCGGACAGGTTAGCTGTCTGCTCCCTCTGAAGACCCAGCGGATGCCCGTTTGCGAGGCTGCTGGTCCGGCATAAGTGGTGCGGAGAATAAAACGAAGAAAGCCACGGGAACTCGGAGGAGTTCGGCGCCCATGTTCGGACTCATCGTGGCTCAAAGCGGACTCCTCCATAAGGGCGAGGAGGAGAAGAAGAGGCCTCTCCCCGGTGAGGAGAGAAGAGAAGGCTTCCCCAATGGGAGTCTGAAGAGGTCAAAGGAGGACCCTTCCCGGACTATTCCACCAGCGGCGGCAATGACGGTGGCCCTCGAGGCCAAGCCCCGGCGAGATCGTAAGTGTCAGGACTCCTAAATAACTCATAATTTTCCTTTTTGTCGCATAGCGTCTTCTAACGCCGCATACAACCTGCAGTCCGCCTAAGGGCGATCTCCCACCGTCGGCGGGTCCACAGTCCGTCGGATGTGAATAGTACTTCACTTGGCCGCCTCCTCCCTCGTGTATGAGGCCAGCGCTGGCGGGTCCCAAAGGGACCGTCCGGAGGAGAGACCCGGAGGTGCAGAGGCAACCTCCCGGACTGGGCTGGACTCCGTGCAGGCAGTGGTTCGGAGGTCAGTGAGGCGGCTGCCATTGAGAGAAAGGGCGGGCCTTGGGACAACTGCTGGGCGCTCATGGCGCTTCCATCGCCGAGGAACACCGCTATCATGAGTGCGGTGATTGAGGATTCAGCTCTCGCCAAAAGTGGGCTGTTGAAACCTGCTGACAGCCTTCTTGAGCTTGGAGTAAGGATTTTAAGATATGTAAAATAGTACGCATGGCAGACCACGATGCTCGGTTCGGTGTTGGAAAGAAAAGCGGTGAGGATCTAAAAGATATATCTGAGTCTTAAAAATATGTCATATGGGAATGCAGTTTGTCTTGACCTCTGCCCTTGGCTAGGGAGGTCGATGCCTTGAAAGCAGAGACTCGGCGGTCGAGCGAGCTCGGCCATGCCAAGCAGCTCGAGGACAAGGAAGGTGAGTACCACCTTATTAAAGTTGTACCTTCTGAAAAAGGATTTGGTTGCAAGAAGAATGACAAAGGATAACGTGGGTCCGGGAGCTCTGAGCGAGGTGGCAACCTGAAGGCGGTGTCCATGGCGAGGCATAATCGGCCGTGGAGCAGCGGACGAGCAGAGGCCGGGTGGCGGAGGTTCGGCAAGAGCTCCGGGCTCTCGTGGAAAAACACGAGAGTTGGGCGTGACTCGAACTCGAGAGTCAAGCTGCGTCGGCTCTTGAGAGTGCCAAGCAGTGGGCGAAGCCTAAGGCCCTCCAATCGAGGCATTAAAGAAGATAGCGGCGGGTAAGGCATTCTTCATGCAAAGCAAGCATGTAAAGTGAATTACCTATTACTTACCGAATTGAGACTCTCTAGGGCGTTCAGAGATCTGCCCCATAGCGTGTCCGTGCTACCGCTTTCTCTGAGCCGAGGAGGCTCGATGGAGAAGGTGTTACGGTCTCGGTATCTGAGGCGGACATCGGTGCCCTTAGCGACCAGTTGAAGCTGGTCGAGCTCCTAAGGTGGCGAACAGGCCATGAATGGCCTCATAGTTAATTTGTGGCCCGAGAGGCCATGTGGGGAGCTACTTGCTGGTCGCGGCTGGTGGATCTTGTCCATGGGTTGAAGTCATCAAGCACTCCGCTTGCATTGAAGGTGCCGTCGGGCCCTTGTGTCACATCCTAGTTCGGTATGACCTAGACTAGCTAGTCATTTGTGCATCATGTTTAAATTTCATTTAAATTTGAAATGAGGATTTGTGAAACCCTCGAATCATTCTAGAAATGACCCAAATAAAATTGCTCCAAAGGGTCAAGAAAATGCTCATGTTGCTCTCTGAAAATATTGGACAGAGATAAAATCAAACCAATATTTTTAGGAGCTCACAAGTATTTATTTTGGCCATTTGGAATTAATGCATAAATATTTGCATTGGATATATATTAGTTATATATTTAGTATATGTCCAAAAACTATGCGGTTGTTGAGGAGCTCTCGAATAATGCCCTACAAAATTGGCATAAGAAAATAAAATGGTTTAGTATTTTATTTAAACCAAACAAATGTCAGAAAAATAGAAAAGAAATAAATGGGAATAACCTTACAGGCGTACACCATTGGCTCTCTTTGGCCCCATTAATTCTGTGTTGCCAATGACCAGCCCTTTGCCACCGTCCCCACCTCGCGCCATTAGGCGAGGCACGTGCCCGGCCGCCTCATGTATCTCTGGCGCCATGCCCCAGCCACTGTGCCTCCCCTCGGCCTTTCGGCCTCCGGACGGCGCCACGCACCGCTTGAGGCCTCCCTCTCTCTCGTTCCTCCCTCCCTGGATCTCTCTCCCCACCGTGCCCAGGCTGCCCGTCGCCGCCTTGCCTTTGTTGCCGTGGCCAAGCCACCCTCGCCCTACCGCTGCCGACTCCGCCACCGCCGCTACCTCTCCGTCAAGCCATGCGCCTCGGGAGAGCCACAGGCCGCCATTACCGCCGTCTTCATCTCGATCGCGGAGATCGTCTTCGCCCCCGCGTCTTGGCGTGTCCCGAGCTCGCCCGACAAGCCCGTCCGAGTCCGCCATGAGCATCTCCCGTTTCCCTCTCTTCTCCCTCGTTTCAGCGTCGTAGCGTTGTTTCCACCATGACGAAGCCATCGCGCGCGCTCCTCGTCGTCATTGGCCCAGCTATTGCAGCTCGAACAAGCTTCGCCGTTGCACTCGGTGCACTCCGTGATCGCCTGAACCCTTCGCAGCCTCCCCATGCCCCCACGGCACCTGCGCGCTTTTGGCGAACTCGGCCGCCGCCCGACTCGCTCCGGTGAGCTCCGCCACCTCCGCCGCCTCTCGTCTCCACAGATCTTGGGGCCGGGCGACCTCTGGTGCCCCCGGCCGCTCGTGGCCTCCAGAGAGACTCCGTGAAACCCGGTGGCCGGTGGCTAAGCGCCCGTAGGATTGACGGGTCAACCCGCTAACTAACCCCCCTGACATGTGGGGCCGGCTCGCTAATTTTCGGTTTATGATTAGTTTGACAATTAATTAACATTATTTAGCCATGACACGGCGTGTGGACCCCCGTCGGGTTTATAATCAGCCACATTGACTACGTGACGTCCTGCGGCGACATCGTCTTGGGCGATTATCCATTTCTGATTTAAATTAAATCGGAAATTCGAAAAATGATTCAAACTTCAAAAAATCATAGAAATTCAACTAGTAACTCAGATTGAAATGAATTATATATGAAAAATTATCAGAAAAATGCAATCTTACCATCTGTACTAGTTTAATGCATGAAAAACCAACTTATACATGCTGTATATGAGAAAACACATTATGGCATTTTAAGAGACTTAATTTAGAGTTGCATTTGAACCCTTGGTTCAAATGGATCTCTTCAAATAAAATGCTAGATGCATTAGCACAAACAACATCACATCTACCATGATCATGCATCATATTGTTACATATGTTGTGTATTGATTGTCGACACCGTTCCTTCTCGATAGGTTCTGCTGGGAGAGTGCTCCATAGTACCTATCTGGGCAGTGCCCCGTGTTGATCTACCGGCAAACAAACCCCCCTTGTTCATTCGATACAATCCTACTCTCTCGCTCCTGCTCTTAGTTATTGCATTAGGACAACAGCGATTCATCGCTACTTTGTCTTTGCGGTAGTTGAACCCATTCCTCTGCATGACCTGTCATTGCCACGTAAATAGTTAAAACCCACTAGCATGTGTAGGGTTGAGCCATGTTGTGTTCCTACCATGCTATGCACGCTATTGCTTAGAGTTGTGTCAGGTCTGATTCATTGGGAATGAATTGGAGTCACAGTGCTCTATGTTACGATGCTAGAGTGAGCGTGTGAACACGATTTGGTAAAGGTAGCGGTGAGAGGCCATGTAGGAGTAGATGGTGGGTTGTCTCATTGGAACAAATCCTTAAGCCTTGAGTTCTATGTATCTTGTCCAATGACTCGATACTACCACACATTGGGCTCTGGCTCCAAGCCCTCTCGACTTATTAACCAACTTGATCTCTGTCCGAGAGTCGCAACTAGTTTACGGTGTTTGTAGGTAGTGCTATTTTTCTACAAGTGGCACCCGGCAGAATGGGCTGGGATAGACTAGGCACCGTGGCAGTGTACAGTGGCACCGGATGGTGGGCTCGGGAACCTGCACACATCGTTTGGGGCCGTGGTGACACCGGCGGATCTCCTTCGGATGGAACCGAATAGGCGATAAACTTGGGCTAGAGTCTTGTGTGGTTAGTCGGTCGTGTGACACCCTCGCCCGAGCTTCCGCTTGAAGGTTGCCGAGATACATAGCGTGTACATGGCGGTAAGTGGCGAGGCGTGTGTGAAGAAGTACACCCTGCGGGGTTAACATGATCTATTGAATAGCGGGTCGGGATGGACTTCTTGGATGCTTACATGGTACATAGACAACTTGAAGTGGATACTCTAAAATGCTCAAGACAAGTGTGAGTGCTATGGATGGCCTTCTCGTGGAGGGCGGGGATGAATCCATAGTAGTGTATTGTGTGGTGATTAGTGGACTCATTATGTATATCACCTCAAAGGAGTTCAGGTAGTCGTAGAACAGGATAGCCCTGAGTCAAAGACTTCTTTGCCACTAAACCCCACATTACCCTCTTGATACAAATGCATGTATGATAGGATCATGTAAGTCTTGCTGAGTTCCTTTGTACTCATGGTGCTTTTATGTTTTTGCAGCGGAGACTTGGTCTTACTAGTGTTCTCGTGGGCCCGACAAGTAGCTTGTACCTCAGCTCGATCTTGATCGGATGTTGTAGATAGTCGAGGCTCTTGAGCTTTTTTCATTTGGATGTACGTACCCGGACATGTGCTTCCGCTTGTTGCTTTTATGCTTTGTATGATGGGTCTTGTGACCCTGTTTGCAATTAATGCTATGCGGCTCTTGAGCCTTTATCTATAAGAGTTGTTGAGTTATCTGTGATGCCATGTTGTAGCACATACTTGCATGTTATGCGTCGTGTAATGTGTATTGCTATGTGTGGGATCGACTATCTAGTTGTTTATCCTTAGTAGCCTCTCTTACCGAAATGTCTCCTAGTGCTTCCTTTGAGCCATGGTAGCTTACTGCTGTACGTTATAGGCTGGCGGCATGTGTCCTTCTTCGTTCTGTGTCTATCCCTTGAAATGTCACGTGATGAATACCGAAGTCTGTTAGCCGCTACAGCCGGTTCACGGAGTCTGATTAGCCAGTGCTACAGCCTGGATTCACTCGCGATGGTGACCGTTCGATCTTTGAGTCATGGATGCTGTCCTGTAAGTTTGTGCCACTTTGGGTTCACGACTAGCCATGTCAGCCGGGCTCCTTATCATATGGATGCTAGCGACACTATCATATCGTGTGCCAAAAGCGCAAAGCGGTCGGGCAAAGGTAAGCGACACCATGGGGATACCGTGCGTGAGGCGCAAAGTGATATAGGTGTGCCATGTAGTAAACCGTCTGAGGAAGTATAGTAAAAATGAGGTGATTTTACGAAGCGATCGGCGGGGAGCATGGCATCATGCGGTCCCACGTGTCATGATGTACCAAGGCGATGCGCTTGTCCCTCTTGAGGCAGAAGCAATACTAGTACGTGGTTTGAGATGATGGCGAACCGAAGTGTGAAATAAGGGTTGCTTTGTCCGCCTGGGAAAGTGCGGCATTGTGATTTGACGTCTCATTGCTAATTACTACTACTGGACCGGTACGAGTGGGGTGCGTCCCCCTGCTGTTCTGCACTATTATTTGGTGCTTGACACGTCGACCCGGTTGCTATATGTCCCACATGTTGGCGGCAGAAGTACATAATTCATGAAAGGGAGTCGGCGGAGGTATACTACTACGAAATTCATGAAAGGGCGACTTAGTTTTGGAAAAATCTGTTTTACGATGCGTACCCACTAGGGTTTATAGGGCTCATCTAAAAACATTAGTTTTTCGTTTGATAAGTCTCAATTCTACTATACTAGTAGTAGTACCATTACATGTTGGATTTCGAGTGCGTTAGATCACCCGGCATAGCGATGTCAAGAGAAACTAACCAATGCATGTACAAGTTCACGAAATTTAGTGGTCATTCATGCATTCGTTCTAATTAATGCCTCGGTAAACACAACTTCTTGAGAAAAATGAGCATACTAATTACTTGTGCAAACTATGAAATTAATTCAACCACTCACCGTCTACCTTGGTTGGAGAGATTTTGAAACTGAGCCATAAACTGGAAAGGAGGGAGTAGTAACTTTTGTCTCGATTACTATTTGTGGCCTTGTATAGATGCAAAATGTATTTTTTTATAGTGGCCTTGTATAAGTAAATGGAGGGAGTACTAACCAAAGTACGTAGTAGGGACGAGGAGTAAACGGAGGGAGTAGTAAAATTTTCTCCTCGTGCTGCGAGCCACCGCGCGCGTGGGCGAGGGAGCAAGCTTCACCTCATCTTGCGAGCCACCGCGCCCGTGGGCGGGGGAGACGGCGTACTAAGCAAGCTTCTCCTCGTTCTGTGAGTTGAGGGGACACATCAAAAGTACTCCAGTGTATAGAGCCTTGCCTCTAAGGTAGGCCCCACATGGTTTGCCTCTTTTTTAATTTAACATAACAGCGTCAAGTCATAATTTGTTTGTTCACCCGTGGTAGCGATCCTCCCTCCACCAAGTGGACAACCAGTACATGTGCCAAATTACCACGTGGGCTGCCTTTTTCGTACAAAATAGGCTCCACCGTGTACACCTGCAGGTGTGGTTGGGAAAGAGGCAAGATCGTGCACCATGCATGCACCTCTTCTCTTCGTGCACGTCCCCCACCTACGTGGGTGTGTGTGAGAGAGATACAAACCTAGACATAATGCGCCGTCCATCCCCATGCCTCCGCCCAGTCCGACCACCAGTCACCACCATGCCCCAATCCTCCTCACCTTATCTCTCATCTTTCTCCCTCCATTTTTATATACAAGGGGCCACTATCAAAATTACAATTTGCAGATATACAAGGCCACTAACACTAATCGATGCAATATTAATGGTGTTTGCCTCGTGGTACTAGCAAAGGAGGACATTAATTATCCCTTGCATGCATGTGGGAGTTTGTACAAAAATGCATCTTGATGTTCCGTGCAATGCACGGGCATCTTGCTAGTCCATGGAAACAACAGATGGCAAAATTCCATGGCGAACGAGGGCTTTGAATCTGTTGGGAGGGGCTGTTTGGATCTTGCCCGGGGTAGCCAAAATATTGGCGACTACTTCGCCATGGCCGGCACCGGCTCGAGTTCATCCTAACATTGCCCTCTTCTGTGGAGACCATGCGGGGTCGACGAAGGTCCTCGCAACAAAAGGATCCGGCAAGACACCTGCTGTGTACGCCGGCGTCGCCTTCGCGGTGGCCTTCATGGGACCCAAGCGGCAGCGGCCTCCCATGTTCTACTTCTCCTCGATGATGGCGGCGAACGCGGAGGCGCTGGCCACCGACTCGCCGCTCTCCGCGCACCTGGCTCCTGTCGCTCCTTGCATGGCCCGGCCGCCAGCATGGGAGTCTCGGCCACAGAAACGGGAGACGCGGTACAAGGCGGCGGCGTGGACGGCAGCAACGACGCCCGTGTGCCACTCCTCGTTGAGCTGGCCTGGAGCGGTGAGTGGCTGAACTGCTACCGCTTGGGGCGGCAAGCCCAGCTCCGTCCGGGCGAGGGAGGAGGTGGATCAGATGAGCTGCATAGCTCGTATCCGGCGGGCTACCCAGGCTTGGATGCGGAATAACTACTCTTCGTAAGCCATTGTAAGAGTGGACAAAATGGTGGAGGAGATAGGGGAGCGGCGGAGGTGTGCGATTCTTGGCCAGCATTTGGCCTCGTTTAAATAGGAGATTAAATAGACGGCGGACGGGAGGAGCTCAGCCGGTGTTGTGTTTAATGCCGGCCCGATCATGAACGGACGTGTGTCCAGAGTGGGTTTCTCGGCTTCCACACGGGAGGGTTTCATGGAGGCATTTGAATGCGGCACGGAGGCGTGTTCAGCCGGGCGTGCCGCGAGTGGCGCCCTCGACTCTGACCTAGGCTGTTCTTTCACTGACGTGTGGGCTCTTTGGGTGCATGGCCTGCATGTCAGTGACCCAACGCAGGCAGCGCACAGCAGAGGAATCTTTGGTGGGCCAGGGCGGTCAGAAGCGGGCATTTCATAAACCGATGATTGTTTAATAAGAAAGCCAGCTGCTGGCTATATACCAATGCCATGTCACTTGGAGCCTTTATAATAGCCAGCTAATATAATAGATGGGCTGTAAGGCTGGTTGTAATGGGGAGTATCATATACTAGTATCATGTATATAATACTAGTGTATGATACTACATCCGTAATGCAAAGTATCATATGTTGGTATCATAAATTATTATATTTATTGCCATGCATGACACAAAGTAGCATATTATTTAATGTGATACGGTATCATGATATGATACTCAAGCATCTCTTTCTTCATTTAATTCTATGCCATCTTATCAAAATTGCTTAGCTGGCATGCATGATATTACCTATGGTACTACCATTACGGGCAGCCTAAACTAGCTACTGGTATTTAATGCTTGCATGTGAAAGAAGAAAAGAAGGCACATGCTCATTGGTGGAAAGGAGAGGCGTGCAGGCTCACACGGCTGCAATCGGGCTGCATGCAGGTTCGATTTCTTGTTTCTTGCGCTCGAGCTGGCGATAGCTCAAGCGCACGCTCCCTCCTTTTCTCTTCATTCTCTCTCTTCCAGCTATGAATTTGATGACGTGGAACTGCTAATAGCCTGCTGACTGTGTACTATTGTACCTGCTCTAAGCCTACTATGTTGATAGCCCGTTCGATACGTTGTGATTCATAAAGACCGCTGCAAACATCAATGTTCTGCTTATCACAGATAAGATTGATTAATACCCGTAACAATCCATGTCCTTAACGAAGGGTGCATGCACGTATAGGTTGAACGTGTGTCTTGCGTCGTGTGCTATGTGCATGCAGGCATGCGAGTGTTGCGTGCGTACAAGGGTACGTTTTAGTGTTGCATGCATGGGTGCGTACGTGCGTGTGTTTGTGAGTGCATGTGTAGGTTTTAGTGTTGCACGCCAGCATGCGTGCGTGTGTACGTGTCAGTGTTGCACGCCTACATGCGTGCGTGTCTTGCGTGTGTGTCTTGTGTGCGTGCATGTGTACGTGTGGGGTGAGGCTACACGTTAGTCGACTGACTTTTTCATCTTTGGTCATTATATTTTCCAGCCGTCGGATACGAAATCAAGGGCCTCCAGTTTATCATCAAACTCCACCCCCCTGAGCCGCAGCCACCACCGGCCGAACCGCCAGCCCCCGCCGCCCGCGGCCGGCCCGCCCTCCCCGAAACCACTCCCCACTGCCGGTCCACCGCCGCACCGGCCATCCCTCTAGCCCTCCCCCCTGCCGAGCTTTTTCTCCGGGGATCCCCACCCCACCGCCCAATGAACGCCCCCCAACCGCCGGTGACTGCCAGCCAGAGGTCTCACGACTTGGAATACCCACCGACCACTAATTTATTACCATTTCTATCCTTCATATACGCGCTGCGGGTGGGCCCTATGGTAATGTGCGCTGCTGAGTGTGGACCATTTGACTGGTCAATTGATCATGTTATCAACAAATTACGGAGCTGTACGGTGAGCCAGTGACCGTACGATCACCCTAAAATGTACTCCTATTTTATTAACACAGTACAGACTTAAACTACCATTTCTTTGTTTCATATACGGGCTGACAGGTGGGCCCCATGGTTATGCGCCCCAATGGTGCAACACTAGTTGCGCCGCGTGGAACGTTTGACTAGTCAATTGATTGTGTCATCAACAAAATACGCAGTTGTACGGGCGAGCCAGTGACCGTATAATCATGATATGTATTTGTTTAACACGGTACAGAAGCAAGGGCTCATATATACGCGCAAGCACTCACCACTATAAGCGCACACACGCGAACCCGACCCCTATGAGCACCTTCAAGAGAGTGGGCCAGCATATATGATCTTGAGATTTTACGAAGTCACCATAGGTGCCTCGTAGTCGAGTGGAACGTCTCCTCCCACTTAACGTACGTCGCCGGAAAATACTGAAATTAACACAAGATAAATGTGAGCACCGGGACTTTAACCTTGGTGGGCTCGAGAAACCACTGTCCTCTAACCATCCAACCACATGTTGGTTAGCACGACAAAATGTATGCGGTGACCGTGATGAGCTTATTCTGAAGTCCAGTGACCATATCGTGCTTTCGCTTCGAATACAATGACGTAAGTGTCGTCAACAAAATACAGAGCATGCATCAAGTGCAAAGTCCGTCAGTGTCATCAACAAAATATGGAGACATATCGTGAGCTAGATACCGTTGTACTACTGTATATGCTTATTTTCTTAGTGGCCGATTGCGTGTGTGGTGTGGTGGGCACATCATTTCTAGTTGTGGTGGGTCAACATGAAGACTCATGGGTCAGCTCCATCCTGCGCCACATATAGGTTGGACCGAGACGTGTTATACGAAGACCAATGTGGAGGACTCGGCGTACAACACGAAGCTACCAGAGTCGCGGAGGACTCTATCCCCACTGGTGATAAGCCGACTATATATGATTTGTAAACCTAGGCCCTTAGTATGTTATACAAGATTGGGGGCTAGTTCGTCGATAGTATACACACACGCACAATGCCTGGTATTCACGTGTACTTTGTACACACCCCTATCACTAATATACAGTACCAGGAGTAGGCTCTTTCTTCAACTGCAATTGAATTCTAGCATGTGCATGTGTTTATTTCATATTATCGATCCATAGAGTGAGAGCGGTTTGAAATACAGGCAAAGGATGCTTTTGCAATTCACATATAAACATTAATTAGTGCACTCCATGTTGTTAGTGTGAAGAACTTTATACATTTGTCACTTGCATGGATACATTCCAAATTGCTAGCTACGAAAGAATACATGTCGAATTCAACATAAAGGGGGTTTCGAAGATTCGAATTCATAGGAAGTGCATTGATCTATTTGAACCCGAGATAATGGCATTTGTAAATCAGATGTAAAAGGGGGCTTCAATCTTTGTTGTGAGTTTGAACATGCTATATATATTCATACGCATATCTAACTTAATTTTTGCAACCAAGGAGATTATATCTGGAACCATGCACGTTTGGAGGTAAGTTGCATTTTTTAAATATAAACTCGTGTACAATGTATTTTCAAATCTACCCCTCCATTCCAAAATAATCGTAGCTTTAGGATTTTCAAGAGTAAAGATTTGTGAAATTTGACAAATCCTGAAAGTTCAATTCAAGAGAACCGAAAACGTTAATGCTTCTGCTCCCAAATATTGAACGAAGCGCCAAATAGGCCTCTGGTCACCCGAAACCGCGCGAGACTAATGTTTTGGTGGTAGGAAATTACTGTCCTGACTCTGGCCCATGTAGCCTATCGGCCCGACGTCCAAAGGTCTAAACCGGGGTAGGTTTGTAACTTCACCAAGACGCTAGATAAGCATTCATATGCCGTGGGCGACTACCCATGCGCTCGGCCGAAATCTATCCCACCCACATTTGGGACACCTGACATGACTATCCTACCCCCAACCCGCAATATGTCCGAAATTTTAGATGGGGGGAAAGTTTGTAACTTTCCCCAAATTTCAAACAAGCGTGTCTCAAACCGAAACATTGTTCCCCCTTAGTTCCCCGCCTCCCTCCGTTTCCCCATTCATACTCCGTGGGCGCGAAAACGCCCGCACCACCAGCCGCGAAACCCCAGCCTCCTCCGTCCTCCACCCCATAGCGGCCAATCCACCGCCGCCCTCCTCCATCACGCCGAGCGATACACCGGCGTCGTCGTCCAGCATAACCGCAACCGCAAGCGCCCTCAAGGACTTAGCAGGCTGAGCCGGCGAGCTGCCTCCACGCTGTTGGCGCCAGCGTCGCCGTGCAGAACCACTCCGACCACGCCGTCCTGCACCTCACTGTTGCGGCTCCATTGTCGCAACCGTCCACCACACCGGAGCTGTTCCCGCTACGCCGTCGTTCGCCGCCTTAGATCTGCTTCCCCGCCGCCGACAGACGGCCACCGCACCACACTCAACAACTTGGCCATGGGTTCGTCCAAGGCTGCACCGTCCTCCACAACTTCTGGTTTCCGGCGAACAACAAGAAGATCGCCGGAAAAACAGAAGGAGGACACAACACTGCCAGCAGAAAGAGGTACTCCTCTTCCCATATTCGTGCAAATCTTACATCTCCGCTCACACCGTATTCATCCCACGAAAGAAACTAGTTGAGCGCTTCTTACTGCATCTTCTTTGTGATACTAAATGCACAAGGTTTCCACCCTTTCACTATTTCACCTTTGCTAGAGGTCAGTAGCCCGACTGGATTTCAATTTAGGGTCAGTCGACCCACAATTAAAATAAGCAGCAGCCGCTTAGGCGCGCGGAGCACCTAGTCCGCCTGCTCCCCGGGGAAGCGGGGTGTGGGGCGCAGGAGCTGCTTGCGCCCGATCTGAAGGTCGGCGGGGCTTGAATGGATGGCCAGGGGGGCCAAGCACGGCGGTGCGGTGAGGTCGAGGGGAGGGCACAGGCAGGGGAGGAATACTGGGCCGGTGGTCGCTGGCATTTCGAGGAAGATCGTCAACACTGACTGGCTAGAGGTATATGAAGGCGTTCTACCCGTTCTTTGTACATCGGACGGTGCAGAAAAAATGGACTGACCTATTTGCTTTCAGTCGACTGTTATTTTCATAGAATCCTGTAGTAATTTAGTGTGCCATGCATGTTGTAGAGCTATCATATGTCTCCGTCATTTATTTCTCACCGACACTGCTATCTGCTACCTTTACCTTTATACTAATTGTGCACACACTTCACCCATACTCACACTATTGTTTTTTTATGCATGGGTATTTCAGACTCTGACGCAGTGTTGATGAATGCAGAAAAGAAAAGACAGAAGTCGCTCCAGTGTAATTTGAAGATAAGCACTAAGCATTCCAACGCTCTAACGGGTGCAGTCTTAGCAGTTGGAGACAGTAAACGTAGCTCTGCAGTTGATGATCTCAATTGACACACACAACCATTCCAGGTGCTTGCTTTAACTTCGCGCTGTCAAATGTGGTTGCATGTTGCATATGGTTTCTAGCTTGTATTGCTTCCAATTTGGTTAAATTGCATCTGCTTACTTTACACATTATACCTTTGATAATGACATGCCTTCCTAGTTTCGATACATACTACATATGTCTATTAACCATGTTCGTACATCAAACTAATGCTCTTTTGTATCCCTCGTCAATCACTTATGATGAGACAGTCACCTGGGTTGGTTACTGTGAGACCCCATACTCGTTTAAAGAGTGCAGTGTCATCCTCCCCACATTATTGTCAAGAAACAGCAAGGCTAAATGAAGATAGTCAACGTAGCTCTCTAGTTGATCACCGCAATTCCCCCACACCACCATCACAGGTGCTTGCTCTTTCTTGGCAGTGTGATATGTGGTCGCATGTTGCATATGGTGTCGTACCTTGTAATGCTTCTAATTAGGGTAAATTGCATCTGCTTAGTTAACACATTATACCTGTGAATATGACATGCCTTCCTGTTTTCGGTACATACTACGTCTTTCTATTAACCATGTTCTTACATCAAACTACTTTTCTTGTGTATCCCTCATCAATGCTCCTAATTTGTTAAATTACATCTCCTTAGCTTACACATTATACATGTGAATATGACACGCCTTCCTGTTTTTGGTACATACTACATCTGCCTATCACACCATGTTCTTACATCAAACTACTGTTCTTGTGTATCCTGCGTCTATCGCTTATGATGAGACAATCATGCGCATTGGTTAATATGAGACGCAATACTCTTATAAAGAATGCAATTTCATCCTCTCCACATGATTCTCAAGAAACAGCAAGCCTAAATGAAGATATTGAACGTAGCTCTGTACCTGAAGACCGCACTTCCCCTACACCACCATCGGTGTCAAAACCGGCGGATCTCGGGTAGGGGGTCCCGAACTGTGCGTCTAGGCGGATGGTAACAGGAGACAAGGGACACGATGTTTTTACCCAGGTTCGGGCCCTCACGGTGGAGGTAAAACCCTACTCCTGCTTGATTGATATTGATGATATGGGTAGTACAATAGTGGATCTACCACGAGATCAAGGAGGCTAAACCCTAGAAGCTAGCCTATGGTATGATTGTTGTTCGTCCTACGGACTAAAACCCTCCAGTTTATATAGACACCGGAGAGGGCTAGGGTTACACAGAGTCGGTTACAATGGTAGGAGATCTACATATCCGTATCGCCAAGCTTTCCTTCCACGCCAAGGAAAGTCCCATCCGGACACGGGACGAAGACTTCAATCTTGTATCTTCATAGTCTTGGAGTCCAGCCAATGATGATAGTTCGGCTATCCGGACACCCCTAGTCCGGGACTCCTCTCATAGCCCTGAACGGGCTTCAATGACGACGAGTCCGGCGCATATTGTCTTCGGCATTGCAAGGCGGGTTCCTCCTCCAATAATTCATAGAAGATTGTGAACACCAGGATAGTGTCCGGCTCGCAAACTAAATTCCACATACCACCATAGAGAATAATATTTACACAACTTCAATCTGCGGCGTATTTAGTGTACGACGTTTGCGTCACGGCCAAGCCTTTACTCGAATTGTTTTTATTGTTCCACCTCAGCGCGTTTAGCGAAGCGGTTTCCTTGGCACGTCTTATCAAAGCAGAGATCGTGTCCCCTTATTCCGGGATTCTCATCAATACGAACGTGGGTAACCCAACCGTACCATTGATTGCGGCGCTTGGGAGATAAGCGAGTTTTACCGGGCTAGTGGGGACGCATAGCTTCGTCCGCCCATATATAAGGGGATAAGGATCCACCTTTTTACCTACGCCTTCTTCCTCCTTTGCGTATCCATCTCCACGCACTCGAGCTCCAGCGGCCAAGTCCGCACATCTCACCTCAACCTTCTCCAACCATGTCCGGAGTGGGAGGCAAGTGGATGGCCTCCTCCGTTACGGAGGGGCACATCAAGAAGCTGCGCAAGGCCGGATATTTGTCCAGCGATATCGCGCACCGGCTCCCTGACGAGAGGCAGCTCATCCCCACCCCCGAGCCCCATGAGAGGGTGGTTTTCCTTCCCCATTTCCTCCATGGACTGGGCTTCCCACTCCACCCCTTTGTCTGGGGGCTCATGTTCTACTATGGCCTGGATTTCCATGATCTGGCCCCAAATTTCATCCTCAACATCTCGGCATTTATTGTCGTGTGCAAGGCCTTCCTCTTCATCCAGCCCCACTTCGGCTTATGGCTAAAGACTTTTAATGTCAAGCCGAAGATTGTGGGGGGGCAGCCAAGCGGAGTGCGGTGGCGCCATGGTGAGCAAGATGCCCAACGTCACCTGGCTCGAGGGCTCCTTCATGGAAACTATCAAAGGGTGGCAATCGGGGTGGTTCTACATCACCGAGCCGTGTGACCCCGAATGGGCAGCGGCCCCCGAATTCAGATCTGGCATCCCCACGTGGCTCACCTCCTAGAAAGAGAAGGGCCTGTTGTGGGGCGATTCGGAAGAGCTGACCGGACACCAATCCTGTCTCCAAACCCTGGTGAACAAGAAGCTCAAGCTTGTCAACGTAATCCAGGTCATGCTCATCCGCTGGATTCTCCCCTACCAACAGCGGGACTTCAATTTGTGGGAGTTCGATCCGGCACAGCACCAGACTTTGAGCAGGCTCTTCGACACTACGTACGAAGAGGCCTGGAGGGTGCTGTTCAAGGGCGCCGAGGCTCCCGCATGTGCTACCGAAGATCGCGGATTCAGGTCGCAGTGTCCGGCTGGCGAGGTAAGTCATATTATCCTTTACGGGACACTTGTTCTTCATAGTTTGACTCTATGTGGGATCTAAACTCCCAATACCTTTAACAGGCCTGACAGAAGACGTCCGGACAGGTTAACTGTCTGGCTCCCCTCCCAGAAGACCCAGCGGATGCCCGTTTAGCGAGGCTGCTGGTCCGGCGCCTAAGTGGTGCGGAGAATAAAACCAAGAAGAAGGCCACGGGAACTCGGAGGAGTTCGGCGCCCGAGTGTTATCGGACTCATCGTCCGATGACTCCAAGCGGACTCCTCCCGCAAGGACGAGGAGGAGAAGAAGAGGCCTCTCCCCGGCGAAGGAGAGAAGAAGAGAAGGCTTCCCCAATGGGGGAGTGCGAAGGGTCCAAGAAAGGGAGGACCCTTCCCCCGGACTATTCCACCAACGACGACGACGGCGACGAGGAGTGGCCCTCGAGGGCCAAGCCCCCGGCGAGATCGTAAGTGTCCGGACTCCTAAATAACTCATAATTTTCCTTTTTGTCGCATAGCGTCTTCTAACGCCGCATACAACCCTGCAGTCCGCCTAAGGACGATCTCCCCGCTTCGTCGAGCGGGTCCCTGGGTCCGTCGGATGTGAATAGTACTTCACTTCCGGCCGCCTCCTCCCCTCGTGACGCAGACGGCGCTGAGGCGGGGTCCCAAAAGGGGACCGTCCAGGAGGAGGAGACCCCGGAGGTGCCGCAGGGCAACCTCCCGGACTTTGGGCTGGACTCCGTGCCAGAACCTTGATGGTTCCGAGGTCGGTGGGCGGCTTCCCTTCGCGGAGAAGGGCAAGGCTGTGCCGCCCGGCCCTCATCCCAACCGGAGGCGCGGACAACTTCTTGGGCGCTCAGGCGCTTCCATCGACGAGAACACCGCCTTGTCATGAGTGCGGTGATTGAAAGGTTCAGCTCGCCAAAAGTGGGCTGTTGAAACCTGCTGACAGCCTTCTAACGAGCTTGGAGGTAAGGATTTTAAGATATGTAAAATAGTACCGCATAGACGGTAGCCCACGATGCTCGGTTCGGTGTTGGAAAGAAAAGCGGGGTGAGGATCTAAAAGATATATCAGAGTCTTAAAAATATGTCAATATGGGAATGCAGTGTGTCTTTCGACCTCTGCCGCCTTGGCTAGGGAGGTCAATGCCTTGAAGCAGAGACTCGGCGGTCGAGAGCGAGCTCGGCCATGCCAAGCAGCTCGAGGACAAGGAAGGTGAGTACCACCTTATTAAAGTTGTACCTTCTGAGAAAAGGATTTGGTTGCAAGAAGAATGACAAGGATAACGTGGGTACTCCGGGAGCTCTGAGCGAGGTGGCAACCACTGAAGGAGGCGGTGTCCATGGCGAGCATAATGCGGCCGTGGAGCAGCGCCGAGCGAGAAGAAGCGGGAGGCGCGGGTGGCGGAGGTTCGGCAAGAGCTCCGGGCTCTCGTGGAAAAACACGAGAGTTTGGGCGTGACTCGAACTCGAGAGTCAAGCTTGCGTCGGCTCTTGAGAGTGCCAAAGCAGTGGGCGAAGCCCAAGGCCCTCCAGAAATCGAGGCATTAAAGAAGATAGCGGCGGGTAAGGCATTCTTCATGCAAAGCAAGCATGTAAAGTGAATTACCTATTACTTACCGAATTGAGCTCTCTAGGGCGTTCACAGATCTGCCCCATAGCGTGTCCGATGCTACCGCTTTCTCTGAGCCGAGGAGGGAGCTCGATGGAGAAGGTGTTCGGTCTCGGTATCTTTGAGGCGGACATCAGTGCCCTTAGCGACCAACTGAAGCAGCTGGTCGAGCTCCTAAGGTGGCGAACAGGCCATGAATGGCCTCATAGTTGGTGTGGCCCGAAGAGGCCATGTCAGGGAGCTACTTGGCTGGTGCGGCGGCTGGTGGATGCTTGTCCATGGGTTGAAGTCATCAAGCACTCCGCCTGCATTGAAGGTGCCCGTCGGGCCCTTGTGTCACATCCCTAGTTCTGGTATGACCTAGACTAGCTAGTCATTTGTGCATCATGTTTAAATTTCATTTAAATTTGAAATGAGGATTTGTGAAACCCTCAGAATCATTCTAGAAATGACCCAAATAAAAATTGCTCCAAAAGGGTCCAAGAAAATGCTCATGTTGCTCTCTGAAAATATTGGACAGAGATAAAAATCAAACCAATATTTTTAGGAGCTCACAAGTATTTATTTTGGCCATTTGGAATTAATGCATAAATATTTGCATTGGATATATATTAGTTATATATTTAGTATATGTCCAAAAACTATGCCAGTTGTTGAGGAGCTCTCGAATAATGCCCTACAAAAATTGGCATAAGAAAATAAAATGGTTTAGTATTTTATTTAAACCAAACAAATGTCAGAAAAATAGAAAAGAAATAAATGGGAATAACCTTACAGGCGTACTGCGGCCCAGCTCTGTCTTTGGCCCGCACACAGAGCCCAGCAGCTGGCCCAGCCCAGCTGGCCACCGCACCGTCCCCCACCTCGCGCCATTAGGCGAGGCACGTGCCCGGCGCGCGCGCGCGCTCTGGGCGCCATGCCACCAGCCTGCCTGTGTGCCCTCCCCCTCGACGCTCTGGCCTCCGGACGACGCCACGCACCGCCCCAGGCCTCTCCCACTCTCTCTCGTTCCTCCCCCTCCCCTGGATCTCTCTCTCCCACCGTGCCCGAACGCTGCCGTCGCCGCCGCACGCTGTTGCCGTGGCCACCGGCCACCCCTCGCCCTGCCGCTGCACCCAGAAGCTCCGCCACATCGCCAGCTACCTCTCCGTCAAGCCATGCGCCTCGGGAGGCCCTGGAGAGTCGCCATTGCCGCCGTCTTCATCTCCGGTCGCCGGAGATCGTCTTCGCCGCCCCGCCGTCTTCAGCGTGTCCCCGAGCTCGCCGACAAGCCCGTCGAGTCCGCCATGAGCATCTCCCCGTTTCCCCTCTCTTCTCCCTCTCGTTTCCGCGTCGTAGCCGTTGTTTCCACCATGACCGAAGCCATCGCCGCCGCAGCTCCTCGTCGTCGTGGCCACAGCCGCTGCAGCTCGCAGACAAGCTCGCCGTTGCACTCAGTGCACTCCGGCGAGTCGCACGGACCCGCTCGCAGCCTCCCCCATGCCCCACAGCACCCTGCGCGCACCTGGCCGAACTCCGGCCGCCGCCCCGAGCTCCGCTCCGGTGAGCTCCGCCACCTCCGCCGCCTCTCGCTGGCTCCACAGATCTTGCGCTGGGCCTTGGCGACCTCTGCCCCCGGCCGCGCTCTCGTGGCCTCCAGCGGGGACTCCGCCGAGCCCCGTGGTCGCCGGTGGCTAAACGCCGGCGGGATTGACCGGGTCAACCCCGCTAACTAACCCCCCCTGTGACACTGACATGTGGGGCCCGGCTCTGCTAATTTTCAGTTTATGATTAGTTTGACAATTAATTAACTGTTATTTAGCCATGACACTGACGTGTGGACCCCACACGTCAGGTTTGACCTGGTCAGCCACATTGACTCGCTGACGTCACGCTGACATCGTGCTGACGCAGTTATCCATTTTCTGGATTTAAATTAAATCAGGAAATTCCAGAAAATGATTCAAACTTCAAAAAATCATAGAAATTCAACCGTAACTCAGATTGAAATGAATTATATATGAAAAATTATCAGAAAAATGCAATCTTACCATCTGTACTAGTTTAATGCATGAAAAACCAACTTATACATGCTGTATATGAGAAAACACATTATGGCATTTTAAGAGACTTAATTTAGAGTTGCATTTGAACCCTTGGTTCAAATGGATCTCTTCCAAATAAAATGCTAGATGCATTAGCACAAACAACATCACATCTAAATGCCATGATCATGCATCATATTGTTACATATGTTGTGTATTGATTGTCGACACCGTTCCTTCTCGATAGGTTCTGCTCCGGAGAGTGCTCCATAGTACCTATCTAAGGAGCAGTGCCCCCCGTGTTGATCTACCAGGCAAGCAAACCCCCCTTGTTCATTCCGATACAATCCTACTCTCTCGCTCCTGCTCTTAGTTATTGCATTAGGACAACAGCGATTCATCTGCTACTTTGTGCTGCGGTAGTTGAACCCATTCCTCTGCATGACCTGTCATTGCCACAGTAAATAGTTAAAACCCACTAGCATGTGTAGGAGTTGATTGAGCCATGTTGTGTTCCTACCATGCTATGCCTGCTATTGCTTAGAGTTGTGTCAGGTCTGATTCATTGGGAATGAATTGGAGTACAGTGCTCTATGTTCTGATGCTGAGAGTGAACGTGTGAACACGATTTGGTAAAGGTAGCGGTGAGAGGCCATGTAGGAGTACATGGTGGGTTGTCTCACTGGAACCGTCCTTAAGCACTGAGTTCTATGTATCTTGTCCAATGACTCGATACTACCACACATTGGGCTCTGGGCGCTCCAAGCCCTCTCGACTTATTAACCAACTTGATCTCTGTCCAGGAGTCGCAACTAGTTTCTGGTGTTTGTAGGTAGTGCTATTTTTCTACCAAGTGGCACCCGGCAGGGTGGGCCTGGGATAGACTAGGCACACGTGGCCTGGTGTACCGAGTGGCACCCGGATGGTGGGCTCGGGAACCCTGCACACATCGTTTGGGGCCGTGGTGACACCGGCGGATCTCCTTGCGGATGGAACCGAATAGGCGATAAACTTGGGCTAGAGTCTTGTGTGGTTAGTCGGTCGTGGCGACACCCTCGCCCGAGCTTCCGCTTGAAGGTTGCCGAGATACATGACGTGTACATGGCGGTAAGTGGCGAGGCGTGTGTGAAGAAGTACACCCTGCAGGGGTTAACATGATCTATTGAATAGCGGGTCCATGGATATGGACTTCTTGGATGCTTACATGGTACATAGACAACTTGAAGTGGATACTCTAAAATGCTCAAGACAAGTGTGAGTGCTATGGATGGCCTTCTCGTGGGGAGGCGGGGATGAATCCATAGTAGTGTATTGTGTGGTGATTAGTGGACTCGTGTGCCTATATCACCTCAAAGGAGTTCAGTAGTCGTAGAACAGGATAGCCACAGAGTCAAAGCCGACTTGTGCAACTAAACCCCACATTACCCTCTTGATACAAATGCATGTATGATAGGATCATGTAAGTCTTGCTGAGTTCCTTTGTACTCATGGTGCTTTATTTATGTTTTTGCAGCGGAGACTTGGTCTTACTAGTGTTCTCGTGGGCCCGACAAGTAGCTTGTACCTCAGCTCGATCTTGATCGGATGTTGTAGATAGTCGGGCTCTTGACCTTTTTCATTTGGATGTCTGTACCCAGACATGTAATGCTTCCGCTTGTTGCTTTTATGCTTTGTATGATGGGTCTTGTGACCCCTGTTTGCAATTAATGCTATGACGGCTCTTCTGAGCCTTTATCTATAAGAGTTGTTGAGTTATGCTGTGATGCCATGTTGTACAGCACATACTTGCATGTTATGCGTCGTGTAATGTGTATTGCTATGTGTGGATCGACTATCTAGTTGTTTATCCTTAGTAGCCTCTCTTACCGAAAATGTCTCCTAGTGCTTCCTTTGAGCCATGGTAGCTTGCTACTGCTACCGGAACACTTAGGCTGGCGGCATGTGTCCTTCTTCGTTCTGTGTCTATCCCTTGAAATGTCACGTGATGAATACCGAAGTCTGTTAGCCGCTACAGCCGGTTCACGGAGTCTGTTAGCCGGTCTACAGCACTGGATTCACTCGCGATGGTGACACGTTCGATCTTTGGGTCATGGATGCTGTCCTGTAAGTTTGTGCCACTTTGGGTTTCACGACTAGCCATGTCAGCCGGGCTCCTTATCATATGGATGCTAGCGACACTATCATATACGTGTGCCAAAAGGCGCAAACGGTCCCGGGCAAAGGTAAGGCGACACCCATGGGGATACCGTGCGTGAGGCCGCAAAGTGATATAGGTGTTACATGCTAGATCGATGTGGCATTGAGTCGGGGTCCTGACACCTTGCCCGTGCTAAAGTGCACTGGGGCTGGATGGACGCTGAGAAGCTTTTGACGGACGCGCCACCGCTGGGCAAGGAGTATCGCACGCCCGAGATGTATTATAAGGGTGTCCTGAAGGGTGCCCGCATTATTGTGGGTGAGTGCTCCAAAGATGTAATTTTTTAGTAGACTCGCATTTTGTTATCCTGTGTGCTAAAAACTTCGTTCATATCGCTAAAGCAACGCTTGTTAATTTAAAATATTACCTTACAATGCGGCCGTTTATCAAATCGAGAGATGGCAAGTCATTGGCTTCACCCCCATGCCACAGTCTTTGGGGTGTTAGGGATAAACTTGGCGCTCTTGTTCCCATTTTTGGGTCCTTCTAGGAGGCGCTCAACACAACAAGCGAGGCAACGGACTTATAATGCTTGAACACTCTCCTTAGCCATAGAATTCTATAATTTTAAATTTAGTGAAGCCCCAGTGTTCGGAAGGCGAATTAGGCGCTATCACGCTGGGCGGACAAAGCCGGTTCTTAGCTCTAAGCGGCATAAGTCTTTAGGGACTCGAAAAAACCTCTCGAACAGCGACGGCTCTCGCCCTATCATGATGGTCGGTTTTAGCTTTCTCCTTGAGGTGCTCACCCAGCTCAAGCTGGGGCACAATCGCATGGTTCTCCAGCTTACCTTAGCCGATATAGCGGAGCGTAAGGTACCAAAACATGGGAGGCAAACCCAACTATTGACCCAAGACATGATTCGGAGCCGATGCATATAATGCTATAAGTTCGGGGTGCCGCACTTGTGAAAGTGTTCGAACTTATCACACCATAATATGGGGAACTTGAGCCCCTGGTGTATTTAGCCGTACCAGAGTGTGCGGATGCAACATGTCATAAGCGAACATATGTATAAAAAGGGAATGCAATGGTAAGTGATGCATTGTTTATTCAAAAAGTACTGCCATGGATGCAGAATGATACAAATAGTGTGATAAGCAAGGGGTGAGACTATTTAACATGTCCCCCTCCCGGGGTAAGCTGCGGAATGGTGTATAAAACAGGTATAATGCTCGTAATGGCGACCACCTAGATACTCGTCGTAGCTTTTCTGCTTCCCTGGTTGTAGTATCGTGAGTTCGGCGGACATCTTGCGGACAGGGCTTACAGTAGCGGAGTCCACGAGGGTAAAAAAAACAAAAAAAACGACACATTTGGGAGCCCCTGGTGTGGTTGAACCACACTCTGGGCCTGCATTGGTCGTGCCCCTCCCCCGATGCCCATGGTATCTCCAGAGCGTAGTGATGTACGCGTAGTACTGGTCTTGCAACTTTGTGAGGGCTGGGGTTGGGGCCGCATTGCTACGCGTGCTCGGAACGTGCCAGGTGGTCTTGTTGTAGGTTACTCCCGAGCGCGCTTGACGGTGTCCGGTCACTTAACAGCCGGACTCGAGAATTGCCTTAAGAGGTTACTCTGTACTTCCGCCGCGAGAGCCGCTGTATGCTCCTCCGTTGGGAGAGAGCGTTCGGTGTTTCCGTTGACCGTGATGACTCCTCGAGGGCCTTGTATCTTGAGCTTGAGGTATGCGTAGTGCGGCACCACATTGAACATTGCAAATGCGGTTCGTCCGAGCAGTGCATGATAGCCGCTGCGGAATGGGACTATGTCGAAGATTAACTCCTCGCTTCGGAAGTTATCCGGGGATCCGAGGACCACTTCAAGTGTAACTGAGCCTGTACAGTTGGCCGCTACACCTGGTATGATGCCTTTGAAGATCGTCTTTGTGGGTTTAATCCTTGAGGGGTCTATGCCCATCTTGTACCTTTGTATCCTAATAAAGCGGAGTTCACGCTGCTGCGCGTCCATCGAGGACTCTAGTGAGTGAAATCCGTCGGCGATTGGGTCGAGAACCAATGCGGAAAATCCTCCATAGCGGATGCTAGTGGGATGGTCCCTTGATCAAAAGTGATCGGGCGGGAGGACCACGGATTGAACTTTAGGGCGGCTGGCTCCATCAGCGTATCGTCCACGGCGCCGCTTCCGCTCCCTTTGGGTATATGGGTTGCGTATATCATGTTCACCGTCCGCGCTTGTGGAAACCCATCATCCTCAATTGTTCGGTGGCCGGGTCTCTTCGTCATCATCGCTATGCAGCCCCTTGTCATTTTTTTCGGCAATTAACTTTCCAGCCTGCTTGAATACCTAACAATCCATGTTGGTGTGATTAGATGGCTTTTGAAGTGCCGTGTATACAGCTTACGGCGATCGATATTTGGTCCAAATTGGACGGACCGGGTAGTTCTTTTAAATGGCTTTTTCGGCGACGGGTTTGGAGCCTCTGAATCCGGCGTTATTGCCGTATCTTGATATTATCACCGTGTCTGACGTTTGTTCTAATTGCGACGCGACCTGCCATTGCTGTCCTTGGTATCCGGACTGCCTGAATTTTTGTTGAGGTTGTTACTGCAGGCTAGCCAGCTGTCCTCTCCTGCACAAAAGCGGGTCATGAGTGATGTGAGGGCTGCCATGGATTTCGGCTTTTCCTGTCCTAGGTGCCGGGCAAGCCACTCGTCACGGATGTTGTGTTTGAAGGCTGCAAGGGCCTCTGCATCCGGACAGTGGATGATTTGATTTTTCTTGGTTAGGAACCGTGTCCAGAATTATGCAGGCGATTAAATGCAGGCTGCTGAATGATGTGGCTTAGGTCATCGGCGTCGGTGGTCGCACATATGTGCCACTGAAGTTATCAAGGAATGCGGCTTCGGGTCCTCCCAACACCCAATTGATTACGCTGGCAGGCTGTTTAGCCAATGCCGAGCTGGTCCTTTAAGCAGAGTGGGAGGTATTTGATGGTGTGAAGATCATCACGCGGGCCATATGGATATGAAGGAGATAATCTTGATCCAAACCGCGGGGTCTGTTGTGCCATCGTGGGATTCAATGTTCACGGGTTTGAACCCTTGAGATTTGATGATCCATTACTTCATCATGAAGCATAGTGGGTGTCTTGGCACCTCTATATTGGGCTATATCACGACGTAGCTCAAGCAAGCTTTGTCTACTGTGTTCGGCCCGGCTGGAATTGCTGTATCTGGCGCGACGGTTGTCGTCGCGTATCGTCGGGCTCCCACGCGATCCGTAGATCGATCTTGATTGTCTTGCCTTATCCACCAATATGTCTTGCAAGTCCGGTGCATTCCCCGTGGCTTTGTACTTTTCGAGTGATCTTAGAGTGCGGCTTTAGTGGAGGCCTAGAGGCCTCTCATGCTGTCGGGGTTGGATCGACATATGCCAGCAGGTGGCTTATCATGGTGGGGGCGAGTAGAGCGTCGCCGGTGCACAGAGAAGCGGGATGGCGAACATGCAGCTGTGCGGTGAATCTTACCCAGCCGGGGCTCTCGAGGAGATAACACCCCTCTTGCTGCTCTGCGGGGGTCTCGCATAATCACTATGGGGTGATAGTACAAAGGTGCTCCTCGAGCTGTTTGGAGGCGGGAGGAGCAAGGCTAGCTCTTTCCCTCTTGCTATGTGTCTAAACTTGTCTAGGGCGAACCCTTTGCATGGGTGCCCGGGGGTTTATATAGGCCTACCCGAGAAGTCTGGCAGTGTCTGTTGGGAATAGCCCCGATCGTCAGTCTCTCTTCGGCCGTCCTCCTGCCCGGCCAGGGGCCCTTGTTGGTGGGCCCATGAACAAGCAGAATCTTGTCGGCACTCGATGTGTGAGCTCGGTCATGGGGTCGTGGGGGCAGTGCCGCCCGTCATCGAGGCGTTCCTTTATCGCCACTCCTGTCCAATCTGGTTTATGGCTCGTGGGGCCCTGGCAGGCGGCCGACTCTGGAAGGCCGGCTCCCGGGGCCGTCTTGAGCTCTCCGGCCGTCTTCGTCTATCTCTCGGCAGGGGCTGGCGATCTCTCAGGCGTCTGGCGTCGCCGTCGTGGGCCGAGTGCCTCGCGCCTTGTGGTGAGTCGAGGAGGCATGGCAGCGATGCGCGCCTCACGGAGATCTCCGGCGGCAGCGGCTCCTTTGTAGCCATGCCTTCCCTCCGTGAACCATGAGGGACAGCCACGTCGGGGCTGCTGCATCGGTCTTCGTGAAAGGTCGCGGGCCGACTCTCATAGTCGGCCCCTTGAGTCGCAAGTCAGTCGGCTTGTTCGAGTCGCCATCGAGGACTCGGCTTCTCCGAAGGTCGCCAGTGGGACTCGGCCTCCCGAGTCGCCCGGTGGGACTCGGCCTTCTCGAAGGTCGCCGGCTGGGACTCGGTGAGGCGCGGCCTGCCCGATGTCTTGAAAGATCTTGGGTCTGGGTCAGCCTACCCATGGCCCGTGCACGATGATCCCGAGCTGGCGAAGCCCGGTGAGCGCCGCCTCGTGGAGCCGGCGGTTCTGTCGTTCGGTGCGGTCGAGATTCGGCTGCGCGTCTTTAGACGCCTGCGGTCGGCCTGGCCCCACGATGGGGCCGTCATTACGCAAATCGCGGCGGGAAACCGGCGTATCGATTCGCCTCCCTGCCACCTATGAGGCGGTCCGTTGCGTGGCGCTACGTGGGCGATAACCTGCCATCCGCAGCGTGGCCAGGGCGGGCGCCCGCGTGGGGCCCGCCATTACAGCGCCTCGGCTCCCGGCGGATCCGCTTCTGACGGCGGTTGGCATCCCGTTATTCTGTGCTTGATAACCGTGGGGATTATCGTCGAGGCGTCGTGGGGTGCGTGGTATGCGATTAATCCCCGTCGCCCCTCGGCTTCTCGGCCGTAGGGTTATAAGTAAGCGAGAGGGGGCGGCGGCTTAACGCGCCTCCCTCCCGCTATCTTGCCTTTCTTCTTCGCCGCCCGCTCCGTCGCTTTCTTCCTCGCGGTGGCCTCGGTGCTCCTCCTCGCCCGACGATAAGCTCATCTTCCGCGCGCCCCCGCCTCGCGCTCGGCGAATGGGATGGTTCCAGGCGTGGGCCTTGGAGGACGCCGAGTTCCTCCGCAAAACCCGCCGCCTCCGAAACGCGGACTTGGTGCAGGCCGTCCAGCGCCCGGCGGAAGATCCGGCCAGCGCCCGGCAGGCGGCGGGTCATCTTCCGCTCGCATCTTCGTGCGGGATGGGGCTCGGCGGCGGGTTCCTCGCTCCTTCCTCGAGTTCCATAGTGCGTAGCCGCACCACCTCACCCCAGCGGTGGTGCTTCTCTCCGCCGCCACCTGTGCGAGGCTACATCAGCGTTCTCCCCACCCTCGAGCTGTGGGGAGTTCTTCTCCTCGGCTTCGGCACTCGAGGCTGCCGCACTTGCCGGTGCAGTCTGGCGCCTTCGTCGCGGTGTGGCCCGCGACGACCGACAACCCTTTCGCCCATTCGGCTGGTGAAATCGGTGAAGATGTGGCGAAGGCGTACTTCTATGTGAAACGTCTCCATCGGCAGCGGCCCAGGTCAACTTGCCGCCCTTCGACCCGGCTGCTGATTGGCGGCCGCCCGGCTGGTCCCGTGTTGTCGCTTCGACCTCGGTCGGCGTCGTGGCGCGCCTCCGAGTCATGGCCTTGATCGGAGGGGCTCGTCGCCTCCGATCTCTGGCGCCGTGTACGCGGGTACTTCGCTTCAGGCGGCCCACCTCATCTGTCGGATGGCGGCCGGCGATCAAGCGGCTGTGCACCAATGACATGCAGCGTGGAGAAGTGGCGAACATGGTGAACCTCATCGCCCCTGCTGCGGGTTCCGCAGACGAGTGGCGATTCGGCAAGGCCGTACTCGCGTGACAACCCTCCGCCCGGTGGTAAGTTGTTTCCATCGCATTTCGATCTACGCTTTCATCGACCTCAAGCTCGGATCTTGTTGGCATCTTTGGCGAACCCTCTCCACGGCGCCCGCGGCCAGGCGCCACGAGGCAGCGTGACTCGTCCTGACCGCGAGTCGGCGACATCGATGACCCGACTTGAGGGCAGCGGCCGCTGAGGCGGCGCGAAAGCGGCGGAAAGAAGAAAACGGCGGCCTCGGACCGTCGGCGACCGCCGCCAGCGCAGCGAAGCGATCTTAAGCGGCGAGTAAATCGCGCCGCCAGCGAAGCCGCCCCTCAACGAGCCGGCGTAAAAGCGTCACGCCCGGGCAGCGCGCCAGCGGCGGTCGAAAAAAGCCCAAGGAACCTCCGCCCACGACCAAGCGGGAGGCGGCGCGCGAACCAACCGCCTCCGGAAGTAAGTGAAAAAGGCGCCGCTGGTTTCTTTGTAAGTCTCTCACCTTATTTCTTTTACGGATCTCGCTCGAGTCTTTCGATTTCCCTCAATCTTCTCCAGCGCTCCCTTTCCTTGAAAGAGCCGCCGTCCCCTCCGTCATGGAATTGGCGGCGGCGTCCGCCAACTGCGGCGGATTGACTCCGCCGCCGACCTCCGGGGAGGCGCCTGAAGCAGCAGCGTGGGAGAAGCGGCGGAGGAAGCCGACCGCTGGAGAAAGCGCGGGCGAGCGGCGGCCAGCGCCAGCGGCACTGGAGGCCGTGGCGCGGCCATGGCGGCGGGATCTTGAGAGCCGTTAAATGCGCCCGGCGGCGTGCTCGTCCCTCGGCTGTCGTCGGCGCCCGCTGCTCCACGAGTTCACAGGGCAGGCGGGAAGTCGGCACCGCAAACCCTCTCGCGGAGGGCGGTGGCGATGCCTCGGGCTCGGATACTCACGCGCCGCCTCCGCCACCTCCGCGCCTCCGTCTCGAGAGCCGCCCGACAAGCAGCGGTGGACCCGCGAGATCCGCGGCGGCTGCGATACGATACCAGCGGCTGCTTCTTCGGTCGCCGTGCCAGCGCGCGCGGATCGAAGGGCGAGCTCGGCGCCCGCGGCTTCGGAAGGCGATGTCGCCCGGCATGGCGAACCTCGATCTTGAGAGCTTCGATGCTGCGCCCACGGTTGGAGTGCGCGGCGGCGGCCGGCCCGCTGAACCGAGCTCTCTTGGGCGTCCGGTCAAGTTGCGCAAAAAGCGTGCCCTCAACTCTACACCAAGATGCATCTGGCCTGCGGACCTCCGTCCGGGTATGCCGTTTTCCTTTTGATCTCTTGCCTTTTTACGTGAGGCGCGCGGCCTCACCCGCTGGAGTGTAATCCCGAGTTGGTCGGCTGCTGGCGGCGGCTCGGAACTTCGAGCTAATGAGCTCAAGGCGGCTTTGCTTTGCGGCCTTGCGGGAGTATCACAACCTCCGCGCCACTTCCTTCAGCCATAGCGTTGAGGCTGAGAAGCGGACCGCCGTCTGGCGGAAAGTTGAGTGAGCGATTCTTCCTTCCTCGCGAAGCTGGCGCCACCAGGCTGTCTCCAGAGATTGGGCGGCTGCTGGCGGTCGGGCGGATCTCCAGCGACCTTCCTTCTTTCTTCTCTCGTGAAATGGCGGCCTTCCAGCGAGCTATAGTCCCGAGATTGGGCGGCTGCTGGCGGTCGGGCGGATCTCCAGCGATCTTCCTTGTTGGCGATGCTTTGTCTTTTTGAGCTTGGTAATGCTGCCTTGGGAGAAAGCTGGGCGAGGCCGTTACCGCCCGTCGTGCGAAGGAGGAGGAGTCGACAAGCTTCGCCCAAGCGCGACCTCTTTGGCGGCGTAGCTGGCGGCGAAGGCTGCCGGAAGGCGCGGGAGGGCGCCAAGTCGCGGAGGTCGCCCTCCTAGCTGAATTCGAGATGGGCGGTCCGCTGGACCCGGCCGTGGCGATCTTGACCTCCGGCTATCCGCGAGCTCGAGGACATCGTCGATGGTAACTCCTGGCTTCTCTTCTTTGGTCTTCGACTTTGTGTCGAGCTGTCTTCTGTTTTTTTGCCCCCTTTCTTGTCTTTGGCAGACTTCTTCCCCGACCACTCGCGGGCCGTCCCTCACAGCCATTGAGGCGGATCGGGAGGAAGCGGAGGGCAAAGGCGAAGTGATTGCCGCCGCGCCCCCAGACCATCGGCGAGCAGCTCTTGAGCATCGGGGCTCATGCCGTCCTGCTCACCGTCTGCTGCGTCGTCTTGACGTCTTGCGCCCAAGTCGTTGCCGCCACAATGGCGGTCAGCTCTCCGCACGCCGGTCGGACGGCCGGCCCAGGCTGGAAATCGCCGTCGGTCGCTTGAAGCTTGGAGGCTCCTCGGCCCGTGCGAACTGCGCCCGACCTTGGAGTTCGTCAAGGTGGTACCACTGGCTGGACTGGACCGCTGGCAGCGTTCGGTCGAAGCCGAACCGAGCTGAAATCGTGGAAGCGCCCTTGCCGGCGTCTTGGCGGCCATCGCTGAAATACCACAACACCAGCGTCTTCGTGCCTGAAGCGGACCGATGGCGGCGAGTGCCGCTGAGTGGTTGAGATGCACCGAATGCGAGAGGACTTCGGCGTGGTGTCGGCTCAGCACGAAGGAGGAGAAGCGTCGGGAGGCAGGCGAGGCGCCGAAGAAGCGGCGGCGGCGATCTCAGCTGACCGTGCCTCCAGCCGCGAGCCTCGGAAAGGACAAAGCGGCCGTCGCTAGGGCGACCAAGCAGAACCGCCCAGCCGACTGCCCGGCGTCGATACGCCGCCACCTCCGGCCCTCCGGCCCGAGGCCGCCCCTAAGTGCTTGGCTCTACTGTTTCTTTTGTTTCTTGAAAAAACTTGTCGATTCGCGAACAATTCCACCCAGGGTGTATTAAACAAGGGCCTTATGTAAATATTTATCAAGTTTCCTCCTTTCCTTGCTTGGTTCTTTAGACTGTTTTTCCTTTGCCGCCTTCCTTCCGGTTTGCCGCCTTGCCAGTGGGCGGCCGCTCTGCGGACTGCCACGGGTCAAGTCTTTGAGCTACTTTAGGGAGGCAAGTATAGTCGTTTAGAACATCACAGCAAGATTTGGTTGAAAGTCTCTGAGGCCGACTCTCGAGTCGGCCGTCATAATAAAGGTTAAGACTATGAGCGACTACTCGCGGTCGGCTCGATGAGAAGCGAGGAGCTGGCTTGGGCTATGTGTGGCTCTTAAGTCCTTAGCCGTTTTTCATGTGTCTTTGCTCTTTCCGTCTCGGCTTACTGGCGATCGCTCTGCTGACTACTGCGGCTTTCATGAGAGCGGCTTTGGCGCAGACACATTACTTGTCGACTTGGGAAGCATTACATAGCCAAAGGCGGCGAGTCCCGGGCCAACTAGTCGGACCGGTGCGGGCGGTGTGGAAAAAAGGAAAGCATTTGGGCGTGATCCATATCATCAGAATAATCAAAAAGCGGTCCCGAGCTTGTCTCGAAGAGCTAAATGCGTAGTACTTAATACAAAGGGGGTAGCGTGATACATCTTGCATCATGTAAAATCTTGAAGAAGATTTGCGTTCCTGGCGCTCTGTTTCTTTGCGGGTCGTCCCTCTTGCGTGCTCGAAGCTTACGGCGTCGTTCAAATAGTAGGTGTCGTTCCCTAGCACCTTGCGATGATGAAGGACCTTCCCAAAGGCGCCCGACAACTTGTGCTGGCGGCTATTCTCTGAATCAGCCGGAGCACAAAATCGCCCTCTTGGAATGATCTTGGCTTGACCTTGCGGTTGTAGTATCGGCGCAGACTCTGCTGGTAGATGCGGACATTGAGTGCCAACAGTCGGCCCTCTTCGAGCAGATCGACACCATCTTGGCGTGCTTCTTGACCTCCTCTTGGTGTACATGGAGACTTCGCGGAGAGTCGAATTGTATATCCGTTAGGATAGCAACCGGCACCGTGAAGCGAGAAGAAGCGGCGTGAAGCGGTTGACCTATTCGGAGTCGTCGCGAGACTCGGAAGGCGGCGGCAGCTCTTCCACCCAACAACCAGCGGCGCTTCGAGGCTCGACCAATCGAGCTTGATGCGGACAGGATGAGCCGTTGGCTCGTTCCACCTAGCCGTTTGACTGCGGATGGGCAGCGGGCGCTAAGTCGATCGGATGCCTGCGTCAGCGAAAGCGAGCCAAAGCGCCTTTAAGCGAAAATTGGTGCCGTTATGCGTGATGATCTTTATCGCGGTATCTTGCGTCCGCTTCTGTGATGTCGGCAATGAAGGTCCTTTGCTGTGGGCCCGTTTAATTTCTTGATGGGCTTTGCTTCTACCCTTGGTGAACTTGTCCCTGCGACTAGCGGATGAGTTAAACGCCTCGGGCCGTCTTGAAAAGTCCCACCATGTCCGGGCCCCAAAGCTGCGAAGGGCGAGGCAATGGGGATTGTCTTCAGGCGAAGCTTGGTGAAGGGGCTTGGAAGCGGAACACTGGCACCTTGCACTTCTTGACTAGTTCTTTAGCTTCTTCGAGGCGATCGGCCAAAAACGTCTTGAAAGGCTTTGGCCTGGCGCTCTTGAAGCGCATGGTGGCACTTTTCATACGATGGATGTCTCACGAGGATCGCTTGGCCTTGTTACGATTCTCTGGTGCTGGTGGACACGATGGCAGCTGCGCCTAACTAACTCTCTGTTGACTATGGTGTGAGGCTGCCGCTCGGCGTTGCACTTGCGAACCACAGTCTCGTCTGCGAGTAACTCCTTGTTTACTAGGAACTTGAGGATGGGCTGCGCCCATGAAGGTCTTTGCTATCTCTTCAACTGCCACCAAGTGACTTGGACAAGAGCGGCTGGGTTGGGAGCGGCGGGCTGGATTCTGCTGCCGCTTCTTGAATTGAGGAATCTCTGGGCGATTAGGGCAGCTCGAACCCGGCCTGATCCCGGGTCGAACTTTGAAGTCCCGAGCCGTGACCACGATCCCGAGCCCGTGGCGCATGATCCGGAGCTGGCCCTGCGCGATCCCGAACGGCTAGCGCAGTCCCGGGCCGGCAGCGCAGATCCCGGGCAGCTGCGGCTTTCTTGAGTCGTGGTGGGGTCTTGATGCTGGTCCGACTATCTCTGGCGGGCAACACGAAAATGGAGTCGGATTGGGTGAAGGCTTGATAGGCGGCGAGGCGAAGGCGGCCTTGAAGTGTCGCTTTGCCCGAGTGGAGCCGACTTCAGCGTAATCGTCTGCTTGATCGTTGTCGTTTCTTGCGCGTGGAGGTCGCATCCTTCAAAATATCCGCTGAGTTGCTTGCACCGAGCGGTAGCTCACCATGTTTCGTCTTTGGCGTCGATCGCCTGATGATTGCTGAACCACCAAGTCGAATCGCCATAGCTTACGAGATCCGGCGAATGCCGGGATTCTTTGGCAAGCGGAGCCCGTGAATGGCGCTTCATATTGGCGGCGTTGTTGGAAGCGGCGAAGTGGATTGCAACACGTATCTGAGCTTATCGCCCTTGGGGAAGGTGAGGCAGCGCCCGGCTCGAGGCGGGCGCATCTTGGAGCCGTCGAAGTGCGTCGCCAATGGTAGAGAGATCGGTATGCGGCAAGTATTGAGTCTCGGCCGGTCGGCGAGGAAGTCGACTAAGCGCCTGCGACTTGATGGCGGTCGCGAGGTTGATAGTAGATGGTGTAGAGCTAAATCGATAGCCCACTTGGCCACTTTCGTCCGGAGGCATCTCGACTTCAGATGATCTCGGCGAGTGGGCGGTGCAAACCACTGATGATTGGATGCTCTTGAAAGTAGGGCTTGACTTCTTGGCGGCAAAATGCCGCCGTAGCACATCTTCGGTAGTGAGGTAGTTACTGCTTGGAGGCGGCGTTACCTCGCTCGGGTAATCCCTGGTCTCTGGACCGGGGCGCCTTGCCTTCCTCCTTGCGTTCGACTACAATAAGCGTGTCTTGACTACCGGCTGGTGGCGGTGGCGTACAAACATGGGCTCTTTGGGAGTCGGAGCCGCCAACGAGAATCGCCGACATCTTCTTCAGATTAGAAATGCCTCATCGCCTTGTGGTTCCACTCAAAAAAGTGGTCTTCTTCATCAATTGATACAATGGCGAGCTTTCTGCCCGGCCGTGATGAATCCGCTTATTGAAGCTAGGCAGCCGGTGAACTTTTGCACATCCAGCAGTCGGCTGGGTACCTCCATCCTCTCAATGGCCTTGATCTTCACAGGGTTGCACTCTATGCCGCGTTCGGAGACCAGAAAACCAAGGAGTTGGCCGGCTGGGACTCGAACATGCATTTCTGGATTGAGCTTCATATGAAATCGGCGCAGATTCTCAAAGGTCTCTTTGAGGTCTTCTAGGCGTCCGGCTTCTCGTTTTACCACCATCATCTACATAAACATGGGCGTTCCTACCGGAGTTGCTTGAGGGCATTTGCATCTGTGCTGAAAGGTAGGCGCGGCGTTCCTCAAGCGAGCGTCATGGTCGAATGTGAAGGCTCCAAACAGCGTGATGAAGGCGGTCTTGATGCATCTCTGGATTTAGCTTGATCGATGATATCCACGAATCGCATCCAAGCTCAACGGCTTGCATCCGGTTGTGGAGTCTATCACTGATCGATCCTTGGCGAACAAGCGGGTCTTCGGGCGAGGCTTTGTTGAGCTGGTGTAGTCAATGCACATGCGCCACTTGCTTGTTCTTCTTCAAAACCAGCACAGGGTTGGCCAACCATTAGGAAAAAATACTTCCATGATGAATCCGGCTGCGAGTGGGCTATCTCTTCTCCGGCGACTCTTCTCTTCTCTTCCGAAACAAAGCGGCGCAAAGGCTGCTGATGGGCTTCATCCCGGCTGACATGTAGCGTAACACTCGGTAGTCCGTCGGTACACCGGCATGTCCTTAGGGACCATGCGAAGATGTCGATTCTCCACGGAGAAATCAGCGAGCTTCGCCTTCCTATTCTTTGTCGAGGCCGATGCCTGTGACAGCGTGCTTCTCTGAGGTGCTCGGGTCCAAGGGTATCTTCTTGGTTTCTTTAGCGGCTTGAATGATCATACGCCTCCGACTCCTTGGGGTTCGGCGACATCTCGGCTGCTTCCCAGCCATCACCGACCACGATCAAGAGCACGCTTCTTGGCGCGATCACCAAAGACTTCGGCCCGGCGGCTCTCGGCCGCCTGGCGGGCGACTTCTTGTAATCGCGGCAATGGTCGGGATCCCCTTGGAACTCGGCATCTTCATCTTGAGGTAGGCGTGGTGGGGAACCGCCATGAATTTAGCCAAGGCTGGCCGACCTAGCGGCCGGCGTGAATGCAGGACTCTCCAAATCCACCACCTCGAACGGACTGGCTCTCGGCGGAAGTGATCTTTGTCTCCGAAGAGGGCGTCTATCGAGGATCTTGCCAATCGGCGAAGCGGGGAGAGGCCTGAGATGCGATTCCATGGAACGCAGTGCGGCTGCTCTGCGGCTGCCTCCGTCTGATTCAAGCTTCTCCATGGTGTCCTTATGCAGGGGATGTTTATGCTGCTGCCTCCGTCTGTCGGGACCCATGAAAGCAGGCGGCCGCCTGCTCGATGGCCAGTTGCACGAGAACCAAAGGCGTAGAGCCGGACTTCGGCATCACCTCTGGGTGATCTGCCGGACTCGGTGATAGGCTACTCGGACCAATGCATGAACTGGGAGCCGGCTGCCGCTGCGTTGACTTCTTGCTCTGCTGTTGGCGCTTGCTGCTGCCGATCATCTGCGGGTAGTGAACACAACATATGCTCCGTGCTCTTAGGGAACTCGTCTTGGACTGCGCCCGGTGGCGAAGCAGCCCGGCGGCGGCGGCGGCAGCGGCCCGCCAAGCGTGGGGCAAGGCCGTCCCCTTGGCGATCTTGACAAGCGATGGCACTTTACGGTGGTGTGGTTTGGCGGCTTTCGCGCTGTGAAACTTCAGGACCATCGAGTCTGCTCATAAGCCGGCAACCAATTGGACTTGCAGCCCTTGGCCGCTTGGCGGAGGCTGTCCCTCGGTTGCTGATCTTCTACGCTGCGACCTGCCGGTTGTTGGAAGTCGGCTGTGGGGCTTTCGCTTGTTATCATTCTGTTCTTGTCGCGGCTGGCATCTCCACCGGGTCTGAGACACTGAGGAGTCACCTTGCCCGGCCAAGCGTTGACTTAGTTCTCCGTCTTCATAGAGGTCGGCCGTGGCGTGCTTATGCTATGATCAGCAGTTCGTCGAGGGTTTCGGGCTCGTCGCGAGAGGAGCTTATTAGCTTGAGAGGTGCCCTCTCGGCACCCGGCGTAAAATACTCAATAGCCTGCACCTCATGCGCCCTCGCATGAGTTTGGGAGTTCGCCCAGTAGCGTGAGATAATCGCGTCGACTCTTCGGGGCCTTGCGCTGGGAGAGCTGGCGGCGGCAGGAGGTCGCTTATGCGTGCTGGTGAAGTTGCGAATGAAGGCTTCGGTGAAATCGACCCAGCTGTTGATGCTTTGGGGCCGGGCTGTTCAGCCAGGTCGAGCCGTGCCTTGGAGCATGGGGAACATATTTCCACGGCAACCGCTTGTTGCCATTGGCGATGTTGGCGGCTGTGGGTAGTCTATCAGCAATCCTCGGCTTCACGGGCGGTGTACTGGGCGTATCTCGGGGGCGTGAACCCTTTGGGGAAGGGCTGCGTCTCGTCTGGGGCGAAGCAAAGCGGACCCAGCTCATCTTCTTCTTCTAGCGCGGAGATCTGTGAAGTCGGTCGATCCGGTGGCGGCGTCGTTCTCTCCGACTCCTCTCGGCGGCCAAAGGCGACCTCAAGTCGGATGCTCAACGGCGGCGGAGACTTCGCCGTTCTCTTGAGGCGGGGGGGAGATAATCATCTCGCCGCTCCTTGCCGGGCGGCCCGTCTTAGTCGCGCTTCGATGGCGATGCCTTGAGTCGGCTGTAGCTCTGGCCGGCTCCTTCTTTCCTCCCGCGAACTCCGCCCGATCACGGTCGGGAAGTCGCACCTTGATCTCGGCGAGGCGGTCGTCATTCTGCTGCTGCTGCTGCCGTCAGGCGGCCGCTGCCGCGTTCTAACGCGACAACCGCATCGAGCTGCTGGACTCGCTCCGTTATTATTCGGCGCTCTTCGCCGAGGTTCCTCAGCTCTTGATGCCCGCTTAGGCGCGCGGATGTTCTCGCGCAGGGTGGCGTACCGGGCGCCGCTCCGAATAGATCGGCGATAGCGGCGCGTCTCGGACCGCACGAGGCGGCTCGGCGGTCGAACGGGCGAGCCGCCTCTGATCACGGTCCATCTCGCTGGTAGGCTTCGGACAAAGCGTCTCGTGCTTGCCAACTTCTTGGCGCCTTCAATGATCTGGCGGCATTCTTCCAACATCTCTGCGTCCGCGTCCTTGGGAGAGTCACGCGAGACGGAGTCTGCGGGACGCAGCGGCGGAGTCTGGCGTTTTCTCCAGTGCTCGCGAGGCGATGGCGAGCACCTCCCGTGGCGCCCGCTTCGTCGCTCTCCTCGTCGCAGGCGGCTCGTCATCGTTTCCACCGCGTTAGTGGGGAAGATATCAAGCGATCTGGCGTCGGGTCGACCAGCATCGGGTCGGAGCCTACGGACTCCAAGTCTGGCCGGGCTCGCGGCGACTTAGAGTTGGTCGAGGGCCGAAGGTTCTCGGGTCACCCGCACCTGCGCTAAGCCGCAGGTTCATCGGGCGCACCTCGCCCGATGAGTTGGCGAGCCGCTTTCGCTGTGGCGGCCGGCGCCCAGCGCAATCGTCGTCTGGAACTCCATCTGGCGAGGCTGGCTGCTCTCGCCGAGGAGAAAAGGTTCCCGTCGAACAGATCTCCGGACGGCGGTGCACCTCGCCCCACGGTGGGCGCCAAATGTCGGGGTTGGATCGACATATGCGGTAGGTGGCTTATCATGGTGGGGGTGAGTAGAGCGTCGCGGTGCACAGAAGCGGGATGAGGCGAACATGCCTTGGCCGAATCTTACCCGGCTTGAGGGCTCTCAGGAGATAACACCCCTCTGCTACTCTGCGGGGTCTCCGCGCAGTCACTATGGGGTGATAGTACAAAGGTGCTCCTCGAGCTGTTTGGAGGCGAGAGGAGCAAGGCTAGCTCTTTCCCCTCTTGCTATGTGTCTAAACCTTGTCTAGGGCGAACCCTTTGCATGGGTGCCCGGGGTTTATAGGGCCTACCCAAGAAGTACTAGCGTATGTCCCCGGGGAATGGCCCCAGATCATCGATCTCTCTTGCCGCCGTCCTCCTGCCGGCATCTGCAGGCTGACCGCCATTGGCCTCCATGACATTTCTTGATCTTGTGCGGCACTCTGATGATGCAGAGCTCGGTCATGGGGTCGTGGGGACAGTGCCGCCGTCTGTCAGGCGTTCACTGTCGCCACTCCCTGTCCAATCTGGTTTATGGCTCGTGGGGCCCTGGCCGGGAGGCGGCCGACTCTGGAAGGCCGGCTCACAGGGCCGTCTTCAGCTCTCCGCCGTCTTCGTCTATCTCTCGGACAGGGGCCCGCGATCTTCGGGCGTCAGACACGCCGTCGTGGGCACGATGCCTCGCGACTTGTGGCTGAGGTCGAGGAGGCATGGCAACAAAGGCCGCCTCCACCGGAGATCTCCGGCGACAGCTGCTCATCAGAGCCATGCCTTCCTCCGTGAGCCATGAGGGACAGCCACGTCGGGCTGTACCTGCATCGATCTTCGTGAAAGCTCGCGGGCCGACTCTCATAGTCGGCCCCTTGAGAGGTCGCAAGTCCAGAGTCGGCTTGTTCCAGAGTCGCCATGTCAGGACCCCGACTCAATGCCACATCGATCTAGCATGTAACACCTCATATCACTTTGCGGCCTCACGCACGGTATTCCCACGGGTGTCGCCTTACCTTTGCCCGGGACCGTTTGCGCCTTTTGGCACACGTATATGATAGTGTCGCTAGCATCCATATGATAAGGAGCCCGGGCTGACATGGCTAGTCGTAAACCCAAAGTGGCGCAGACTTACAGGGACAGGCATCCATGACCCAGCATCGAACGTGTCGGTCATCAGCGAGTAAGTTCCGGGCTGTAGCCTTGAGCTAGCGGGACTCGCAAACCGGGCTGTAGCGGGCTAACAGGACTCCGGTACTCAACGCGTGACATTTCCCCGAAGCGACAGACACAGGAACGAAGGAGGACACATGCCGGCCAGCCTAAGTGATTCCGGAACAGTAGCAAGCTACCATGGCTCGGTGGAAACACTAGGAGACATTTCCCGGTAAGAGAGGCTACTAAAGGTAAACAACTAGATAGTCAGATCCCACACATACCAAGCATTTCAATAACATACACACAATATGCTCGATATGTGCAAATACAACATGGCATCACAACATGACTCTCTGACTCAAGTAACTCTTTTGAGGTGGCGCTACGAGTCCACATATTCACCATATCAATACACCACTATGGATCCGCTCCCATCTCCCTACGAGAACGCCATCCATAGCACTCACGCTTATCTTGCGTATTTTAGAGTATCCACTTTCACTTGTCTATGAACTGTTATAGGCAACCCAGAAGTCCTCGAGCTCGGTGCTCGGTGCTGTGGTGCTCGAGAGCGAGAACGGAAAGGGGGAGGAGGAAGAGGAGCTCACAGCGGGGTCGGAGTTGGTCTCAGCGAGCTCGGGGAGGCGGAGACGGCGGCAAATCGACGGCGGCGGTCCTCGGTGGCCGAGGAAGGGGAAAACGTCGGGGCGGGCGCCTGGCTCCTCTGGTCGCGTGACGCACGAGGAGGACGAGGAGGGACCGGCGGAGCTCGAGGACGTGTCGGAGGCCTCGGGATGGCTGCGACGAGCGGCTGGTCGGCGGGCAGGCTCCGTTCGATCGCGGGAGGGAGAGAAAGAGGGGGATAGGAACGGAGGGAGACACACGAGAGTGAGAGAGGGTCGAGGGCGGCGTGGCGTCGCGGAGGAAGTCCAGGCGGCGAGGACGCAGAGGCAGGCGAGGGCTCGCGTGGAGCGCAGGCTGCCTGTGGCACGCGCCACTGTCCGACCGGCGAGAGGATTTACGATGGTGCACGAAACCAATGGGCTGGGCCGTGCTGGGCCAGGCCAGGTGAGCGCCAGGTAAAACTCCTTTCCACTGTTTTTCTATTTTGTTTCTGTTTCCTATTATTTCTGCAAATTTGTGGCATTATTAAAAATACTTAAGCATCTTCAAAAACTACCAAACTGCTCATGCCCACTGAATAAAGTATATAAAACATGGAACATTTCGGTTTGGAATTATTTGGACATTTAAAATATTGTATATCATTTAAATGCCCAAATGCAAAATAGAGTATGATTTAATTCAGAGCCCAATATGTCCTGCAAAAATATAAACCACTTTTGGTAGATGCTTTCACCTCAAACCAGAAATGTTGAACATTTTTAGAGGGCATTTTGGGTTTAATGAAAAAGATTTTATTTTGACCCTAGTTGAATTCATTTGGTGCTAGGGTTTAAGCATCCCTATTTCAAGTTTCAAAAGAATTTAAGCATGATGCAACACTCAAATGCATGCACTAGGCACTGTCAGAACTAGGGATGTGACACGCCATCTGAGGACTCGGCTTCTCCGAAGGTCGCCAGCTGGGACTCGGCCTCCCCGAAGGTCGCCAGCTGGGACTCGGCCTTCTCGAAGGTCGCCAGCTGGGACTCGGCTGAGGGGCGCGGCCTGCCCCGATGTCTTGAAAGATCTTGGGTCCTGGGTCAACCTACCCATGGCCCATTACCCCAACACTGTCGCGGCCATGGGGTGGCCGGTCGGTCGTATTGTGCGCTGGTGATGTAGGTTTATATGCTTCCTCCTCTAATCGGGGTAGCAGCTTGCGTTTGGGGTAGCTTTTGGAGGGGCGTTCGAGTTCGTACTCTTCGGCCGCAAGGACTTCAGTCCACCTGCCGGCTAGCAAATCTTGGTCAGCTTTAAGCTGTTGCTATTTTTTCTTGAGGCTGCTTGTCGTGGCCATGAGCCTGCGTTTGAAACACTCTTGTTCGATGGGATCCTCAGGTATGACAAATTCGTCGTCGTCGAGGCTTGCCTCGTCTCCGGAGGGAGGCATGTAATTATCGTCCTCCACCTCTTTGTCTGCCGCTCTCTCCTGAGGGCTGGCTTCTCCATCCTCCTGTGTTGAATCTTGCTGGAGGGGGTTGTCTTCGGCACTGTCCGGGGTGTTATTGTCTCCGGTGCCGGAATCTCCATTCTTGCTGTGGCGGGATTTAGGCGGCGGCACGCCGGCCTTGGCGCTTAGGCTGTTTCTTGGAGGGTCTTCCTTCCGCTGTTCCATCGCCATTCCCATCCTTTGGGATGTCCACCATGTATATGTCATATGACGAGGTGGCTTTCCAGTGCCCCGTAGGCGCTGGTTCTTGTTCGTCTCCAGCATCGTCGTCCATACCGTCGATGTCTTCAGAGTCGAAGTCTAGCATGTCGGTTAAGTCATCAACAGTGGCTATGAAGTGGGTGGTGGGTGGGCTTTGAATTTATTCGTCGTCCGCATCCCAACCGTCCTGGCCATAATCCGGCCAGGGCTCTCCTGATAAAGAGAGACACTTTAGCGAATTCAGGATGTCGCCAAAAGGCGAGTGCTGAAAGATGTCCGCAACGGCGAACTCCATGATCAGCGCCCAATCAGATTGGATTGGTAGGGCCGCAGGAGGTTCGGAGTCCGGCGAGGAGTACGGAACCTCGGAGTCACGAGCTTTGCAAGGGACAAGGTCGGTATTCGGCTCCATCGTCGTAGAGGTAGTAGCCCCCGAGGCGGTGTCTAGCCACCCATCCTCGATCGGCGCATTCGGCTCCGAGTCTAGGGTCGGAGCGGACTCTTGTGCGGCCTCCAGGGCACTGTCCGGAAGCAGAGCTAAATCGTGCTCATCGTGACAGTGCGGTGCGCTCGGCTACGGCTCGAATCCGTCGAAGATCAAGTCTCCGCAGATGTCGGCCATATAATTCAAGCTTCCAAATCTGACCTGATGGCCAGGGGCGTAACTTTCGATCTGCTCCACATGGCCAAGCGAATTGGCCTGCAGTGCAAAGCCGCCGAATACGAAGATCTGTCCGGGGAGAAAAGTCTCACCCTGGACCGCGTTGTTGTTGATGATCGAAGGAGCCATCGGGCCTATGAGCGACGACACAGAGGACTCTCAATGAAAGCACCAATGTCAGTGTCAAAACCGGTGGATCTCGGGTAGGGGGTCCCGAACTGTGCGTCTAGGCGGATGGTAACAGGAGACAAGGGACACGATGTTTTTACCCAGGTTCGGGCCCTCATGGTGGAGGTAAAACCCTACTCCTGCTTGATTGATATTGATTATATGGGTAGTACAAGAGTGGATCTACCACGACATCAAGTAGGCTAAACCCTAGAAGCTAGCCTATGGTATGATTGTTGTTCGTCCTACGGACTAAAACCCTCCAGTTTATATAGACACCGGAGAGGGCTAGGGTTACACAGAGTCGGTTACAATGGTAGGAGATCTACATATCCGTATCGCCAAGCTTGCCTTCCACGCCAAGGAAAGTCCCATCCGGACACGGGACAAAGTCTTCAATCTTGTATCTTCATAGTCTTGGAGTCCGGCCAATGATGATAGTTCGGCTATCCGGACACCCCCTAGTCCAGGACTCCCTCAACCACCACCACAGGTGCTTGCTCTAACTTCGTAGTGTGATATGTGGTTGCATGTTGCATACGGTGTCTAGCTTGTAATGCTTCTAATTAGGGTAAACTGCATCTCCTTAGTTTACACACTATACCTGTGAATATGACATGCCTTCCTATTTTTGGTACACACTACATCTATGTGTTAACCTTGTTCTTACATGAAACTACCTCTCTTCTGTATCCTGCATCAATCACTTACGATGAGTCACCTTTATTCGTTGCATATTGCATATTATTTCTAGCATGTTGCCATGTATTGCTTCTAATTTAGTCAAATACATTTTTTAGGGCACCCTTTTAATTTGGCAGAGTGATATTTGTTTCATCTTTCATATGGTTTCTAGCTTGCATCGATTCTAACAAGTTCAAGCACCTTGTGTTTAGTTTACACTTTATATATCATACATGTCAATATGTCATGTCATCCTGTTTTTCATACATATTCCATCCTCCTATCATGCAGCTGCCTTACATGAAAGTAGTGTTCATCAGTATCATGCATCAATGAGTTCTGAAGAGCAAATTTTATTCCTTTTTCTTGTGGGTTTGACTTGACAAGGCAAAATCAAGAAAGAGGAAGGAAAAGAGTAAGGAAGGCGATGATGGTGGTCCTCTACAGCAACGTAAACAGAGCATCTGTAACGATTCTCCTTGTACTGATAGTGCATTACAAGGTCCAAGTCTCCGCTCCCCTACTCCACCATCCAAGGTGCTTGCTTTAACTTGGCAGTGTGATATCTGGTTCATGTTGCATATGGTGTCTAGCTCGTATTGCTCCTAATTAGTGTAGACTGCATCTGCTTAGCTTACACATGATACATGTGAATATGACACGCTTTCCTGTTTTTGGTACATACTATATCAGTCGATCACACCATGTTCTTACATGAAACTACTCTTCTTGTGTATCCTGCATCTGTCACTTATGATGGGACACCTTTAAGTGGGCAGTGTGATATTGGTTTGCGTCTTGAATATGATTTCTAGCATGTATTGCTTCTAGTTTGATGAACGCCACCTATGACGAGACAGTTTTAACTTGGCAGAGTGATATAGATTGCACCTTCCATATGGTGTCTTGCAGTGTTTCTAATCCCTTTTTCTTATCGGTTTGACTTCACAATGCAAAATCATTACAGCTGAAGGAAATTGGTTCGGCAGTGGATGATGGTGGTCCTTCGGAGCAACTCAAATAGGGGGTCTCTACAGATTTTACTCCGCCATCCTCCCAACAAGATTCGCAAGACAACACAAGGCTGGACAATCAACGTAGCTGTGGAGATGATGACTCCCCTACTCCACCATCACAGGTGCTTGCTCTAACTTGACACTATTATATGTGGTTGCATGTTGCGTATGATGTCTAGCTTGTATTGCTTCTAACTTGAATTGCATATGCTTACTTTACACATAATGCCTATGAATATGACACGTGTTCCTGTTTCTAGAACATACATGTACATGATGAGCACATCTCCCCTACTCCACCATCACCGGTGCTTGCTCTTACTTGGAACTGTTATACGTGGTTGCGTTTTCCGTATGATGTCTAGTTTGTATTGCTTCTGGTTATGTTGAATTGCATCTGTGTAGCTTACAACTTATACCTGCAATGATTACTTACCCATAAGACATGCTATCGTACGTGTGAATATGAAACGCTGTCTTTTTTTGTATATATTCCATCCTCCTATCCTGCGCTTGCCTTACATCAAAGTAGTGTCCGTCTGTATCATGCATAAACCAGTTATGCAGAGCTAATTTTATTCATCTTCTTGTGGTTTTGACTTCATAAGGCAATATTAGAAAATAGGAAGGAAAAGAGTAAGTTAGGGGATGTTGGTGGTCCTCCGCACCAACGCAAACAAAGACTCTCTAGATTTGCCACTGCTACTGCTAATGAAGTTGAAGTCCTAAGTCTACATGATGAGTTCATCTCCCGTACTCCACCATCGCAGGTGCTTGCTCTAAGTTGACAATGTGATAATTGGTTTCATGTTGCATATGTTGTCTAGCCTGTATTTCTTCTATTTTGATTAAATTGCACCTGCTGAGTTTATACGTTATACATGTGCAGATGACATGGCTTTTTGTGTCTAGAATACACTGCATCTATCTATAATACCATGTTCTTACATCAAAGTACCGTTGTTGTGTATCCCGCATCAGTCACTCATGATGTGACACTTTTAACATGGCAGTTTGATAGTGGTTGCATCTTGCATTGATTTCTACGTTGTACTGCTTCTAATTTTTCGAATTGACACTTATGACAAGACACTTTTAACTTGGCAGAGTAATATTGGTTGCATCTTTCATATGGTGTCTAGCTTGCATTACTTCTATTTTCTTGAAAATCCTTCTGCTTAGTTTGCACATCGTAGCTGTGAATATGTCATGCCGTCTGTTTTTCTTACATATTCCATCCTCATACGGTTGTCTTACATCAAAGTATTGCTTATGCGTATCATGCTTCAATGAGTTACGAAGAGTGATTTTATTCTTTTGTGTTGTGGGTACAACTTGACATGGCAAAGTCAAAAAGAGCAAGGAAAATAATATAGTAGGGAGTCTTTGTTACTCATCCGTGAAAGCGGAAAAGGTTACGCCATCGAGATTCTGCTGGTACTTATAGTGCAGTAGAAGGTCCAAGTCCACCGGCTAAATCTACAAACACGGTATCACTGCTCCGGCAGCTGCAGCATCCGCTTCAAGCGTACCAAAGATCTCAACCGATTACTCGTTCGTTTGCTCCGGGCTGGCGGTTCTGCGGCCTTCACACCTAACACTACTTCGAAGCACTCGCTGACACAACAGACTTGGCAAGATCAGATGGACCTCATGAGCATCAACACCAAGACGGTACCTGACCGAGTCAAGTTGCAGTTGCATGCTCCTTTATATGTACTCTCACAGTTTGATGTACACTAACACTTTCCATATTTGTCGGTGGGAACGACACCTATGGGATCACAAGAATCCCTACTACAGTTGTGGGGCACGGGGTCGTGAGAAGAGCAGATCAAACAGATAGCACACGGTTCATTTATCCAGGTTCGGGCCGCGAGGATGCGTAAAACCCTACTCCTACTTTGGTGGATTGTATATCTGTGTTTTTGAGCTAGCTATGGGGCGTGAGGAGCTCCAAAAAAGCTGAATCCTTCTCCTGGTCACCTCGGGCCTCCTTTTATAAAAAAGGGGTTGCCACAGTGGCACACAGGAGGTGGAAAGGGTACAGTGATGCGAGGTTATCCCTCGCATTACAAACAAGGCGCATTTAATGCGTCTTGCTTAGGTGTCCTTGCTTTATCGGGGACGGGGGAGAGATCTGTCTTGTCCGTCGTCGCTCCTTCTTGTGTTGACACGCGCCCTGGCCAGTGATGCCTGAGATGCCATGTAGGTAGGCAGTCAGCTGAGGTGGCGCAGTGGTGGGTCTTCATGAAGATCTGCATGCTGCCACGCAGGTGCCTGCCCAGCTGGTTGGGTTGGCAGCTGTGTGTGTATGGCGGTGGAGGTTTAGTTGGCGTGGGCCTGATGGTGGCCCTGTGGATGCCCCTCGGCAAGGACCTTGTCGGGGCCCCGGCAAGGGTCTTGTCAGGGCACCTGCTGTCATCCCCAGCAAGGCGCTTGTCGGGGGTCTTGTGGTCTTCCTTGGCAGGTATCTCGCCAAAGGTCATCGTCTTCTTAGTGCATATCTGATCTTGAATGTCTTCACAAAGATCTGATCTTCTGGTCTTCCTAGGCCCAAAAATGGTGCGCGGGCAAGCGGGGCGGTTTTTACCGTGGTAAGATTTTTCGCGCGCTGCGCTTCCCACGACTCGCACGCGTGGCGCGGCGTGGTGAAGTGGGCGTGACGTGGGCGGCATGCATGGGGTGATTCCCGCGAGCATGCGTCACATCACAGTAAAGGGGCGGTTCGCGCCTTCCCCATAAATGGAGGGAGGCGTGGAGGCGCGGCCCTTTTACTGAATGGGGCCGAGGCGCGGTCCTCAGGGGGTCCACTCCCCATGATCACGGGGTGGGGAGAGGTCGCCTCACCCGTCCCCTCGGTTCTGTACGTCTGCCACGTGTCTCCCATGCGCTTGGGGTGGCGAACGGTGGAGGCAGGAAACCGGGTCGTCGCTGGTTGGGGCGGCGGGTCGGTCCTGGCTCCCTGCGCCTTCCGAGCCTTGATTGGCCGAGCGGGGCGGTCGAGCCCCAACCCCGTTCCTTTTATAAAGAGCGGGAGAGGAGGGATGGCGTCCCGCATTCTTCCATCTTCTTCCTTCTTCAGCTCCTGCTCCTTTCTTCCATTCGTCATGGAGAGAGGAAATCTCGGCACTTCAACGGTGGCGGCGAGGGTCGCCGCGCGACAATGCGTCCCTCCTTCTCCTGCGCCTGCGGTGGCAGAGCCGGCCGCGAGGGGAAGGGGGAGGGGTGAGGCCGTGGGCGAGGCCGGGGCGCTCGGGGAAGAGGAGGACGGGGTGGCACGCCGGCCTCGCCCACGCCAGCAGCTCCTCCTCCAATGGAGGGCCATGTTGGGGATTACCCTTGTGAGTTCTTCGTCAGGTTGCGCCGGCCGCTGCGCCGTCGCCTTCGTCTCCCGACTCCATTTGCGCGGGAGATGGAGCTGGATCCGTCGGAGTCACTGCAGCTGCACATGAGGGGCTGCGGGATCAGTGGCACGCGGGTCCGCGTCGACTTCCCTGCTCCTCATGTGATGTATCTTCGTCGGGGATGGAAGACGTTTGCTCATATCCACAGCTTGACGGAGGGGCTCACTCTCCATTTTAAGCTAATGGAGTGTGGCCTTCTCTCCGTCAAGGTCTTCGGGCACTTTGGGACTCGTACAAGGTGCTGCGTGGAGAGCTCTTCTGATAGTGAAGATTCCTCCTCGAGTGAGAGTGACGAGGAGGACAGCGGCTGTCGGTGTCAAAACCGGCGGATCTTGGGTAGGGGGTCCCGAACTGTGCGTCTAGGCGGATGGTAACAGGAGACAAGGGACACGATGTTTTTACCCAGGTTCGGGCCCTCTCGATGGAGGTAAAACCCTACTCCTGCTTGATTGATATTGATAATATGGGTAGTACAAGAGTAGATCTACCACGAGATCAAGGAGGCTAAACCCTAGAAGCTAGCCTATGGTATGATTATTGTTCGTGCTACGGACTAAAACCCTCCGGTTTATATAGACACCGGGGAGGGCTAGGATTACACAGAGTCGGTTACAATGGTAGGAGATCTACATATCCGTATTGCCAAGCTTGCCTTCCACGCCAAGGAAAGTCCCATCCGGACACGGGACGAAGTCTTCAATCTTGTATCTTCATAGTCTTGGAGTCTGGCCAATGATGATAGTTCGGCTATCCGGACACCCCCTAGTCCAGGACTCCCTCAATGACGATGAGTCCGGCGCGTATATTGTCTTCGGCATTGCAAGACGGGTTCTCCTCCAAATTCCATGTGCTTGCTGAATAGTGTCCAGCTTCCTTATAAATGTTGCGCTCCTTGGCTTCCACGTCCAATAATGGCCCTCTCCCACGTGTCGTATGAATGTGAAAAGCCAGGGTATTTTTACATTTTACCCCCTAGACGCGCGAATAAGCTGCCTATAAGAGAGGCGAGGATCTAGATCCGAATCACACCATCCTCCTTCCACGAGTACTCATCGAAGCACCTCCGACAAAAATCCACTCCATCATGGACAATAGACGCGGCTCCTCCTCTCGCGCTCCCAGCCCTCAGCCAGGAGATTGGAGGAGATGTTCAGTCCCGCATAGCGAGCTAGTGATGCTCCAAGCAGAGGGATACCTTCCCCCAGCCTTCATGGTTCTGGTTCGAGCCGGACTGGCCACCTACAAGGGTGGAAAGTAGGCGGAGAGCGTCCCCAATCCCTCCAAAGGAGAGAGGGTATGCTTCGTCCCTTATCTAATAAGGGGACTCGGATTTCCCATACATCCGTTTCTCCGGGCGCTCCTGGAGTTCTATGGGCTCCAGCTTCACCACCTTACACCTGCCTCCATCTTGCACATCGCGGGCTTTGTAGCCCTTTGCGAGCTGTTCTTGGGCATCGAGGCCCATTTTGCACTGTGGAAGAGATTGTTTTGCCTCGTACCCCGTTCTCACGAGGGGTCGATATATCAAGTGGGCGGAGCCGAAATATGGCGCATCACCGGGACCGGATATCTATCCGGAACCCCGAAGAAGGCGTCCGAAGACTGGCCTTCGGAATGGTTTTATATGGAAGACGCCCCGCTGCCAGACCCAGTTTGGATCGGCCTCCTAGAGTTCAGCAACGCTCCTATGAAGAAACGCCTTAGTTGGCGCCCGCGGAGCCCTCAACGGGAGAATGATAGGGACGTCCAATATCTGATGGGCCGGATAAGGTTACTGGCTCATTCCGGATTGACCATGATTGGAGTCATGGCCACGTGCATCATGCGAGGGGTGCAGCCGCTCCAATATAGGGGCCACCCCATGTGGGATTTCAACAGGGAGGATGACGCCACCCGTCATGGCCGCAAGGGGCCGGGATCGGTTGCCGATCTGGTGAAGATCCTGTCCGGCTTGTACAAGGGGGAGAAGGAGGACTTCCTCCGTGCGAGTCCATTGAAAGGATTCTCCATGAATAACCCTTAGAGCTGGGTAAGCGGACGTTATCTATCCGATCCATATTCCCAAAGTTAAGTGTCTCACTTTGGGACTTCAACGCAGGAACTGCACCGGGACGTAGGGGGCATACACAGCCTGACTCCACAGCCCGAGGATCCGGGACGATCCCTTGATCCGGCCTCCGAAGAGGATCCGGACATAAAGGTGGAGCTGATCGATGGGGTATTCCACCAACATAGCATGGACAATGCTCTGGTCACCATTACGACTGACTACCCCGATTTATCTCCGGCTTCCCAGGTAACTGTGACCGGAGTCCTGACATCATTACTCATCCATGCTTATTTCTGACCACTGTATACCAACGATGCTCCGCAGGAGGTGCCTTTAAGGCGGGAAGCCGAACCCGCGGCGGCTGACCAACAAGGGTCAGTTCGGCCCAGCAGGCGGAAGAGGATTGCGGCGCGAATCGAAACGTCACCAAAACGATATGACGCACCACCGTGTTTAAAGGAAAGATTCCTGGGAGGTATATTAATGCTCATGATTTTTCCAGGAGAAAGAGCGCTCGCCGGACTGTGTCCGGAGAGGTTGCCAATCAAGCCTCCGCCAGCCAAGCTCCAATGCCTGGTCCGGAGGGGGAGGCGAACACAAGGCGTGAGCTGGATGCTCCTCCAACGGAGGATGTTGACAGGTTGTCCGCCACCAGGTCTGAGGTGGAGAGCGCCATGAATCATAGGCGCCGCCGGACAGTTCTTTGTGACGCGTGTTTCTCCCCGGAGGCGTTGAATGCCTTTAATGCGGGAGACGCGCACCTCCGTGCCGCTCGAGATGGTCTAACCAGAGCCACGGAGCAGTATGTGAAAGACATACGGGTGAGGAATTTCAATAGTTATATATGCCAGTAGCCCCCGAGACTTAAAATAGTTAGAATAACTGATTTAAGGATCATTTGTTATGCAGGATCTTACGGAGAAGAATACCCACCTGTCCCAGGAGTTTCAAGGGTGCAAGGCCCAACTTGAGGCCGCACTAGCCGCCGCAGGGGGAGCCAGAGAGACCCCCTCTGGTAATACATACTTTGAAAAGATATGTAGTTTATGAAGTGCGGTGTGTGTATAAGTCTGACAATAATATTGCAGATGGTGCCGGACTAGATCCGGACAAGCAACAGCTATTGCGCCAGCTGAAGGCCGGCGAGAAGGTGCTTATGAGGGTGCAGCAGGAGAGGAACAAACTCCAAGATGCCAACACCCAGCTGGGTGAAGAACAAAAAGATGTTCGGGCCCAGCTGTCTGACTCCGTGAAGGAGAATCGGCGGCTTTGTCGTGGCATTTACAGTAAGTGCTTGCGCAAACTCTTTTGAAAAGAAGAGTTCGGGAGGAAGTCGATTAGCGAAATGTGTGCAGTAGGTGTGCTCACGAAGTCGTCTGTGGAGAAATGCCCGTTCAATGGGTGACCTACTTCGAGCTCTCTGCAATCGCACGAGCGTGTTCGGCGGTGATGGCGGCGTCGCCCAGAGCCTTATGGCCGTCCGTCTCCCTACCCGAGGGTCTTGGAGGCTTCGGAGAAGTTTCAGAGAAACGCGGTGGCGCTTCCGTCTATGGAAGATATCGGCTGCCGTCAAAGGCGCCAGGAGGCTGGGCCATGGTGAAGGCAGCGGTACACAAAGGCTGATCCAAACCACATGGCCGAGGTTGGACCTGTGGGGCCCGATGGGAAGGAGATCCCTGTGAGCTTAATGTACGGCCAAGTAGAGTTGGCCGCTAAGTATTCCCAACGGGACTATAAACTAGACAGCCTGTTAGATGGGATTGAAGAGGAGTACAATCAGTCAATTTGACGATGTAATTTAAAATGACATGTAAAATGCCTTCTAGCCGGATTGTAGATCGTTTGTCTTTGCGGACCTTTTCGCTTCAACCTCGAGACCCAAAAGTCCAGAGTTTGTCTGAATACCCTCACGGTTATGTAAAAACCGGGGCATGCATGGAGACCAGGCGTAGGGGTCATTAGTGCTTTATCAGACAAGTGCCCAACTAGTTAAGTTATATTACATGGTTAGTAAGAAACATCTTCCAGGGAGAATAGTTCCGTTAGGGGTTCCTTTCCCTGGGAGGCATGCCCTAAAGTGCATGTCCGGACTGCGAAAAGAGCAGAAAAGCATCTGTGGGCAGATAAATAAATAAGTAAGAAATCATCTTTCAAGTCACTGACCGAATATTCCCTTAAGAACGCTAGCTTTCGGCTTCACCGGTCGAGGTACACATCCGATGACCCGGCGAGAACAATCGCAGAGGTGCTCCCTTTACCTTCTAGCCGAACAATCGGGAACGTAGGGTAAGCACAAGAGCCAGGCAACCCAGCTTGGCCAAAACTTAAGTCATATCGATGCATATAATGGTGAATAAAAGTTACATGCGGAAGTGTGACACATGTGTTGGGCATGAAGCCCGTATAAATAAGCTTCTGTTAAAGAAGCCCCTATGTATAATGAGTGCAAGCAGCACGTCAAGTGTGTGCGAACAATGCGCAGATCAGCCCTCAAAGGCTTTACGAAAAAAGGAGGAAGAAAGAGAGAAACAAAAGACAGCTAAAGTATAAAATGTGGAAGGAGGAAGGAGACGAACTCTGAGTCCGGGGCTAGGCGTAGAATCTTCGGAGACGGGCTGCGTTCCATGGGTTCGGCTCGAGTCGGTTGTCCGATGCGTTTCGCAGACGGTATGCACCGCCGGTCAGGACTTGGTCGATGATGAAGGGACCTTCCCACTTGGGCTTGAGTTTGTCCATTTTCTTGTCCGGCAGGCGTAGAACTAGTTCGCCAACATTGTAAGTTTTGGCCCGTACTTCTCTGCTTTGATATCTTCGAGCCTGCTGTTGATAGAATGCGGAACGAGCTTTTGCCACGTCGTGCTCCTCTTCTAAGGCGTCCAAACTGTCCTGCCGATCCAACTTGGCTTCTCTTTCTTCGTACATGCGCGCGCGAGGTGAGTCATGAATTATGTCGCAGGGCAAAACTGCCTCTGCGCCGTATACCATAAAAAATGGTGTGAATCCGGTAGTGCGGTTTGGCGTGGTCCGCAGCCCCCAGAGTACGCAGTCAAGCTCCTCTACCCAGTGCGAGTTAGATTCCATGAGGGACCGCACTAACCTGGGTTTGATGCCGCTCATGATTAGACCATTTGCTCATTCGACTTGACCGTTAGTTTGAGGGTGATAGACTAAAGCGTAGTCGAGCTTGATGCCCATATTTTTGCACCAGAGTTTAACCTCGTCAGCCATGAAGTTCGTGTCGTTATCAGTGATGATGCTATGCGGGACGCCATAACGGTGTACTACCCCAGATATGAAGTCTATCACAGGTCCGGATTCAGCCGTTTTAACTGGCTTGGCCTCTATCCATTTGGTGAATTTGTCCACCATGACCAATAGGTATTTTTGCTTGTGGGTTCCCCCTTTAAGGAGTCCAACCATGTCAAGCCCCGGACATGACGGCCGGTGATGGGTATAGTTTTGAGGGCGGTGGGTGGCATGTGGCTTTGATTAGCAAAGAGCTGGAAACCGACGCATCGTTGGACTAAGTCCTGAGCATCTGCCCGGGCTGTCGGCCAATAAAATCAAATACGGAAGGCCTTGCCTACAAGGGCCCGGGCTGCGACGTGGTGCCCGCCGAGTCCGGCGTGAATTTCAGCCAGAAGATTTCGCCCTTCCTCTTCGGAGATGCACCTTTGAAGGACTCCGATTGTGCTTTCCTTATAAAGCTCTCCCTCATGGACCTTGTAGGCTTTGGATCGCCGTACTATGCAGCGGGCCTTGTTTTGGTCTTCGGGAAGTTCCTGCCTAATTAAGTAGGCTAGGAATGGTTCCGTCCACGGGGCAATGACTGCCATTATTTCGTGGGCTGAAGGTGTTATTTCATTGGCTGAGCCACCGATTGTGCCAGAATGTTCGGTATTGGGCGGTGCGGTTGGTTCCGGGTTGTTGTTTCCGGACTCCTCTTCCCATAATACGGATGGCTTAAAAAGCCGCTCCAGGAAGATATTTGGAGGGACGGCGTCGCGCTTTGCGCCGATGCGTGCCAACACGTCGGCCGCCTGGTTATTATCCCGGGCTACATGGTGGAATTCGAGTCCTTCGAACCGAGCTGACATTTTTAAGACGGCGTTACGGTAGGCTGCCATTTTCGGATCCTTGGCCTCAAAGTCTCCATTTACTTGGGATATTACGAGGTTTGAATCCCCGCGGACCTCTAGGCGTTGAATGCCCATGGAGATTGCCATCCGGAGACCATGTAGAAGGGCCTCGTATTCGGTTGCATTGTTGGAGTCCGTGTACATTATCTGAAGTACATATTGTATTGTGTCTCCGGTTGGGGACGTCAAGACGACGCCGGCCCCCAAGCCGGCCACCATTTTGGAGTCGTCGAAGTGCATGATCCAATTGGAGTATGCGCTATACTCTTTAGGGAGTTCGGCTTTGGTCCATTCAGCGATGAAGTCGGCCAAATCTTGCGACTTTATAGCTCGCCGTGGTTTGTAGGTTATGTCGAATGGTAGGAGCTCAATGGCCCATTTTGCTATCCTGCCCGTCGCGTCGCGATTGTTTATAATGTCTCTAAGAGGTACTTCGGAGGCTACTGTTATCGAACACTCTTGAAAGTAGTGTCGCAGCTTCCGGGATGCCATGAACACCGCGTACGCTATCTTTTGATAATGTGGATACCGGGACTTGCGTGGAGTTAGGACCGTGGATACGTAGTACACTGGTTTTTGAAGAGGGAATTTGTGTCCTTCTGTTCCTCGTTCGACGACGAGCACCGTGCTTACAACTTGATGTGTTACCGCAATGTATAGTAACATTGGTTCGCCCAAGTTGGGCGCGGCCAGGACCGGATTTGTTGCCAATATGGCCTTTATTTCTTCGAGTCCGGCCGTGGCGGCATCCGTCCATTCAAAGTGTTCGGTGCGCTGGAGGAGGCGATAAAGGGGCAGTGCCTTTTCTCCTAAGCGGGAGATGAAGCGGCTTAGAGCCGCCACGCATCCAATCAATTTTTGTATTTGTTTGAGGTCTTTTGGGATATCCAACTATGACACAACTCGGATCTTGGCTGGGTTTGCTTCAATTCCTCTACCGGATACAATGAAGCCCAAGAGCTTTCCGGCTGGTACGTCAAAATGCATTTTTCTGGGTTGAGCTTAATGTCATATGCTCGGAGGTTGTCGAATGTGAGCCTCAAGTCGTCTACTAGAGTTTCCATGTGTTTGGTCTTGACGACCACATCGTCTACGTATGCCTCCACTGTTTTGCCGATCTAGGTTGCCAGACATGTCTGAATCATGCGCTGATATGTTGCGCCGGCGTTTTTGAGCCCGAAGGGCATTGTGTTGAAGCAGAATGGTCCGTATGGATTAATGAATGCCGTTGCGGCTTGGTCTGTCTCCGCCATCTTGATTTGATGGTAGCCGGAGTATGCGTCGAGGAAGCACAATGGATCGTGCCCTGTGGTAGCATCGATGATTTGATCGATGCGGGGAAGGGGGAAAGGATCCTTTGGACAAGCCTTGTTAAGGTCCTTAAAATCGACACACAGGCGCCATGATTTGTCCTTCTTTGGTACCATTACCAGGTTTGCTAGCCAGTCCGGATGTTTTATGTCTTTGATGAATCCGGATTCTAATAGTTTGGCTAGCTCCTCTCCCATTGCCTGTCTTTTGGGTTCGGAAAATCACCGAAGAGCCTGTTTGACTGGCTTGAATCCTTTTAAGATATTTAGGCTGTGTTCTACCAACCTGCGTGGGATTCCAGGCATGTCTGAAGGGTGTCAGGCAAAGATGTCCCAATTTTCCCGAAGGAATTCTCGTAGTGCGGCGTCTACATCAGGGTTTAATTGTGCCCCAATGGAGGCCGTCTTTATGGGTTCCATTGGATGGACTTGGAATTTGACTATTTCATCCGCCAACTTAAAAGAGGTGGACTTGGATCTCTTATCGAGTATCACATCGTCCCTGTTCACCGTGGAGCGCAGCGCAGTGAGTTCCTCTGCCGCTAGGGCTTCGGATAGTGCCTCTAGGGCTAGTGCGGCTGTCTTATTTTCGGTAGCAGTGCTATGTCGGATCAGCGACAAGAGTGATGATTCCATTGGGCCCGGCATTTTAAGCTTCATGTACTGTAACGGGTATAGCTTGAAAAATTGTGAATGCCTCTCGCCCTAATAAAGCGTGATATCCGCTGCTGAGCGGGGCTACTTGGGCGTGACCTCTTGGACTGTAATTGTCCGTGAGCGAACACCACATCTAGTGTAATTTTTCCTGTGCAGCGTGCTTCCCGACTAGGGATTATTCCTCTAAAGGTTGTGCTGCTTCGCTCAATGCGGCTCCTGTCTCTTTCCATTTTTCGAAGGGTTTCCTCGTAGATGAGGTTTAATCATCTGCTGCCATCCATGAGTACCTTAGTAAGGCGAAAGTCGTCCACTATTGGACTGAGGACCAATGCAGGTGGTGCTCGGGCTGTTCGGAATTTAGGTTCGTCGCTGGCGTTGACGGTGATAGCCGTGTCGCTCCATGGATTTATTGTTGCTACTTGGTAGACTTCGGCGAGGCTGCGGAGTGCTCGTTTCGCATCTTATTTGATCACGAAAGTCTCGAAGATCATTAATACCGTCTTGGTACTCTTGGGCTGGTTCTCTGGGGCTAGAAGCTCTTAGCCACTTTTGGCCACTGCCGTAGTATCCAACATGCTCGAAGGCTATGTGTTGGAGTGGCGCCCTCTATACTATGGATTTTACAGGGTCCGCTGAGCCATCCCTCCAGTACGGTTCCGTGCCCTTTAGGGGGTTTTGCTTTTTGGTTTTTATCCCAGGTGCCTGAGCATGATGCACCCTTTAATTTCGGACTAGGGTTGTGTTTGGAGCCGGATTGTCCCAAAACTTGGTTTCGGTTTTCCAAGCACTCTCCATCGCACAGTACTTTCGTACTATGGACGCCAGGTCGGCAAAGCGTGTAATTTCACGATGGCTTCTGGCGTTCATGATTCCCTTGTCCGTGCAATTATTGCAGAAAATTGAGATTGCGCTTTCTTCACGGCAGTCCTTTATCCTGTCCATAACCAGGAGGAATCTGGCCTAGTAATGATGTACTATTTCAGCGGGCTCTTGCCGGATTTGAGATAGGTCGCTTGTGTTTGGGTGGGCGGGTGGAATTAAATTCGGAACCCCGCCCAATCTGAGGCTCAAGGGCCGAAAAGTTTCCGAATTTGGAAGCTTGGATTGCTGGATGTTGTCCGACGAATCCGGTCCGCTGCCTGACTTTAGGTTCAGTGCTTGGTTGACGTCCGTCTCTCCGCGGGAATCCGGCATGGAGGGATCAGGAATCCGGACATAATTGGTCCCTAATATAGAAGAAGAGTCGTTGCACTATTCCTCTACCACAACAACGTGGTGGGTAGCCTGGGGAGAGTTGATCTCTCTCAGATCGGTTTTAAGCCCAATCTGATCGTAGTCTGTAGCGACTCCCAGGGCGGCGATGCGATCCAAGAGCTCGTTTACGGAGGAGAGCTCCATCGGATCCAGCTGCTCGGCGAATTCTGAGTTGATGTGAAGATCGCTTTTGATGACCCGAGAGGTCATTGTCGGCGCGGCGGCCGAACAGGTGGTCATAAGAAAACCACCTAGCCGGATAGTTTGGCCGGTGGCCAAAGCTCCTTTGGCAATGGTACCATCTTTAACGACAGGAAGAGGCATCCTTCCTGATTGCGACGGCACAGAGGAACTCTCAATGAAAGCACCAATGTCGGTGTCAAAACCGGCGAATCTCAGGTAGGGGGTCCCGAACTGTGCATCTAGGCCGATGGTAACAGGAGACAAGGGACATGATGTTTTTACCCAGGTTCGGGCCCTCTCGATGGAGGTAAAACCCTACTCCTGCTTGATTGATATTGATAATATGGGTAGTACAAGAGTAGATCTACCACGAGATCAAGGAGGCTAAACCCTATAAGGTAGCCTATGGTATGATTATTGTTCGTTCTATGGACTAAAACCCTCCGGTTTATATAGACACCGGAGAGGGCTAGGGTTACACAGAGTCGGTTACAATGGTAGGAGATCTACATATCCGTATTGCCAAGCTTGCCTTCCACGCCAAGGAAAGTCCCATCCGGACACGGGACAAAGTCTTCAATCTTGTATCTTCATAGTCTTGGAGTCCGGCCAATGATGATAGTTGACTATCCGGACACCCCTAGTCCAGGACTCCTCGGCAAGGCGGTGGCGACGAGGAGGTAGAAGCAGGATAATGGTCCGACTATGTGTCGGGCACCGCTCCTTGTGGCACCGGCGACCCCATCATCCGTGTCACCGGCTCCTTGAACTTCTCAGGGCCGTCCTCTTGGGCGGCTGGCGTTGGGAGGCCGCGGAAGAGGAAGAGGGCGGGCGGCAAGGCCGTCAAGTCGGAGTACGCGGGCACCGACGCCTTCGACGCATACTGACGTCTTGCGGCCTCTTCTTCGAGCTCTGCTTCCAGCGCCGCCATCACCATCCAGCCTTTGGACGGCCACCAAGATGTTCTCTTGGTGTCTTCTGCCAACCATAGCTCGCCTAGGCGCTCCTTTTGCCTTTTTCGCCTCCTTGACCTGCCTCCTGAGGAGAGGGACAAGAAAAGGATTATGGGCACCTTATCTCTTTTTAATTTGTAAGCCCTTGGGCCTTTGTTCAATTTAAAACTTGTAATCCTCTTATTCATGTTTTTCATTCCCTATGGACTGTACCTGAGTGGAATGTTTTTAATGAAAAAGGGACATTTGCCGGGTCATTTGTTTGTGGGTAAAACCCACGACAAGGAATAAATCCTTGATATCTTTAAGATAAACACTTCCTCGCCCGGCAACAGGCCTTGCCGTCTCCCCACTTCGCCCGACCTTTCTCATGCCTTTGGCGGAGGCAGGGATGAGGCGGGTTCAGGCTCCTTGTTTCATCCTTTCCCTGCCGCGACTACGACCAAACTTGGTCCCAGGAATGAGCCCTAGGGCCTAGAGTTAGGGGAGCACGGTAGTTTAAGGAAAAAACGAGGTTTCACATACCTCGGTCCAAAACGGAATGCATGATAAGGGATGAAGAACTTATCTGAAGCTGCAGCCCCCGGCAACCCTGGTTTGCCATGGGTGAATCTTTGCTCTTGCAGCCTCCGGCAATACTGGCTTGCCGGGGCCTAGATGCTGGTCTGTTCCTCCTTCTCTTTTTTTCCCTCTCCAAGTGGTTCGGCAAGGATATCTGTGTGTCCTGTGAACCAAAGAAGACAAAAGAAAGGCAAGGAGACGCACACTCGACCTCTAAGCTAGGGGTTAGTCGCCGCTAAGCACTATCAACCCTAACCAAGGACGAGACTTGACCTAGCATGCATGCTATAACTTAGGGCGTCAGCGCTTCATTTATCTATGCTCAGGGTCTGCGCCTGGCTTTGTACAAAGGGTTACATGCCTTTTCGGCAAGGCTTGTACAAAAGGTGGCTTGCCGGGGGGACCGGTAAGCCACGCCTCACGGGTAGAACTTGCAAAGATGCTCAAGGTTCCAGGAGTTGCTCACCGGAACGGCATCTTCGGTCTCCAGGCGGACTGCGCCAGGCCTGGTGACTCGTATTACCCGATAAGGGCCTTCCCACTTTGGCATCAACTTGTTGGAATTCTTGGCCGATTGAACGCGCCGAAGAACAAGGTCGCCTTCCTCAAGGCTTCGGGCACGAACCTTGCGTCTATGGTAGCGGCGCAAGGCTTGCTGGTAGCGCGCTGCTCTCACAGCCGCCCGAAGACGATCTTCCTCAAAGAGCGTTGCGTCATCTTGCCGCAATTGCTCTTGCTCAAGCTCATCATAAGCGAGCACTCTAGGTGACCCGTATATGAGTTCAATGGGGAGAACTGCTTCTGCCCCGTATACTAGGGCAAAAGGTGTCTGGCCGGTGGCTCGATTTGGCGTCGTTCTGATCGACCAAAGAACCGTCGGCAACTCATCAATCCAGCGCCTTCCACTTTTGTGCAGCCTGTCAAAGGTCTTTGTCCTTAAGCCTCGCAGTACTTCAGCGTTTGCTCTCTTAGCTTGACCATTGCTTCGTGGGTGAGCAACGGAAGTGAAACAGACTTTGCTACCGAGGTATTGGGTATATTGCATGAAGGTGCGGCTTGTGAACTGTGTGCCATTGTTGGTAATGACCCTGTTGGGTACACCAAAACGGCACACTAGTCCCTTGAAGAATTTGACGGCTGACTGAGTTGTGACCTTCCTCACTGCCTCCACCTCTGGCCACTTTCTGAACTTGTCGATTGCGACGTACAAGTACTCAAAGCCCCCGACAGTGCGGGGGAAAGGGCCCAGTATGTCGAGCCCCCAGACCGAGAAGGGCCAGGAGAGAGGAATGGTTTGAAGGGCTTGAGCTGGTTGATGAAGTTTCTTTGAATGGAACTGACACGCTTCACATCTGGTGACTAGTGTCGTCGCATCCTGGAGGGCAGTGGGCCGGAAGAAGCCTTGCCGAAATGCCTTGCCGGGAAGGGCTCTTGACCCTATGTGGGATCCACATATGCCTCCATATATCTCTGCCAATAGCCCAGTCCTTCCTCTCGAGGGATACACTTCAATTTCACGCCGTTCGATCTCTTTCTGTACACGACGTCATCGACGAACTGGTACATAGCAGATCGACGGGCTACTTTTTCCTCTTCTTCCTGCTCCTCAGGAAGTTCCCCGGTTTGGAGGAATCGGACGGTATGCTGCGCCCACGCTAGAGCCTGGGGCTCGATGGAGAGGACTAAAGGCATTTCCTCTGCCATAGGAGCGGCTGTCTCGACGGCAAGAGCTTGACACTCCGCCAGAGCTAGCCATCCCGTGGCGGGCTCAGTGTCCCCGGCAACATCCTTGCCGGCGGCTCGGGGGAGCTCGGCGGGAAAGTACTTGTCGGGCCCTGATTTCCTCCTCTTGTTTGCTCTGTTAATGGATCAACGGATGGCTGAGTTAGCTGAAGCACAAAGGTACCTGGTTCCACAGGTAGCATGAGGGCAGCGCGCTTTGACAGGTAATCGGCGATGTCGTTCTCTGCTCGGGGAACGTGCTCCGCCTGTATACCATCAAAACGCTCTTCTAGCTTTCTTACTTCATTGACGCAGGCCTTCATCAACGGGCTTTGGTAATCTTTGTTGACTTGTTTGACGACAAGTTGCGAGTTGCCCCTGACAATGAATTTTTTGATTCCGAGGTCTGCCGCGATCCTAAGACCAGCAAGAAGCCCCTCATATTCAGCAGTATTGTTCGTTGATACCTCCCTGGGGAAGTGCATCTGGACCACGTATTTGAGGTGCTCTCCGGTGGGCGTGACAAGCAGTACGCCAGCCCCGGCGCCCTGTAAGGAGAAAGCTCCATCAAAGTACATGATCCAGTCGCAACTTGCCTCTTTGCCGGGGAGAGCAGTCTCCTGGGCTTCTTCATCAGGCATTGCGGTCCATTCCGCAACAAACTCCGCCAGGGCTCGGCTTTGAATCGTCGAGGTACTTTCAAACTTGAGGCCAAAACTGGACAACTCCAGTGCCCACTCTACAATTCTTCCCGTTGCATCTGGATTGTGCAATATCCGTTGCAGAGGGAGGCGAGTGACGACAGTGATCTCGTGTGCCTGGAAGTAGTGACGCAGCTTCCTCGAGGCAATAAGAAGGCCGAAGAGCAATTTCTGCACACCGGAGTACCTTGATCTAGCCCCCTGCAAGAGGGAGCTGACAAAGTAGACCGGGTGTTGCATCATTTTCTTCCTTGGCGGCACTCCAACCGCCCGTGTCGTCTCTGCACCAACGGTATCAGGCTCTGTTGCTGCTATCACCTCGTCATCAATTTCTCTCTGCGCCACTAGCGCGGCGCTGACCACCTGGTTCGTTGCCGCCAGGTATAGCAGCAACGGTTCCTGTGGCCTAGGCGCAACTAGTAATGGCGTGGAGGAGAGGTACCTCTTCAAATCTTGCAATGCTGCTTTGGCTTCTGGCATCCATTCCATCGGGCGCGCCTTTTTCAAAATCTTGAAAAAGGGAAGGGCACGCTCGGCGGACTTGGAAATGAACCTGCTCATGGAGGCAGTGCAACCAGCAAGCCGACGTACATCCTTGACCCGCTTGGGCACTTCAATATGTTCTATAGCTTTGATCTTGTCCGGATTGGCCTCTATCCCGCGCTGTGACACAAAGAACCCGAGGAGCTTGCCGGACGGGACGCCGAAGACGCACTTCTCAGGGTTCAGCTTGAGATTAATCTTGCGTAGGTTTGCAAATGTTTCTTATAAATCCGGTATAAGGGTTGCCCTGTTCTTGGTTTTGACCACTATATCATCCATATAAGCTTCCATATTTCTATGGAGCTGGGGTTCAAAACCAATCTGGACCGCCCATGCAAACGTTGAACCAGCACTCTTCAACCCGAAAGGCATCCGTATGAAACAATACGTACCACATGGGGTGATGAATGCCGTTTTCTCTTCGTCTTCTCTTGTCATGAATATCTGGTGGTAGCCGGAGTAGGCATTGAGGAATGATAACAGATCACACCCAGCCGTGTAGTCAACAATCTGGTTGATGTGCGGCAACGGGAAGGGGTCTTTGGGACAAGCCTTATTGATGTCTGTGTAATCAATACACAGCCTCCACTTCCCATTTGCCTTGCGCACTACCACTGGATTGGCCAACCACGTTGGATGGAGCACTCCTCTTACCAAACCTGCTGCTTCCAGTTTCCGGATCTCCTCTGTGATGAACTCTTGTCGTTCCAAGGCTTGTTTTCTGACCTTCTGCTTGACGGGCCGCGCATGAGGACAGACAGCAAGGTGGTGCTCAATCACCTCCCTGGGAACGCCGGGGATGTCGGATGCTCGCCATGCGAACACATCGACATTTTCCCACAGGAAGGTAACGAGCGCGTCTTCCTATTTGTCGTCAAGGGTGGAGCTTATGGTGAAAGCCCCTCCTGTGTCGTCCTCCTTGACAGAAACCTTCTTGGTTCTCGGCGGTGTGGCCCTGGACTTCTTGTTTCTGCCGGTGGAGCTCTCTGGCACGTCCTCGACGGGAGCACTACACTTCGAAGAGGTGCGCTTGCCGGAGTGGGTGTCCAAGGTCTCACCGGTCTTCTTCTTCTTCTTCCCTCCCGGGGCTCAAGTGGCAGGAGCAAGTGCCCTAGTGGCGGCAGCTGCTGCAACTGCTTGTTGGTAGAGTTGGTCAGCGCAAATTAGCGCACCTTTCTTATCGGAGGGGATGGTGATGACTGTCACAGGTCCTGGCATCTTCAGGGTGTTGTAGGCGTAGTGTGACGCCGCCATGAACTTGGCCAGCGCTGGGCGGCCAAGGATCCCGTTGTAGGGCAAGGGGATCTTGGCAACATCGAACACGATCCTTTCTGTCCTGTAGTTCAGGTCACTTCCAAAGGTCACGGGCAGCATGACCTTCCCCTTTGGTTGACTTCTTCCCGGGTTGACCCCCTGAAACGTGCCCGTCTCTTTGAGGTGTGCTGGACCACTTCAGCAGCCTTTGGGCATCAAATGACGGCTCTGCCGCTATAATCTCGCGCGCCCATTGTTTAAGCCGGCGGTGAGAGGTATGCAGCGAGGCGCCGCCATCGACGCACATGGCCTTCGTAGCTTTCTGAAATTCTTGGTCACCAGACTCACCGTCTTCTTCGCGATCACCATCTTCTGGCTTTTTGTCACGGCCCCGGGCGGGCCTCTCCTGTTGTTTATCTTTGTCGCGATGGCCCGCCTGGCCGCCACGCTTCTTGCCGGACCCCTCAGCACCGTCCTGGCCTTTCTCCTTGTCCCGCCTCTCATATTCAGCCCTCTACTTCTCAGTAAGGAGCTCAACGAGTCGGCAGTTCTGGAGATCATGGCCTTTGGTGCGATGGATCTTGCAGTATTGCTTGTCGGAGTTTCCTGGCTTCTCGGCAGCCGCCAAGGCCCGGCAGGTGACATATCCGGCAATCTCCTTGCCGGGGTCATCTGCCTTGGTTTTCTTGGCGGAGCCGGCGTCGTCAGATCCCTCGACGGCAAGCACGGCTTTACCTTTGCGCTTCCTGTTGCGGCGCCGGCCTTTCTTCGCCGGGGCGGCAGTATCCTCATCTGAGGAGTCGGTTTCCATGCCGGCATCTTCGCCGGGGTACTTCCTTCCCTCTTCAGCTCGGGCACATCTGTCAGCAAGAACATAGAGTTCTGCCACATCTTTTACCTTGTTCATTGCCAGCTCTTCGCGCATCTTGCGGTTACGCACATTCTGATGGAACGCACTGATGATGGCGGCAGGGTGAACATCAGGGATATTTTACTCTACCCGATTGAACCTCTGTATATACTTGCGCAGACTCTCGCCTCCCTTCTGGGGAATGACGTGCAGGTCGCTTGCTTGGCCATGGGCTTGGTGACCTCCAGTAAAGGCGCCCACAAACTCATGGCACAAATCCGACTAGGAGGAAATAGAGTCTACCGACAAGTGCATCAACCATGACAAGGCGTTGGGTTTAAGAGACAATGGAAAGTAATTCGCAAGCACCTTATCGTCGCGGGCTCCGGCAGCTTGCATCGCGATGGTGTAGATGCTGAGGAACTCAGACGGGTGAGTCTTGCCGTTGTACTTTTCGCCAACGTCAGGTTTGAAGGTGCGGTGAGTGGGCCACTAGAACTGCCGCAGCTCACGGGTAAAAGCTGGACAGCCTACCTCGTAAGGCAGGCCTCCAGGGCTCTCCAAGGCCGGGTGGTTTGCAGCAGGCCCTGCTCGCCTGTCTGACTGGTGGCGCGCTCCGCGCCTGCGCTCGATAGTGGTTCGAGCATCATCATGGGCTCGTTCCCGAAGAACTTGGCGCTGGTCACAGTGGGTCTGCGGGTCAGATGACGCTATGGAAATGTCGTCGCCCACGACGTCACGACGAGCTGGCGTCTGCGATTCCGGGCGAGGAGGAGGCGAATGCACCGTGGTCGCGGCGCCGCCGGCTTTTCCACCACTGGTGCGTGGGACTCCATCGGAGCGTCAACCCGGGGGCTCCACCGGACTCGGTTTGTCTTTGTTGGCCACCGCAACAAGGCTCCGGATAGTGGCTCTCCATTCGTCAAGTTTCCCTGTAGCGGGAGGAAAGTCGAGGAGCAACTGCGCGCGCGCCAGGGCCTCTGCTGGCGTTGCTGGCAGCGAAACCTGCACGGATCGCGACGCGCTTCGACTTCTGACCATGTCAGAAGGAGCTCTATCACGATCCCGCGGTCGCATGCCGTTTTCACCAGCGCTTTGGCAAGCGGGCAGGTTTTCCACGTCCCTGGAGCGGTGCTTGGGGCTCTTCCCGCGGTGACGCCCGGGATCTTCGGCATGATGACGCCGTTCGTCGCGCGCTGCCTGAGAGGAGCGCACTGTTGGCGCCGGCGTGGGAGTCTCGGAGGCCCTTGCGTCGCCTTTGGGTGGGGCGGCGGCAACCTTGGAAGGTCCCGCTCCACCCGCGGAGGGCCTGGCTCCGCCTTTGGATTTGGCGATGTGTGGCCCGTTACCAGGCGCACAAACATCGCCGCCTCCCAAACTCCGGCTGATGGGATGGTGTTGGTGTTCGCGAGCAGCGCCCCGGGTCCTTTCCGCGACCGGTCCGCTGCTCGCCCGTGTCGGGACGGGCTGCCCGGCTTCTGACTGGCCAGCCGCCACCATTGTATTCTTCTTGGGCGCCATGATGATGAAGAGGCGTCGAACTAACTGTTAAAGCCGATTCTCACAACGGCGCCCCCTACCTGGCGCGCCAAAGATGTCGGTGGGAACGACACCTATGGGTTCACAAGAATCCCTACTACGGTTGCGGGGCGCGGGGTCGTGAGAAGAGCGGATCAAACAGATAGCACACGGTTCGTTCATCCAGGTTCGGGCCGTGAGGATGCGTAAAACCCTACTCCTGCTTTGGTGGATTGTATATCTGTGTTCTTGAGCTAGTTATGGGGCGTGAGGAGCTCCAAAAAAGCCGAATCCTTCTCCTGGTCGCCTCGGGCCTCCTTTTATAGAAAAAGGGGTTGCCACAGTGGCACACAGGAGGTGGAAAGGGTACAGTGATGCGAGGTTATCCTCGCTTTTCTGCATAAGGCGCATTTAATGCGTCTTGCTTAGGTGTCCTTGCTTTATCGGGGACGGGGGAGAGATCTGTCTTGTCCGTCGCCGCTCCTTCTTGTGTCGACACGCGCCCTGGCCAGCGATGCCTGAGATGCCATGTAGGTAGGCAGGCAGCTGAGGTGGCGCAGTGGTGGGTCTTCATGAAGATCTGCATGCTGCCACACAGGTGCCTGCCCAGCTGGTTGGGTTGGCAGTTGTGTGCGTATGGCGGTGGAGGTTTAGTCGGCATGGGCCTGATGGTGGCCCTGTGGATGCCCTCGGCAAGGACCTTGTCGGGGCCCCGGCAACGGTCTTGTCGGGGCGCCTGCTGTCATCCCCGGCAAGGCGCTTGCCGGGCGTCTTGTGGTCTTCCTTGGCAGGTATCTTGCCAAAGGTCGTCGTCTTCTTAGTGCGTATCTGATCTTGAATGTCTTCACAAAGATCTGCATGCCACCACGGGGATGTCTCCCGAATCCTTGCCCCATGAGGGCAGTGGGGTCAAGGGTGATTTGCTCCGTAGGCGTGGGGCGAGTTGCCGCGGCAAGAGTCTTGCCGGGGCTGCTAAAGCCGGCCCCGGCAAGGATCTTGCCGGGGGAGCCCGCCTTGTCCCTTGGTTCTTTGTGGTCTTGGCTTTGGTGTCGCTCCAGTTCCATCGAGCTTCGGTCTTACCCTTGGTCACCTCCTTTGCCTTGCTTGGTGTGGTCGTGGGCGCGGCTCTGACTGCCCGTGCACAATTATAGGGGTACAAAAAGGTGTACCCTTCTTTTTGTACACCGACAATATTCGTTGTTGAACTAGCACCACGGCGCAAGCGGAAACAAACATCAGGGATAATGCTTGACAGATTAACAAAATCTAAAGGAGGAAGAATGGAGATCCATTTTGAGGTAGGTTTAAAAAGGCCACGTGATGCTACAGAGTCAGCCAAGTTAGTATCAGAGGCAGCCGTTGCCGTTAGGTGTCATGCACGTATCCTCCCAACGTGGATCCAGTACAGGAATGAGAAAGACAATACCCAGTTTAACACCTTCCTTGACCATTTATCCGTAAGTAATGTTATTCACCGCAATTAGTAATATTGTCTTGCTCTGTCCCATACTTTCTAGCTTCCTCCTAATAAGACTCACATTCTTTTTTCAACAGATGAGGTTCAAGTTGGATCCGAAAGATGATGCAACTAGACAAGCATGCACTCATGTTTTTCAGTCTCCTCTACGATAGTATCGGTACCACCTTAGAAAATCTCACTTTGAAGGCAAGGCTAACAATGAAATCGCCCAAACATCTCCGGTGGAATATATTACAGATGAAGACTGGACAGCCCTCGTTAAACACTGGTCTGATCCAAAGTATCAGGTAGGCTATATGTATTTGATCAGACCACATATTGAACTTGTATTCATGTATATGCCTTACAAGTGTATCTTCTTCTAGGCTAACTGTTTGAAGAACAAAACCAACCATTCTAAAGTGAAATTCCAACAGACCACAGGATCTCGTAGCTATATTGCACACTGCGAGGCTCTTGTAAATAGCTGCTACTTCCATCTTTTTTTTGTGCCATATTATCGTATCTATATTGACCTGTCCCAAATACAGAGGAAATCCCGTGCGGACCAAAAAGAACTTGAACCGAATGCAGTGCAAATCTTCAAGGATTGCCACACCAGCAAGATGAAGGGCATGAGCACACCAATTCAAGCCGCTGTTGTAAGTCCTTACTCCTCCTGCCTTGAACTGATTGGTACTGTGATGTGTTCATTTAACTACTTGGTTTGCAGCCAATGTCAGTTACTCTGTTCACTTTTATTCACAGTTGTCTTAACGTATCATTTCACCTTACATGGTTTAAAAGAGATGAAGGATATTCTTTTGGTCTTGATCTGTAATCTAGTTGTTATGTTCACGTGCATGCACACAATGATAAAATAGTCTGCTTTGTTTTATATCTATTTGCCCATGATATGAATGATGTCATACTATGTTCATCCTACTTTAAACCATGTCTCTTTATCCTTAGATGTCAACGAATGTGAGGAAATACACAATACAAAGAGGCATGCTACATGGACATATGTTCCAAAGTGATTTTATTATGTAGTTGGCACTACAATACATGCTAATGTATTACAAAGAGTTCACCAAAATAAGTTATGTATAAGCGTTTAACCTACTTTGTTTGTTTTGTCTCATTATTAACTTATCTGGTACACTAATCTACAAGTTCAAACTTTCAGGAAGCTATGGAACAAATGATTGAACAGCCACAACCACCTGAAGGTGACGAGGCTACTACAGGCACAATGTCACCTCTTGCTGCAATCGTCCAAGATCTCTCCACTAACGATTGCAAAAAGCACCTTCTGCGTAATTACGGGTTGGTTGTCAAGGTAACCTCGTCCAAATCGCCTCTTGAACAAAATCTTCCTGCTAGATGCAGTGATATATCTGTGCTCGCATACAAGTCCAATCCCTAATGGGCGTTGTTTGAAAACAAGAATAGTGGTTGAGAAATGTCGTCAAGATATGAATGGGTTTGAAACCAGACTATCAGACATTCGCTTCGTTGTTCAAGAGCAATGGCGGAAAAAAGGCGGAGATCGTGCTGCTCCATTAGATTCTACAGCCTGAAACAATAGCACTCAGGTCAAATGATATGTGCTTCTATACATCTGATGGTGCTTTTATCTGGAAGGACTGTCAACTTTATGCCAACAGGCCTTTTGATGTATGGTTGGAATTTATTTTGTTGTGATACAACATTTATGATGCTGCCTCACGCTGCAGTAATTACGACGCTATTTTTGTATAGTGTAGGTTTATCTTAGTAATGTAATCGGCCGAAAGCTTCGTAGGAGCCCAACAAGCCAACATTCGTCGGGCCCATTCCAATTGGGCTCAAAACGATTACGGGCCGAAATTGGCATGTAGCCCACTAAAAATATCTGGGCCTAAATCAGCATAAGCTTTCATATTTTTCTGGTAGGCATGTGCCCATAGTGGGCCTTTAACAGGCCTAAACATAATTTGGGCCCTCAGTAAAAATAGGCCATTTACAGGTGTAAATATCTCGAGCCCATAAAATACATGGGCCTTTAATAGACCGAAAGTGAGATTGGGCCCTGATTGTGCCAAATAACCCACTGGACTTTAACAGGCCGAAATTCGGACGGGCCGTAAATGCGCCGACCTAATACATAGGCCTTTAACAGGCCGGAACTTTGGTCGGGCTAGATTATCGTCATTTTTATATGGGCCGTTAATGGGCCCGATATGACGTTGGGCCACATATGGCCCATGGCTTACGTCCGGCTTTAACCTGCCGAAAATGACAACAGGACGAAAGTGGCCCAAAGCTATAGTGGGCCTCTACCTGGCCGAATGTCAGACATGGCCGAATATGACCCAAGTCCTTCACGGTCATTTATGGGTCGAAAGTTTTGATGGCCTGTAAATGGGCCCAAATGAAGCTGGACCTTTAACACGTCGGAAATACACCGGGCCGTAATTCGGCCCAATTACTTAGCGGACTGTTAACAGGCCAGAAGTGGCCATGGGCCGCGTTGATGACAAGTTTAGGACAGGCCGTTGACGGGCCGATTTGATAGAGAATGTTGGGCCTTTAGCTGGGCCGTCCCATTATGGTCGGCAGAATCTTGTGGGCCTTTAGCTGGCCCGGCCCACTATGGTCCGCAAAATCTTGTGGGCCTTTAGCTGGGCCGGCCCATTATGGTCTGCAAAATTTTGTGGGCCTTTAGCTGGGCCGGCCCATTGTGGTCCGCTAAATCTTATGGGCCTTCGGTTGGGCCGGTCCATTTAATCTTCGTGGGCCACTATTGGGCCGGTCCACGTGTCAACATATCATAGGCCCATCTCGCCCGTTGGATCCGTCAGCCAATGAGAATTTTACATGTGGAATCGGCATTGGTCGTGGCTATTAACGGGTTATCGGATCCAAAATCCGACCCGATAACTTAACGGCGTTCCGTTATGGTGGATGCCACGTGTCGGTCACCCTTGACGAAAGCACTTCTATGACGCGCGATTTATCGTCATGGAAGTGGACACTTCCGTGATGATAATTTTGGCAATGTCATGGAACACTTCTACGATAGCACATGTATGACTATCTTGATTCTGTCATAAATTTGTCATGGATGTACATGCATGACAGAAAACGCGACCTACTTTGACAAACACGTATCATCATAGAAGTGTATTTTTCTGTAGTGATTGTGTGTGTTGGGGACACAAGAGACTCTTTGTTATTTGGTTGCAAGGTTGTTTGAGAGAGACCATCTTCATCCTACTCCTCCCACGGATTGATAAACCTTAGGTCATCCACTTGAGGGAAATTTGCTATTGTCCTACAAACCTCTGCACTTGGAGGCCCAACAACGTCTACAAGAAGAAGGTTGCATAGTACACATCAAGCTCTTTTCTGGCGCCGCTGCCGGGGAGGTGAGTGCTTGCAGGTATATCTTTAGATCTTGCAATCGAATCTTTTTGTTTCTTGTTTTAGCACTAGTTAGTTTATAAAAGAAAACTACAAAAAATGGAATTGAGTTTGTCTCATACGCTTCATCTTTTTAATATCTTTCGTGAGTATGATGGAAAGGAAAATTGTGCCAAAGTGTTAGAAGAAGAATGCATTAAAATGTTTGGCACTAAATCTTTGAATGATGAGCATGATTGCAATGTTGTTAGTATGAACTCCTTGAATATCCATGGTACTAATGATAATTGCACTAGTCATGATGAAATTGTCTCCTATAAACATGTTAATTTTTGTGGAGTGCATTGGGTTTGTAAGTACACACCAAATAGGGAAGATAGATATTGCAAGAGGCATAAGTACTTAGAAACCAAACTGTTGCAAGAAGAGCTAGATGAATGTGCTGAAAATTTATTTTTTCTTAGCCCTACTTGTGAACTTTGCAATGAACGTGATCATTTTAGTACCCAATGCAAATTGTTTCATGATTGTATCGTGTCCTAAAATTGTGATGATTTGATTTCCCTTGAACATCATAATGAACTTAGTTTAATCTTGGGTTATGAAGAAATTAAACGTATAACTAAGGATATTCCAAAATTTTCCCTTCATAAAGTTTTTCATTTTGATCTAGAGAAAGTTTATATGTATTGTGCGGTGAATTGTATTGAAAATCCTTATATTGCCAATTACATAAGGAAAAGAAAACAAATAGAAGATGAAGAGAATACTAATGAAAGGGAAGAGACTTCCCAATAACCTCCTATTATTTCTTATGATGAATCAGGTAACGAGGAGGAGCCTTCTATTCAATCAATCTCATTAATAAGGAGCTCCAAAAAGAGGATTGAACCCACACATGATGTGAAGAAGAAGAAAAGAAAAAGGAAGAGAGGTAAAAAGGTATCTCTCCCAAATAAGGTTGCTCCTATTGTTGTTGTGCCTCATGAAAATGAAGATGATACACTTGATGATGATCTCATTATGCCTATTGCTTGTTGTGATGATTATGATTGGGAAGATAATGATACTTCTTATGATATTGAAAATCTTTTTGGCACTTGCTTGGAAGAATATAATAATAGCTATAATATTGGTGCGCTATCCATACTATTAATGATGAGAATGATTATGCTTATGATATGAAAAGGCCCAAGCTTGGGGAAGCTATGCTTGATGAGGATGACATATTTGAGAATATATTTGCTGCAATTAATGTTTGTCCCAAGCTTGGGGATGCTATGTTTAATAATGATGATATTTTTAGCCTCCCAAGTTTTGATATACAAAGTAGTTATGATGATAGCATGCCTTCTACTTATGATGATTATATTGATGAATGTGGGTTTGGAAGAGTGTCAACTTTAGGAAGTAGTGATCCCACTATTTTGGAGGATGTTGAATCTTATAATATTTATGAAAGTGGATTTGGAGAGGTCATGACTTTACTTAGTAATGATTCCACTATCTTGGAAGAGGTTTCAATCGATTATGATGAGAACAAAGTTGCTACTTATGATGATTATTGTGATAAAACTTATGCTAGTAAGAGTAGAGATGATTATATTTATAAAACCTGTCATGATTATGGTTACCCTTTTTCTGAACATTACTCTTTTAATATGGAAACAATTTATAGTATTCAAGTCTCTTATGATACTCCCACTATTCCGAATGAGAAGAATTTTGCTTATGTGGAGAGTAATAAGATTTCTATGCTAGTAGATCATGAAAAGAATGCTTTAGGTGCTGGTTATATTGTTAAATTCATTCATGATGCTACTGAAAATTATTATGAGGGAGGAAAATATGCTTGTAGGAATTGCAATAATATCAAGTTTCCTCTCTATGTGCTTAAAGTTTTAAGGTTATGCTTGTTTTGCCCTCCTATGCTAGTTGATTATTGTTCCCATAAGTTGTTAGCTCACAAAATCCCTGTGCATAGGAAGTGGGTTAGACTTAAATGTGCTAGTCATATTCTTCATGATGCTCTCTTTATGTTTCAATTCTTATCTTTTATGTGAGCATCATTGAAATCATCATGCCTAGCTAGGGGCGTTAAATGATAGCGCTTGTTGGGAGGCAACCCAATTTTATTTTAGTTTCTTGATTTTAGTTCTGTTTAGGAATAAAAAATCCATCTAGCTTCTGTTTATATGTGGTTTTATGTTTTAATTAGTGTTTGTGCCAAGTAGAACCTTTGGGAAGACTTGGGTGAAGTCTTTATGATCATGCTGTAAAAAACAGAAACTTTAGCGCTCACGAGATTAGCTTCAACTTTTTACTGGAGAGTGATATTTAGTTGATTCTTTTTGAATATGATTACTAGACAAATTCCTCAGGTTTGACAATTTATTTTAGAATTTTTGGAGTTCGATAAGTTTGCGTTAGTTACAGATTACTACAGACTGTTCTGTTTTTTGACAGATTCTGTTTTCATTGTGTTGTTTGCTTATTTTGATGAATCTATGGCTAGTAAAATAGTTTATAAACCATAGAGAAGTTGGAATACAGTAGGTTTAACACCAATATAAATAAAGAATGAGTTAATTACAGTACCGTGAAGTGGTGTTTTGTTTTCTTTCGCTAACGGAGCTCACGAGTTTTCTGTTAAGTTTTGTGTTGTGAAGTTTTCAAGTTTTGGGTAAAGATTCGATGGACTATGGAATAAGTAGTGGCAACAGCCTAAGCATGGGGATGCCAAAGGCACCCCAAGGTAACATTCAAGTATGACCAAGAGCCTAAGCTTGGGGATGCCCCGGAAGGTATCCCCTCTTTCGTCTTCGTTCATCGGTAACTTTACTTGGAGCTATATTTTTATTCACCACATGATATGTGTTTTGCTTGGAGCGTCATGTCATTTTATTTTGTTTTGCTTGCTGTTTAAATAAAATACCAAGATCTGAATTTATTAAATGTTAGAGAGTCTTCACATAGTTACATAATTATTCTACTACTCATTGATCTTCACTTATATCTTTTCAGAGTAGTTTGTTGTTTGCTCTAGTGCTTCACTTATATCTTTTAGAGCACAGTGGTAGTTTTATTTTGAAGAAATAGATGAAATATCATGCTTCACTTACATTATTTTGAGAGTCTTAAATAACATGGGTAATTTTCTTAAATAATCATAATATGCTAAGCATACAAGATTTGTAAGAATTCTTATGAGTGTGTTGAATACTAAGAGAAGTTTGATGCTTGATGATAGTTTTGAGATATGGAGGTAATAATATCAAAGTCGTGCTAGTTGAGTAGTTGTGAATTTGAGAAATGCTTGTGTAGAAGTTTGCAAGTACCGTAGCATGCACGTATGGTAAACGTTATGTAACAAATTTGAAACATGAGGTGTTATTTGATTGTCCTCCGTATGAGTGGCGGTCGGGGACGAGCGATGGTCTTTTCCTACCAATCTATCCCCCTACGAGCATGTGCATAATGCTTTGGTTTTTGATGACTTGTAGATTTTTTCAATAAGTATATGAGTTTTTTATGACTAATGTTGATTCCATGGATTATACGCACCCTCACCCTTCCATCATTGCTAGCCTATTCGGTACTGTGCATTGCCCTTTCTCACATTGAGAGTTGGTGCAAACTCCACCGGTGCATCCAAACCCCGTGATATGATACGCTCTTTCACACATAAACCTGCTTATATCTTCCTCAAAACAGCCACCATACCTACCTATTATGGCATTTCCATAGCCATTCCGAGATATATTGCCATGCAACTTTCCACCATTCCGTTTATCATGACACATTCATCATTGTCATATTGCTTAGCATGATCATGTAGTTGACATAGTATTTGTGGCAAAGCCACCGTTCATAATTTTTTCATACATGTCACTCTTGATTCATTGCATATCCCGGTACACCACCGGAGGCATTCATATAGAGTCATACTTTGTTCTAGTATTGAGTTGTAATCATTGAGTTGTAAATAAATAGAAGTGTGATGATCATCATTTTCTAGAGCATTGTCCCAAGTGAGGAATATAAAAAAAAGAGAAAGGCCATAAAAAAAATAGAAAACCCAAAAAAAGCGAAAGGCCACATATATAAAAAAAAGAGAGAGAAAGAGAGAAGGGACAATGCTACTATCCTTTTCCACACTTGTGCTTCAAAGTAGCACCATAATCTTCATGATAGAGAGTCTCTTGTTTTATCACTTTCATATACTAGTGGGAATTTTTCATTATAGAACTTTTCTTGTATATTCCAACAATGGGCCTCCTCAAGTGCCCTAGGTCTTCGTGAGCAAGCAAGTTGGATGCACACCCACTTAGTTTCTTTTGTTAAGCTTTCATACATTTATAGCTCTAGTGCATCTGTTGCATGTCAATCCCTACTCCTTGCATTAACATCAATCGGTGGGCATCTCCATAGCCCATTGATTAGCCTCGTTGATGTGAGACTTTCTCCTTTTTTGTCTTCTCCACATAACCCCCCATCATTATTCTATTCCACCCATAGTGCTATGTCCATGGCTCGCACTCATGTATTGCGTGAAGGTTTATAAGTTTGAGATTACTAAAGTATGAAACAATTGCTTGGCTTGTCATCGGGGTTGTGCAAGATGAGAGCATTCTTGTGTGGCGAAAATGGAGCATGACTAAACTATATGATTTTGTAGGGATGAACTTCCTTTGGCCATGTTATCTTGAGAAGACATAATTGCTTAGGTAGTATGCTTTAAGTATTATTATTTTTATGTCAATATGAACTTTTATCTTGAATCTTTCGGATCTGAATATTCATACCACAATTAATAAGAATTACATTGAAATTATGCCAACTAGCATTCTACATAAAAAATTATCTTTTTTATCATTTACCTACTCGAGGACGAGCAGGAATTAAGCTTGGGGATGCTTGATACGTCTCCAACGTATCAATAATTTTTGATTGCTCCATGCCATATTATCTACTGTTTTGAACAATATTGGGCTTTATTATCCACTTTTATATTATTTTTGGGACTAACCTATTAATCGGAGGCCCAGCCCACAATTGCTGTTTTTTTGCCTATTTCAGTGTTTTGAAGAAAAGAAATATCAAACGAAGTCGAAACGGAACGAAATCAACTGGAGAAGTTATTTTTGGAAGGAAAGCTACCGGAAAAGCTTGGAGTGCATGTCAGGAAAGAAGGGGGGTGCTCACGAGGGAGGGGGGCGCCCCCCTAGGGCGCGCCCCTGCCTCATGGCCCCCCCTTCGGTCCACCGACGTACTTCTTTCACCCATATATACCTACGTATCCCAAAACTTCCAGAACAGTGAATAGATCGGGAGTTCCGCTGGCGCAAGCCTCTGTAGCCACCAAAAGTCAATCGGGACCCTGTTCCGGCACCCTGTTGGAGGGGGGAACCCTCACCAGTGGCCATCTTCATCATCCTGACGCTCTCCATGACGAGGAGGGAGTAGTTCACCCTCGGGGCTGAGGGTATGTACCAGTAGCTATGTGTTTGATCTCTCTCTCTCTCTCTCTCTCTCTCTCTCTCCCGTGTTCTTGATTTGGCATGATCTTGATGTATCGTGAGTGTCGGTGTCAAAACCGGCAGATCTCGGGTAGGGGGTCCCGAACTGTGCGTCTAGGCAGATGGTAACAGGAGACAAGGGACACGATGTTTTACCCAGGTTCGGGCCCTCTTGATGGAGGTAAAACCCTATGTCCTGCTTGATTAACATTGATGATATGGGTAGTACAAGAGTGGATCTACCACGAGATCAAGGAGGCTAAACCCTAAAGCTAGCCTATGGTATGATTGTTGTGATGTATGTTGTGTCCTACGGACTAAAGCCCTCCGGTTTATATAGACACCGGAGGAGGCTAGGGTTACACAGAGTCGGTTACAATGGTAGGAGATCTACATATCCGTATTGCCAAGCTTGCCTTCCACGCCAAGGAAAGTCCCATCCGGACACGGGACGGAGTCTTCAATCTTGTATCTTCGTAGTCTTGGAGTCCGGCCGACGATGATAGTCCGGCTGTCCGGACACCCCCTAGTCCCGGACTCCCTCAATAGCCCCCGAACCAGGCTTCAATAACGATAAGTCTAGCGCGTATATAGTCTTCGGCGTTGCAAGGCGGGTTCTCCCTTCAAGTTCCATGTACCTACCGAACAGTGTCCGGCTTCATCATAAATACTGTGCTTCTTGGCTTCTACGCCCAATAATGGCCTTCTTCCGCGCTTCGCACGAATGCGAAAAGCCAGGGTGTCTTTTATGTTTCACCCCCTAGTCGTGCGAGTCATCCGCCTACAAAAGAGGCAAAAATCCAGATCCAAACCACATCATCTTCCTTCCGCGAATACTTCATCGGAGCGCCCTTGACCTAAAAATCCATTCCATCATGGACCGTCGACGCGGCTCCTCTTCTCGCGCTCCCAGCCCACCGCCAGGGGATTGGAGGAGGTGCTCTGTTCCACACAACGAGCTAGTGAAGCTCCAAGCGGGGGGATATCTCCCTCCGGCCTTCATGGTCCCGGTTCGAACCGGGCTGGCCACCTACCAAGGTGGGAAGCAAGCGGAGGCTACCCCAAGTCCCAACAAAGGGGAGCGGGTATGCTTCATCCCCTATCTGATAAGGGGACTCGGATTTCCAATACATCCGTTTCTCCGCGGGCTCCTGGAGTTCTACGGACTCCAGCTCCATCACCTTACGCCCGCCTCTGTCCTGCATATCGCGGGCTATGTAGCTCTTTGCGAGCTATTCCTGGGCATCGAGCCCCATTTTGCACTGTGGAAGAGGTTGTTCTGCCTCGTACCCCGTTCTCACGAGGGATCCATATATCAAGTGGGCGGCGCCGAAATATGGCGCATTGCCGGGACCGGATACCCATCCGGTACCCCTAAGAAGGCATCTGAAGACTGGCCTTCGGAGTGGTTTTACATAGAAGACGCTCCGCTGCCGGACCCAGACCGGATTGGCCTCCCGGAGTTCAGCGCTGCTCCTCTGAAGAAACGCTTCAGCTGGCGCCCGCGGAGCCCCCGTTTGGAGGAAGACAAGAGCGTCCATTACCTGATGGGCCGAATAAGATTACTGGCCCATTCCGGGTTGACCATGATTGGAGTCATGGCAACATGCATCATGCGGGGGGTACAGCCATTGCAATACAGAGGCCACCCCATGTGGGATTTCAACGGGGAAGAAGATGCCACCCGTCATGGCCGCAAAGGACCGGATTCGACCGAGGACCTGGTGCAGCGGTCCGGCCTATACAAGGGGGAAAAGAAGGATTTCCTTCGAACGAACCCCTTGAATGGGTTTTCCATGAACAACCCTAGAAGCTGGGTAAGCGAACATTTTTAAGGGCTCAACCCATGCTTTCAAAGTTTAGGCTTCTTACATTATGTCTTCGGCGCAGGAACTACGCCGGACTGTGGAGGACATGGTAAGTCCCGCTCCGCAGCCCGAGGATCTAGAAAGATCCCTGGATCCGGCCTCCGAAGAGGATCCGGATATCAAGGTGGAGCTGATCAATGGGTTGTTTCACCAGCTCAGCATGGACAATGCTTTGGTCGCCATTACGGCGGACTACCCCGGATAATATCCGGCTTCCCAGGTGATTGTGACCGAGGTTTGGACACCATAACCTCTTCCTTGCCCATTTCTGACCTTCGCGAACGATGGTGTTTTACAGGAAGCACCCTCAAGGCGGGAAGCCGAGCCCGCGGCGGCTGACCAACAAAGGTCAGTCCGGACCAGCAGGCGGAAAAGGAGCGCGGTACGGACTGAAACGTCGCCGCAGAGGTATAGCTCGTATTTTAAATATTCAGAGCAACGTTCCTAGGAAGCGTCTGAGTGCTCATGATCCTTTATAGGAGAAAAAGCGCCCGCTGGACTGCGGGCATAGAGGTCGCCAATCCCGCCTATACCGACCAGGCTCCAGCGTCTGGTCAGGAGGGGGAGGCAAGCGCAAGGCGCGGGCCGGATACTCCTCCAACGGAGGATGCCGACCGACTGTCCGCCACCAAGTCTGAGGTGGAGAGAGCCATGAACCACAGGCGCCGCCGGACAGTATTTCATGAAGCGTGCTTCTCCCCTGAGGCATTGGACGCCTTTAACGCAGGGGACGCGCACCTCCGTGCTGCTCAAGACGGTTTTACCAGAGCCACGGAGCAGTATGTAAAAGACATACGGGTAAGGGAATTTTAATGGTTATATATACCAGTAGCCCCCGAGACTTAAAGTAGTTATGTTAACTGATTTAAGGATCATTTGAAACGCAGGCTCTTACCGAGAAGAATGCCCAGCTGTCTCAGGAGCTGCAAGAATGCAAGGCCCAGCTTGAGGCCGCACTTGCTGCCGCAGGAGGAAGCGCAGAGACCCCTCCTGGTAACACATTTTTATTAATAAATATAAGCACTGTGCGGCGTGCGCGCAAGTCTAATAATGACATTGCAGGTGCCGCCAGACAAGATCCGGACCGGCAAGAATTACTGCGCTAGCTAAAGGCCGGCGAGAGGGTGTTGAATAGGGTGCAGCAAGAAAGGAACAAGCTCCAGGAGGCCAACGCCAAGCTCGGAGAGGAGCTGAACGTTGTTTGAGCCGAGCTGTCCGGCTCCGTTATGGAGAATCAGCGGCTTCATCGCGGCATTTATAGTAAGTGCTTGAGCGGACTCCTTTAAAAAGAAGAGTTCGGCGAAGAAGTAAGTTGACATAGTATGTCTTGTAGGTATACTCACAGGTCGCCCTGCGGAGGAGATGCCCATATCAACGGGTGATCAACTTCCCGAGCTGTTGCAACTGCTCGAACGAGTTCGGCAGGCGATGAGCGGCGTCGTCCAGGCTTTATGGCCAGCCCTCTCCCTACCCGAGGACCTTGGGGAGCTTGCGGAGAAGCTTCAGGGAGTGCGGCAGCGCTTCCGTTTGTGGAAGATTTCGGCTTGCCGTCAAGGCGCCAGGGAGGCTTGGGCCATGGTGAAGACGCGTTACAAGAAGGCGGATCCCAACCACATGGCCGAAGTTGGACCGGTGGGGCCTGATGGGAAGGAGATCCCTGTGAGTTTAGTATACAGCCAAGTAGAGTTGGCTGCTAAATTTTCCCAACGGGACTGTAAGTTAGACAGCCTGTTAGACGGGATTGAGGAGGAATACAATCAGTAAATTTGACAATGTATTTTTTTAAAATGACATGTGAAATGCCTTCTAGCCGGATTGTAGATCGTTTGTCTTTGCCGACCTTTTCGCTTCAACCTCGGGACCCTAGAGTCCGGAGTGTGTCCGAATACCTTTTTGGTTAAGAAACAACCGGGGTATGCATGGAGACCAAAGTAGGGGTCATTAGTGCTTTATCGCACAAGTGCCCAACTAGTTATGTTATATTACATGGTTAGTAAGAAACATCTTCCGGGAGAATAGTTCCGTTAAGGGTTCCTTTCTCGAGAGGCATGCCCTAAAGTGCATGTCCGGACTGCAAAAAGTAAAAACATCCGGGGCAGATAAATAAGTAGGTAAAAAATCATCTTTCAAGTCACCGACCGAATATTCCCTTAAGAACGCTAGCTTTTGGCTTCACCTAGTCTGAGGTACACATCCGGCTGACCCGGCAGTAACAATCGCAGAGGTGCTCCCTTTACCTCCTAGCCGAACAATCGGGAACGTAGGGGTAAGCACAGGAGCCAGGCAACCCAGCTTGGCATAAACCTAAGTCATATCGATGCATATAATGGTGAGTAAAAGGTACATGTGGAAGCTTGACACATGTGCTGGGCATGAAGCCCTTATAATTGAGCTTCTGGAAAAGAAGCCCCCAGGTATAATGAGTGTGGATGGCACATCAAGTGTACGCGAACAATGCGGAAGTAGGCCCGTAGGGGCTTTTTAGTAAAAAGGTTAGGGGAAGAAAGAGAAACAAAAGACAGCTGAAGTGTAAAAATTTGAACGGAGGAAGGGGACGAACTCTTAGTCCGGCGCTAGGCATAGAATCTTCGGAGGCGGGCTGCGTTCCATGGGTTCGGCTCGAGTCGGTTATCCGACGCATTTCGTAGACGGTACGCTCCGCCGGTCAGGACTTGATCGATAACGAAGGGGCCCTCCCATTTGGGCTTGAGCTTGCCCTTTTTCTTGTCCGGCAGGCGTAGAACTAGTTCACCAACGTTGTAAGTCTTGGCCCGTACTTCTCTGCTTTGATATCTTCGGGCCTGCTGCTGATAGAATGCGGAACGAGCCTTGGCGACGTCGCGTTCTTCCTCCAATGTATCCAAGCTGTCCTGCCGATCCAGCTCGGCCTCTCTTTCTTCGTACATGCGCACTCGTGGTGAGTCATGAATAATGTCGCAGGGCAGGACTGCCTCTGCGCCGTATACCATAAAAAATGGTGTGAATCCGGTAGTACGGTTAGGCGTTGTCCGCAGCCCCTAGAGTACGGAGTCGAGCTCCTCAACCCAGTGTGTGTCAGATTTAGTAAGTGACCGCACTAATCTGGGTTTAATGCCGCTCATTATTAGACCATTTGCTCGTTCCACTTGACCGTTGGTTTGAGGGTGATAGACTGAAGCGTAGTCGAGCTTGATGCCCATATTTTTGCACCATGACTTAACCTCGTCGGCCGTGAAGTTCGTGGTCGTTGTCGGTGATGATCTTTGGGGACTCAGTAACGGTGTACCACCCGGATATAAAGTCTATCACTAGTCCGGACTCTGCCGTTTTGACCGGTTTGGCCTCTATCCATTTGGTGAATTTATCCACCATGACCAATAGGTACCTTTGCTTATGGGTTCCCCCTTTAAGGGGTCGAACCATATCAAGCCCCCAGACAGCGAACGGCCAGGTAATGGGTATAGTTTTGAGGGCGGTGGGTGGCGTATGGCTCTGATTAGCAAAGAGCTGACAACCGACGCATCTCTGGACTAAGTCCTGGGCATCTGCCCGGGCCGTCGGCCAATAAAATCCTGTACGGAATGCCTTTCCTACAAGGGCCCAGGCTGCTGCGTGGTGTCCGCCTAGTCCGGCATGAATTTCAGCCAGGAGGTTTCGCCCTTCCTCTTCGGAGATACACCTTTGAAGGACTCCGGTTGTACTTTTCTTATAAAGTTCTCCCTCATGGACCTTGTAGGCTCTCGATCGCCGGACTATGCAGCGGGCCTCATTTTGGTCTTCAGGAAGTTCCTATCTAAGCAGATAGGCTAGGAATGGTTCCGTCCACGGGGCAGTTACTGCCATTATGTCGTGGGCTGAAGGTGTTATGACATCGGCTGAATCGCCGGTTGGCGCGGTTGTTTCCGGTTTGTCATTTTCGGATTCCCCTTCCGATAGTAAGGATGGCTTGAAGAGCCATTCCAGGAAGATATTTGGAGGGACAACGTCACGTTTTACGCCGATGCGCGCCAGTACGTCGGCTGCTTGGTTATTTTCTCGGGCTACATGATGGAATTCAAGTCCTTCAAACCGAGCCGACATTTTTAGGACAGCGTTGCGATATGCTGCCATTTTCAGATCCTTGGCGTCAAAGTCTCCGTTTATTTGGGATATTGCAAGGTTTGAATCCCCGCGCACCTCTAGGCGTTGAATGCCCATGGAGATTGCCATCCGGAGACCATGTAGGAGGGCCTCGTATTCGGCTGCATTGTTGGAGTCCGTGTACATTATTTGAAGTACGTATTGGACTGTGTCCCCGGTTGGGGACGTCAAGACGACGCCAGCCCCCAGTCCGGCCAACATTTTGGAGCCGTCGAAGTGCATAGTCCAATTGGAGTATGCGTCGTACTCTTTAGGGAGTTCGGCTTCTGTCCATTCAGCGACGAAGTCAGCCAAAACTTGTGACTTTATAGCTCGCCGAGGTTTGTAAGTTATATCAAATGGTAGGAGCTCAATGGCCCATTTTGCAATCCTGCCCGTTGCGTCGTGGTTATTTATGATGTCATTGAGTGGTACTTCAGAGGCCACTGTTATCGAACACTCTTGAAAGTAGTGTCGGAGCTTCCGGGATGCCATGAACACCGCATACGCTATCTTCTGATAGTGTGGCTAACGGGACTTGCAGGGAGTTAACACAGTGGATACATAATACACTGGTTTTTGAAGAGGGAATTTATGCCCTTCTGTATCTCGTTCGACGACGAGTACCGCGCTTACAACTTGAAGCGTTGCTGCGATGTATAACAACATTGGTTCGCCCAGATTGGGCGCGGCCAGGACCGGATTTGTTGCCAATATGGCCTTTATTTCTTCGAGTCCGGTAGTGGCAGCATCCGTCCACTCGAAGTGTTCGGTGCGCCTGAGGAGGCGATAGAGGGGCAATGCCTTTTCTCCTAGACGGGAGATAAAGCGGCTTAAAGCTGCCACGCATCCTGTTAATTTTTGTATCTGTTTGAGGTCTTTTGGGATATCCAACTGTGACAGAGCTCGGATTTTAGCCAGGTTTGCTTCAATTCCTCTACCGGATACAATGAAGCCCAGCAGCTTTCCGGCTGGTACACCGAAAACGCATTTTTCCGGATTCATCCTGATGTCATATGCTCTGAGGTTGTCAAATGTGAGCCTCAAATCGTCTACTAGAGTTTCGACGTGTTTTGTTTTGACGACTACGTCGTCCACGTATGCCTCGACTGTTTTGCCGATCTGGGTAGCCAGACATGTTTGAATCATGCGCTGATATGTTGCGCCGGCATTTTTAAGTCCGAAGGGCATCGTGTTGAAGCAGAATGGTCCATATGGAGTGATGAATGTCGTTGTGGCTTGGTCTGCTTCTGCCATCTTGATTTGATGGTAGCCAGAGTATGCGTCGAGGAAGCACAATGAATCGTGCCCTGCGGTAGCATCGATAATTTGGTCGATGCGGGGGAGGGGGAAGGGATCCTTTGGGCAAGCCTTATTGAGGTCTTTAAAATCGACGCATAGGCGCCAGGATTTGTCCTTCTTTGGTACCATTACCAGATTTGCTAGCCAATCCGGATGTTTGATATCTCTAATGAATCCGGCTTCCAATAGTTTGGCTAGCTCTTCTCCCATTGCCTGTCTTTTGGGTTCAGAAAATCGTCGAAGAGCCTGTTTGACCGGCTTGAATCCTTTTAGGATGTTTAGGCTGTGTTCTGCCAATCTGCGTGGGATTCCGGGCATGTCCGAAGGATGCCAGGCAAAAATGTCCCAATTTTCCCGAAGGAATTCGCGCAGTGCGGCGTCTACCTCGGGGTTTAATTGTGCCCCAATGGAGGCTGTCTTTGTTGGGTCCGTTGGATGGACCTGGAATTTCACTATTTCATCTGCTGGTTTGAAGGAGGTGGACTTGGATCTTTTATCAAGTATCACATCGTCCCTGTTTACCATAGAGCGCAACGCGGTGAGTTCTTCTGTCGCTAGGGCCTCGGATAGTGCCTCAAGGGCTAGTGCAGCTGTCTTGTTTTCGGCGCGGAGTGCTATGTCCGGATCACTAGCGAGAGTGATTATTCCGCCGAGCCCAGGCATTTTGAGCTTCATATACCCGTAATGGGGTACGGCTTGAAAAATTGTGAATGCCTCTCGTCCTAATATAGCGTGATATCCGCTGTTGAACGGGGCCACTTGGAACGTGACTTCTTCGGATCTGTAATTGTCCGGCGAGCCGAACACCACATCGAGTGTGATTTTTCCGGTGCAGCACGCTTCCCGGCTAGGGATTATTCCTCTGAAGGTTGTGCTGCTTCGCTCAATACGGCTCCAATCGATTTCCATTTTTTGAAGAGTTTCCTCATAGATGAGGTTTAGTCCGCTGCCGCCATCCATGAGGACCTTTGTAAGTCGAAAGCCGTCCACTATGGGACTAAGCACCAGTGCGGCTGGTGCTCGGGCTGTTCGGAATTTAGGTTCGTCGCTGGCGTTGAAGGTGATAGCTGTGTCACTCCATGGATTTGCTGTTGCTACTTGGTAGACTTCGGCGAGGCCGCGGATTGTTCGTTTTCGCATATTGTTTGATGCGAAGGTCTCGAAGACTGTTGATACCGTACCGGTATTGTCGGAGTGGTTTTCCGGGGCTAGGAGCTCCTCGCCACTTTTGGCCACCTGTCGTAATATCCAACATGCTCGAAGGCTATGTGTTGGGACGGCTCCCTCTGTACTATGAAGCTTACAGGGTCCATTAAGCCATCCCTCCAGTACGGTTATGTGCCCTTTATGGGGTTTTTGCTTTTTGTTTTTTGCATCTGGGGCCTAAATGTGATGCACCCTTTTGTTGCAGACTGGGGTTGTATTCGGGGCTGGATTATCCCAAAATTGATTTTTGGTTTTCCGGAAACTCTCCATCGCACAGTACTTTCGTACTATGGACGCCAGATCGGTGAAGCGTATAATTTTACGACGGTCGATGGCGTTCAATATTCCCTTGTCCATGCAATTATTGCAAAAGATTTTGATTGCGTTTTCCTCTCGGCAGTCCTTTATCCTGTCCATAACCAGGAGGAATCTGGCCCAGTAGTGATGTACTGTTTCAATGGGCTCTTGCCATATTAGAGATAGATCGCATATGTCTGGGCGGGTGGGTGGACTAAAATCCGGATCCCTGCCCATCTTGGGGCTTAAAGGCCGAGGAGTTTCCGAATTCGGAAGCTTGGATTGCTGGAGACGATCCAGCGAGTCCGGAACGATGCATGATTTTAAGTTCAATGCTCGATCGAAGTCCGTCCCTCCGCGGAAATCCGACATGGAGGGTTCGGGAATCCGGACGTGACTAGTTTTCAGTATAGGCGAAGAGTCGCCGCATTGCTCCTCTACCACTGCGACGTGGTGGGTGGCACAGGGAGAGTTAATCTCTCGGATCGGTTTTAAGCCCAATCTGATTGTAGTCTGTAGCGACTCCCAGGGCGGCGATGCGATCCAAGAGCTCGTTGACAAACGAGAGCTCTATTGGATCCAGCCGCTCGGCGAATTCCCAGCTGACACGGAGATTGTTTTTGACGACTTGGGAAGTCATTGTCGAAGCAGTGGCCGGACAGGCGGTCATAAGAAAACCGCCTAGCCGGATAGTTTGGCCGGCGGCCAAGGCCCCTTTGGCGAAAACACCGTCTTTGAAGACGGGTGGAGGCATCCTTCCTATCGGCGACGACACAGAGGAACTCTCAATGAAAGCACCAATGTCGGTGTCAAAACCGGCGGATCTCGGGTAGGGGGTCCCGAACTGTGCGTCTAGGCGGATGGTAACAGGAGACAAGGGACACGATGTTTTACCCAGGTTCGGGCCCTCTTGATGGAGGTAAAACCCTACGTCCTGCTTGATTAATTGATGATATGGGTAGTACAAGAGTGGATCTACCACGAGATCAAGGAGGCTAAACCCTAAAGCTAGCCTATGGTATGATTGTTGTGATGTATGTTGTGTCCTACGTACTAAAGCCCTCCGGTTTATATAGACACCGGAGGAGGCTAGGGTTACACAGAGTCGGTTACAATGGTAGGAGATCTACATATCCGTATTGCCAAGCTTGCCTTCCACGCCAAGGAAAGTCCCATCCGGACACGGGACGGAGTCTTCAGTCTTGTATCTTCGTAGTCTCGGAGTCCGGCGGACGATGATAGTCCGGCTGTCCGGACACCCCCTAGTCCAGGACTCCCTCAGTGAGCTTTGCTATTATAGTTGGATCTTATGTTTCTTCTCCCCCTCTACTCTCTTGTAATGAATTGAGTTTTCCATTTGAAGTAATCTTATCGGATTGAGTCTTTAAAGATTTGAGAACACTTGATGTATGTCTTGTCGTGCGTATCTGTGGTGACAACAGGATATCACGTGATTCACTTGATATATGTTTTGGTGATCAACTTGCGGGTTCCGCCCATGAACCTATGCATAGGGGTTGGCACACGTTTTCGTTGTGATTCTCCGGTAGAAACTTTGGGGCACTCTTTGAGGTTCTATGTGTTGGTTGAATAGATGAATCTGAGATTGTGTGATGCATATCGTATAATCATGCCCACGGATACTTGAGGTGACATTGGAGTATCTAGGTGACATTAGGATTTTGGTTGATTTGTGTCTTAAGGTGTTATTCTAGTACGAACTCTAGGGCTGTTTGTGACACTTATAGGAATAGCCCAATGGATTGATTGGAAAGAATAACTTTGAGGTGGTTTCGTACCCTACCATAATCTCTTTGTTTGTTCTCCGCTATTAGTGACTTTGGAGTGACTCTTTGTTGCATGTTGAGGGATAGTTATATGATCCAATTATGTTATTATTGTTGAGAGAACTTGCAATAGTGAAAGTATGAACCCTAGGCCTTGTTTCAACGCATTGCAATACCGTTTGTGCTCACTTTTATCGCTTGCTACCTTGCTGTTTTTATATTTTCAGATTACAAATACCTATATCTACCGTCCATATTGCACTTGTATCACCATCTCTTCGCTGAACTAGTGCACCTATACAATTTACCATTGTATTGGGCATGTTGGGGACACAAGAGACTCTTTGTTAGTTGGTTGCAGGGTTGTTTGAGAGAGACCATCTTCATCCTATGCCTCCCACGGATTAATAAACCTTAGGTCATCCACTTGAGGGAAATTTGCTACTGTCCTACAAACCTCTGCACTTGGAGGCCCAACAACGTCTACAAGAAGAAGGTTGCGTAGTAGACATCAATCCGTAACTCCGATTGGGCTGAAATTCTAACACAATTTTTATCCGGATATTAGCTTTCTTGCGGTGAAAGAAGGGCACCAACCGCCTTACGGGGTGGCCACGCCCCTATGGCTTGTGGGCCCCTCGGGTATCATCTCGCATTGATTCTTTTCCCCAAAAATCACATATATTTCAAAAAAATCTCCGTAAGTCTTTATCGCGTTTCGACTTCGTTTGATATGGATTTTCTACAAAACAAAAAACATGCAAAAAACATGAACTGGCACTGGGCACTGGATCAATATGTTAGTCCCAAAAATAGTATAAAAAGTTGCCAAAAGTATATGAAAGTTGTAGAATATTGGCATGAAACAATAAAAAATTATAGATACGATAGAGACGTATCAGCCATTGACCACTATATCATATGGAACAATGTAGGTGGGTCTATTTCACTGTTTTCTTCACAAGGGTTCAATGAGTCAAGAGTAATGCACTAGAAGTATTTATATACGTCGGAATACATGCATTGTTCAATAGTTTGAGCCTCCTATTGTCAAAATAGTGTAGTTTAAGAGATAGAGAGTGAGTGGGGAAGAGGAAGAAAGGGAGCATGTAAGATCAGTGGGAATAGGAACATTGAGGGAATCCTATAGCTCAATTTTCATTCCTATATTGGAGGTAACAATTTGTTTTGTGTTTTTCTAGTGCCTCATATTTCTATCGTTATTAGGTACTACCTCCTCTTCCTTTTGTCTTGTACAATTATGTTTTGGGGAGAACCATAATGTATCGATGCATAGGGTTAGAATATGTTGTGTTGGGAGTGAGTCTGGAAGAGGATGGAAAGAGGGTCTGAGGGCACCACACATGGGATTAATAGGATAATTGAAAATTCATGTGAAAATCTATAACAAGCCTTACCCATTACTGGTCATAATCAGTAAATAAGCATGCCCCCAATGGTTTTCTTTATCTTTGAAGCACCAGTAGCATGGAGTATGTCACTAGAAATTCTACTATTTAAACATCCCAAGCGTTCCATTATAAGGACTAACTAGTTGATTGCATGGGAGGACCACAAACTCTGGTAGTGCGTCTATTCCTCATAAACATCTAATTAAAGAATATTATATATGTGAATGTGCCTCAAAACATGTCAGTGAGTTATGGCTTGTGGTATTACAACTCTATAGGTATGTTCTCAAAAGAAGCCTTTTTAGGGTTAGCTAACAGGCTTCAATCCAGCTCTAATCTCATTTCACCATTAGAAGGTGCTCATTTCGGAAAGAACTTGCATCAATCAGATGTGATCTCAATTAAGATCGACTTTTTCAAGCTAATACTTTCAACAAATCAGACATTAAAGAAGGCAAGCACTCATGCAACTAATATATAAATCTTGTGACAAAGTGATGATTATTCTTGGGAGAACCCTAAAATTCTTTTCCGGTCTATATCAATGCTTTGGAAATATAGAACTGACTTGACTAACATAATCTAGAGCATATTGAGCTAGTATGTAACAAACAAACATCTACCACATTTAGCCTTGAACTGTGGTTGGCATCAAAATCATCGTCGTATCATATATGTAACTAAATTCAATGGACACATTGCTCCCAACTTTAAAGGTTCATGAAAATTAGTTCACATATATTAGCACAAAACGGTCATGTGGTACACCATCAGATCTTTGAGAATTCATGTGCATATATTTAAAGCACACATACAACAAATTGTAACTAGATTTTTTTAAAGGACAAAAAATAACTAGCTTTGGATAATTGGTAAGTATGTTTTGCAATGAAAATTGAACGTTGCACTTTATCATGTAACACAAATATGTGAACAACACTTTCTAGCCTGAGCATTCAATAATGTAAGAAGACTACCTAATCTGAAGTCAACAACAAATCATATTCAACTAGTCACTACATCAGGCAAAGTTATGGGACAAAAGATATTCAGTGTATTTTTCTACAATTAATCCACACCTTGATCTATTTGTTGCTTTTTGATGCATTAGTGAATGTAAGAAAATTTGATGGTATGTTCCATAACTTCATACACACTTTTAGTTTAATGAAGTGCATAATTAGGCTAGTCAAAATGTGAGAAAATATATCTCAAAATTGTACAAGTTTACAGGGCATAACAGTGTCTTCATTGCATCATTTATGTTGGATAGGTTAATTCATAACTCTTCTTTTTGTGAAATTCTTAGGCATCCCAATTACAAACTAAATGTGATCGAGAAGTAAAAATGTTTACTTTGGACTCCACACAAGAAATTTTCGTTAGATATAAGAAAAAAAACACTCCAACTTAATTTAAGCATACATGATGCATATTTTTCTCATACAAAACTTCTAATTTCCATGGGCTAAATTAAATGAATCATATTGTAGACCTCAAATTTGCATGTGTTTGCAGGGAGGCCGTCTTGATTGTTCAGATATTATTTATTTGATTCTTGTGATCTTCCATCACATGCACTATTCTCTGTTCATCCACCTTTATTTTTATACAGAAACCGAAGAATGCATGATTTATTTTCCTTTGCACTTTTAATAAATGCACATTCATTCCCAAGATAGATCTTTTATTTATTTCAACGAGCATAAGAAAAGATGTCATGATTTCCTCCAATTAGCCCACAATCATTTTTCGATATGCACTATGGTGCTTCATGCTCTTCGTAAGAGGACTATATAAACCTCAAAATGCCACACGCATCGCTCAAAAGTTCAAGCTTCTTACCCCAGAGCATTTCGAAGCATATGCATAGGCCTTCAAGGTGGGTCGCGAAGAGGAAGAAAGATATACTCTAAGAGCAATAGGAATGGGAACATGGAGGAAATATTGAGCTATACATCCACACCTCTAGAGCTGGGGCTCGATTTTTCTCAGTGGTTCCCAACGCCCCCTTCCTACTGTAGGTGCTCCTTCCTCTCCCACTTAGTTTACCACACACAATTATCTTAGTGATCAAATTAGGTTATGAGGCCGCCAGAGTGAGTTAGCAAAAGGAAGAAATGGGTATCTAAGAGCAGTGGCATTGTAACATGAAGCAAAACCCATAGTCTTGTTCCCTATATATTCCGGTGTCAAGATTTGTTATGGGGTTTTCGCAGTGCCTCCTATGCATAGTGTTCTTATGTGCTCCTTCCTCTTTCGCTTAGCTTGCATAACTGTTTAAGCAAATGTTATGTACAAATAAATGATGAGGAACTAAAGGTGAATAAGGAAGAGGAAGAAAATGAGCACCTAAGAACATTGGGCATGGGAACATAAAGGAAAGCCTAGACTAGTGATACCTTCAACAATTGGGTGGCAATATCTATTTTCTGATTTTTCCCAATGCATGTCATGCCTACTCTTCTTAGGCACGTTCCTTCCTCTCTCTTGACTTGCAAAAAAAATCATTAACCAAGTCTGAACGTACATCTTAGTTCCTTCATGGTTTCGTATATTATGCTTGGTCCCACCATGTCAAATGCAATGGAAAGCTCCTATTGAACCAGGTAAGATGATGGTTACTATGACAAAGGCTGATGTACAATGATTTAACTTGATTTAACTTGATTTAACCTAAGAACTACTAAGCACGTACAGGAACAATCTATGCCATGTGGATTCGCCAACAAATCATGTCGTGTGTAGGTTCCCCATCTCCATGAGTAGCAATTACAACTATTTTTTGGTATTTCGTGTTCCATATCCATAACTAAAGATATAAAACAATTTAGAACCAAAAATAAAATCTACTTAGAGATAAAGTAAACAAGCACACATGAGAATATTCACCCCATGCTATAGGGGATCATTTATAGCCTTTTTCGAGGAGTAAGAGTGTCAAACCCAACGAGGAGCTAAAGGTAGAATTAATATTCTCTCAAGTTCCATCGACCACCGATACAACTCTAAGCACACCAATGTTTGCTTTACCTAGAACAAGAAATTAATTAAACTAGTTTGCGAGAATAAAACTAGAAGTGCTTTGCGAGAATAATAAAAGTTCATTGTTTTAGTAGAGAGCTTTTGTAGAACAATGAGAAAGATTGTCCCTAGGTAATTGAATATGACATGTGTGATAACTATCATATGCCCGAGGGAGAGGCATAAGCTAACATACTTTCCTTACTTGGATCACATGCACTTATGATCGGAACTAGCAAGCACCTGCAACTATTAAAGATCATTAAGGTAAAATTAACCCAACCATAGCCTTAAGTGTAAAGTTCTCTTTAATCCCATACTCAACAACCCACTTACCCGAGTTTGTGTTTCTGTCGCTCACACAACCCTGACAATAATCGTGGATGTATTGCAACACCCTACAACGGGAATCCATAAGCTTGCGCAAACGGCGGGCACCATAGGACAGCACCATAATAACATACAACTCATATCAAGCACACCATACGACAAGTAACCCGTAGGACAAAACGGAACTACTCAAACATTATAGGATGGCAACACATCATTAGATAATAATATGTAGCATAACCCACCATGTTCAAGTAGAGATTACAGCGGGTAGAGACAGGTTACACCGCCGCATAGAGGGGGAGAGAGAGTTGGTGATGACGTTCAGCGAATTGTTGATGTAGATCGCCGTCACGATGGTTCCCTCGGCAGCACTCCGGCGCCACCGGGAGAGAGGGGGAGAGAGCCCATCCTTCTTATTCTTCCTTAGCCTCCCCCCTAGGTGGGAGAAGGATTTCCTCCTCCGTTCCTTGGCCTCCCAGGCCCTCGAGGGGCAGGAGCCCCTCTAGATTGGATCTCTCTCTCTCTCTCTCTCTCTCTCTCTCTCTCTCTCTCTCTCTCTCTCTCTCTCTCTGTCTGTCTGTCTCTCTCTCTCTCTCTCTCCCTGTGTGTGTGTGTGTGTGTGTGTTCTTCTATTTTTCGTGTTCCTGTTTTCTGGTCGAACACCATATTTTAAATATCTGAAGATCCGTAACTCCGATCGAGCTAAAACTTTAACATGATTTTTTTTTCCGGATATAAGCTTCCTTGCACTCAAAGGACTGCTCCAGACCTCCGAGCGAGCCAGAAGTGCATCAGGCGCACCCTAAGGGCGGGGCGCCCCTTCAGCTTATGAAGCCCATGGCCCCCTGGCATTGATTCTTGCGCCAAATAATCTCATATAGTCCAACAAAAATATCTGTAAAATTTTATCACGTTTGGGCTTTGTTTGATATAGATTTTCGACGAAATACTAAAACATGCAAACGCAGGAACTGGCACTGGGCACTAGATTATTATGTTAGTCCAAGAAAATCATATAAATTGTTGCCAAAAATATGTGGAAGTAGTAGGATAATGGCATGAAACAATAAAAAATTATAGATACGTCAGAGATGTATCAATGGTCTAAGTCTATGCATGGACGCCATGGTCAGATTTGCTACAGCAATGATTATGGTGTTTGGATCGGAGTACTTGAGATAATCAAATGCCACAGACACAATAAGACTCGTGGCACTTGGAGAATCAACAAGGTTTACATGTATGCTCGGATCCCTAGATTTCATGCACTGGAAATGGAAGACTTGTCATATGTTCGACAAGGACAATACTAGGGCCTTCGTAAAAAGTCCATCATCATTCTCGAAGCAGTTGCATCGCAATCCCTTGGTCCAGGAGGAGTCCTAATTTGACTGGAGTCTGTTCTGGCGGATGTTATTTCCCTTGCCATGGATGCTAATTTTTTTTCCCAACTATATATTTACCCCTTCCATTACACCGAAGCATGGTCACATTTGGAGAGTTGGAGATGGTGAGAAAAATAATAATTGGTTTGATGCTTTGGTGCCCAATTCAGCTGACAGGAAAATAATCACCCTTGGTGACATAACATCTTATCAAAGTTTAAGGGGCAGTGGGATGAGGAGTTGGTAACTCGAACTGATGTCCAACGTATTTTGTCTATATATTTCTTTGCCTGCTAATGACATGGATGATTTTGTGCAATGGAGTGTTAATTAAAAAGATGGATTGTTCATCATGTGAAGTGGAACCACCAACGTGGCAAGAAACGGGGGCAAATCCAGAGGTCATTTTGTGCAATGTGTGAATGGAATTTGGGAGATTCACACAAATCCAGAGGCCAGTCCCATCGCTCCCGCGCGGACTTGGCGCGTGCGCCTCCCTTCTTTCCCGCCCCGCAACCCCTCCCCACCCCCAAAACCCTACCAACTCCTCCACTACCCCACCCCACCCCCGCCCCCACCAACCGCTCGCCATGGCGCCGCCGCCGCCGCCTCGCCGCTCTGCTCCCATGTTCCCCGGTAAGCGTCGCGGCACCTCCTCTCTCCTGAATCCTGATCACCCCGTCCTTGTTAATAACCTAACAAACAAACCCGCCGCACCGCAGCCGGCGGCACGACGCGGAGCATGCTCCTCCAGGCGGCGTACGACGGCGACCTCCGCTCCTTCAACAGTACTCCCTCCCTCCTCTCTCTCTCTCTCTCTCTCTCTCTCTCTCTCTCTCTCTCTCTCTCTCTCTCTCGCACGGGCTCTGATTTTCGCGTGATCCGACGGCTGCAGGCCACGCGAGGGCGCTGGACAAGGGCAGGGGCCGCCTCAGGGAGACGGTGGAGGCGGTGACCGTGGAAGGAGGCGACGAGGCGCTGGAGGGCGTCGGGGCGCTGCACCTCGCCGCCGCCAGGGGGAACCTGGTGATGTGCGCCCACTTGGTCGAGGAGCTGCGCATGGACGTGAACGCCGTCGACAACGGAGGTTGCTCCATCTCTTTCCCTTTCTCAACAAAATCCATCCTAACGCACACGTCTGATTCTTGTTCTGCTCCTTAGTGCCAATTGCTGTGAACACGCGATTCCAAATGAGTCAATTGCCATATATTGACAGGTAGAACGCCTCTGATTCATGCTATGTACGGTGAGAGGGTGGGCGCTTTCAAGTATCTTCTTGATCATGGTGCCAATCCGGACAGAGTTGACCCCAATGGATTTGCCCCTCTACATTCTGCTGCTGGATCAGGTGAGGTCCCTCTCCAAGACTATGAACCATATATGTATCTCTGTTATGCATCTGTACATCACTTTTATGTTAAATGAGAGGTCTTTTATTTGTAACAAATTGTGTGGCTAGTTTCTTTCTAGGATCTATTTGCCCTTGATTCGTGCATGATACTGAGCTGCCAAGTGAATTATCTTTATGATCCTTGTGCTGAAAGAAACATCCAAATTAAGAATAAGGTAGTTTCATCCAAAAGCTTTTTTCCATGCATGAATATACATGTTATATATCCTTCTCTTTTCATGAGGGAATACAGAGTTTTTTTTTTTTTTGGCACCAACGATACATGCAAATCTAGGGACCTACAGTCCAGTTTGCACTATTATTTTCTTGAATGTGTTGGAGAAAGGCTGTTTTGTCTATTAAGAATAAGAAGTATGATTGCATATATCAATACCAAGGTTTGCAAAGATTTAAACAGTTACTGGTCCTCTCCATTTTATCAAGTGTAAATATTATCTTACTGACCGTTCTCCCCTTCATTGCACTGTTGTACCACATGCTGAGAATAAACTGGGATCTCAAGGCTTCGGGAAAGAAATGTATTGTCGCTAAAATTGCTTGTCCACTTATGTAATAACTACCTGGTTTTTGCTTTATTCAGGATATTGTGAAATGGTAAAGCTTTTACTTGCAAGAGGAGCTTGCACCGACCCGGTAACTTGCTGTGGGACACCACTTCATATTGCTGCTACTGAAGGGCAAGACCGTGCTATGAAGATTTTACTTGGCCACAATGCAGATGTAAGTTTACGGCATACTAATTCTGCCTGAACATTCATAGCATTGTATGCAATCTAAAAGGTTGGTCTGAGGTGTAGTTTCCTCTTCACCAAAGAAATACGGTTCCATCAGAGTTGTACAGTTCTATCATTTTTGGTTTTGCCAAGCTCCAACTTTTATGCAATGAACAATTTATTCTCGGAACAATTTTCCTTTGGTGTATTTGCAAATCTCCATAATAGATTATTCTCTATCATGTATTGTCCCTCCTTTTTAAGTGCCATTTGGAATTGAATAAAGTGTACTAGTGAATACTTGGCCAGGAACTAACACAAGATATTCCATAACCATATGTTGACAATGTTCTGATTCATTTTCCAATGCCATGAAAACCGTTCTCTCTGCTCTCTCTGTTTTTACTGAAATTTGCCATGTTAATATTGCTCTATGTATTCACCATTCTATCTGTAGTTTAATAATTTTCCTGTATCCCTTATATCAATAGATATAAGTGTAGGAACTAACATGCTTAATGTCTCTCTTCAGTACAACAAGATGATAAATGGTATGACACCTCTCTATTTTGCTATAAATGTCTCCTCGGTGAAATGTGCAAAACTCCTGATTCAGGTATGATAACTTTAACTTTGCTTTGCCAGTCCCTGGAATCGTATATTGGAGGTGTTTTTGCTTCCAACATTTAAAAGTTTCAGCTTAGTGAACTTTAGCTTTCTTTGCATGGGATTTGGTTCGTGACCATAGGCTACCACATGGCATGCCGTCCTGTTTAGCCCTGCAGTGCACTTATCAGTGTCTGTTTTTTAACCTTTATTTCTGAAACTGTGACCATCAACTAGCTGCCACAAATGTGATGACAATGAAGCAAAAATCCCAGTACTCACTTCATGCTTGCAAATAAAGTAGCCTTGGCCTTGCTATTTCATTTCTGAAATTGCACATAAAAATATGATGCATGACTGAGACATCTTGAGAACTGATCAACTTTTTCCCATATAGGCTGGTGGTGTTGCCAATGGAGATTTTATCTTAACCGCTTTAGCTGATGCTCCAAGCAATGGATCAGCGGAGTGCTTGAATTGCCTACTGGGATTTGGTGATGAATGGCGTGCTCGTAATGATGTAAGTAAGATTATCTCTTTGCTACTGTACTCGTGCACTTTGAACCTTGCAGTTTTTTTAACGAGGCAGCAAGTTTGATTCAACTTACAACGGCGATGTTCTGTTTCCTCCATATCTCTTTCCACCGGTGTTCTGGAATGAGTTTATAATGAGGCATATGCACGTATAGTGTACGTACACCAAGGCGTGTTAGTGTAACCTTGTATGCAAGTGTTGTTCTTCAGTTCATTCAGTTAGAGTCTGTCAGTTCATTCAGTAAGAGTTTGTTAGCCGAGTCACAGTCTCTAGCTTAGTTTCCTTCAGAATCAAGTTAACTGAGTCAGTCAAGGCTGTTAGTCATGCGCCTGGTCATTAGGACGTACGCTAGACTATAGGGCCACTATATATGGCCATTAGCTTATAATCCTCTATAAATAAGGAAGAAGAAAACATGTCATTGTTTTTTACCATGAAGCCGAATCCACTCATGTATATTTCGCTTTGTTTTGCTTCAAGGATATCTTTTTTTTTGAGGGTTCTTCAAGGATATCTTGTATATTCTAGAGGAAATTGCCAAACCAGAAGTAAATTTACTTATTTCATTATCATGTACTCCCTCTGTCCCAACATAAGTGACTCAACTTTAGTACGGAGGGAGTATATTCTAGAGAAACTTGTCAAAACGTTGGTGCTTGCTTGACTAAATGCATCCTGCAGTGATAGAAATTATTTCCTGTAACTGACCTGGTCCCCTGTGTGATTGGAGCATCAGCAGAATAACTAGCTCGGCATAAATCAATGTTAAATCTGCTGATTATGTGAGCAGCATGGGTCCTCAAGTTGGCTAATGACTTGGCTCAAAATAATTTCCTATTCGTACAGTTTATTTCATTCATGCTACCAAAGAAAAGATCAAGTTGTTGAAATGGCACTGTTGCATATCCTGTCTGAAAGCTGCTCTGAAATGTTTCAAAGAAATTGGTATTGTGTCTAACTTAGACATCGAGTACTTGGGTACAGTGAAGGTAGGTCATGTAAATGTAGTAAAGGTAGGTCCAGTTCTAATGCACTGCTGCTTGAGCAGTGTATGATTATTTGACATTTATTTACATTGTTGGCCTTGTAAATATTTTGGGAACAAAAAAAAGGCGTGAATCAGGAGAAAATATGGCATTAGCCGAGTTACAAATTTCTCGGCAAATCCTTTTTTACTGACTGTGCACAAGAGGTGATTACCTGTAGTTATGTGGAAATTGCCTAAAGAGTGTTTACAAGATATAAGATGGGGTGGACTGACAGGGCAAGCGAGGTTGCGTAGATGTAGGATGTGCAATGCTGATATTAGTAGTTACTGAAAGGAAGTATTGCCAATTCGTGATAATGTGGGCAGCAAGTAATCTTTAGTACAATATTGAGTATGGTTGCTAGTCGATTGTCATGAGTACTGGAAAGTGGAAACACTATATATGCCTGTGCTATCATAGAAATGATGAGCAGAAGATTTCTATTAAATCAACAATCTTTTTTCTTGAAATCTTTACATCACAGTTTTAGATAGTTGCTTTAGAATTATTATGGGTTCCAATGCATCAAATCAACTTTCGATTAAATCTTGATGATTCAGGAGGAGCCTGTGGATAGAAAGAAAGTAGCAGAATTGAAGTCACAAGGGAGCAAGGCGGTTGCAAGAAAGGATTTTCTATCTGCAGCAGAAGCCTACAGTATGGTACATTATGGCATCATATTTCTCAGCGTCTATCCTTTTCCAGCCTCCAATTTTTTACTGCCCAAATCATAACGACTTACACAGATACTCCTTTCCACTCTCATGTCATAATGCTCAGTATGACTCTTTAGAAGTTTATGGAATTGGCTCAAACTTGGTAAACTGGATAAGAAATGCAACTTAAACTATACGTATGTTTTAAAGTGCAGACTAGAAATTTCCTTGCAAAGCATCTGAACTCTTCGCTAAAGTGTTATGGAAGAAGCATATTTTTTATGGTGTTGGTTTCCCAACATGTTATTTCTGGTTTTTTCACATGATCAATGCATGAATGTCCTGCACAACCATTTAGAACTGAAGTTAGGTAAACTAAACTTTGTATATGTACATATATGTGCGGCAATGTGCATATTTCTTCTTTGAGTATTTTCATTTCCCATTTCAGTGTTCACAAAGTTGTAATTTACAAACATAATCTGCTAGTAACTGTTGTTTTAACATGTTCGATGTAGGCACTGGAGCTTGATCCTGATGACGCGACGTTGTTCTCAAACAGGAGCCTTTGCTGGCTTCACATAGGCAAAGGAGGCAAGCCTTTGCTCAGTTTACTGGATGCTTATGAATGCAAAAAGAGGCGGCCTGATTGGTCAAAGGCCTTCTACAGGGAGAGCAAAGCTCTAGCGTTACTGAAGGTTGGATAGAAAATACAGCAGCTTGACTTTTTCTTTGGGCTTTGCAAATCTTTCATAATCATTGAACTGGTCCTGCATCATCAGGACTACAAGGGTGCATGCGATGCGCTTCTGAACGTATTGAAGATGGACCCAGGGAATGCTGAAATCGAGGACGGATTGCGGTATTACCCTATCTTTCCTTAAGTTACAGCATATCTATCTTATGGTGATAACTCTTGCACTGGAGGCTAATTGTCTATGAAGCACTTGCCTCATGACATCACATGATTACCTTGAAAGATTAACTTTGTGTAACGTAGGGTTAGACTTGTATCCTGTTTTAAGTTTGTTCGGGGATTTTAGGAAGCGTCGACGTTTACTTAAAAAAAACTTTAATGCCTCTGACTTGTCAGACATGTAGTTTATCTTTTATTCATTCCCTTCATTGCTAGTGTTCTCTTGTATGATTTTATCCTCGAACGAGGATTTTAGAGATTTTGAGAAGTACTCACAACATTCCGCGTTAATTGCATTTGCAACAAGCATGGCTCTAACAGTTAATGAAATGCGCAGGAAAGCTATGGAATCCTTGAAGGTGTCTCAAAGCACCAAGGCCAAGTGACCTATACACCCAGCTCAAAAAAAAAGTGGCCTATACACTGCTGTTCATGAAAATACAGTAGCTCCAAACACATGCACACATTTTGTAGTCTTGTGGGAAAGATACATGAACTTCTTGGATCGTTATCCTCCTTGTGTAAGTTAAGTGACGAGTGCCCAAAGCATTTCGGAGGCCTTTGTCTGGTGGTGTGATGCATTTGCTTTTGCCATGGATTTGAGGGTGCAGCGCTCCATGAATCTCCTCTAGTTGAACTTAAGAGAAAGGTGTGGTAGCTCTCGGGTGTCCGTACGTAGCTACACCCTCATGAGCATTAAAATCAAAAAAAAAGAATGGAAAATATAATTAAAAAATCTGAAGTTTTGTGACATAAAAATGCTTAAACGTGTTAGGTGCTTGCACATTACTGTGCACACACTCGGCAAAGGCATAGGCTTTTACCATTGCTACCTTTGCTATTATAATTATTCTGCTCGGTCTGCACGGTAATAACAGCTTTGATGCTATCCTAGAGTTTGGCGATTATCGTTGCTAGCTCCACTATTATAATTATTTGATTGCTAGGATATGGTGGGTTTAGATGATTAATATAGTTCTGATTCTTACATCCAGTATTATAACCATTGCAAACAATAAAGTTGACATTATTAATCTCAATATCAGTGATAGCATTTGTAGGAATTTTTTCTGTCTTTAATCATACCTATAGGCTCATCGATTTTTTCTGTAAGCTCTTCATTCTTTACCTTTCAAAATGTTAATCTTAATCACTCAACATGCTACATCTAGAAGTTTATTTGCATCAGCGTGACTGACTCGTGCAGCAGTATCAAGCATGTTTTGAGATACCCCGCAAACAAAAAGCATGTTTTGGGATAAAGGATTTAAAGCATGCATAACAGCATAAGTACTTCATTTCAACATTTGTGCTCAAGTGCTGTTGTGCAATTTGCTTTTGCATAATCTCAAGGACGGATGAAGTAAACTTGATCATTGTCAAGCCGACATGAAAAGCACGGGTCGGGCTTGCCTTTCACGGGATGGGCTCATGCTTCATTTACAACCCGACGTGTATTTGGGTCGGGCTCGGGGTTCAATTTTCTAATTTTTAGACCATGCTTTTCACATGTGTAGACTGAAATCCAATCTCCGAGATGGGCTTCGGGTTATTTTTGAGGCAAGGTTGAGGCTTGAGAAAAGCAAAATTCCTATCTGACAAATTGCGCCAGATTGTTGACCTTCCGCACAGGAAGTTGCGAGTGAGCTACGGACATGGGCCGGCCCACCTCGAGTGCGAGCTAACTGGTTTTGGGAAAGTTCTAAAACCTTCCTTGAACTAGATTTTTTCAGCGGTTTTTTGTTTCTTTTTTTCTTTTTTATTTTGTTTTTCCTTTCATTTTTTGTTTCTTTTTTCGTTTTCGCTTCTTTCCTTTATTCCCGAAATTCAAATTTTTCATAAAATGTTCAAATATTAAAAAATTATTTGCTTTTTCTTAAAAAATGTTCATGATTTCAATTTTTTATTTACTTTTTTTAAATTTTAAAATTGTTCAACTTTCCCAAAAAAAATCCAAATCTTCAAATTGTTCTAAAATTTCAAAACTGTGCACAAATTTAACAAAACTGCTCCCAAATTTGAAATAATAGTCGTATTTCAAATTGTGTTTGGAATTTAGAAAATTGTTTCTATTTTCAAAATTTAAGCATGGATCCAATTTTTTTTTGTGTTTTTCAAATTTTGCTTGAATGTTGTAAAAATTGTTCCCATTTTCAAAAAATGTTCATGTTATCAAAGTAAGGTATATGTTTACAGAAAAGTTTGTGATTTCATATTTTCTTCAAAGTTTCAAAAATACCCCTACTTTTCAAAAAGTGTTCAAAGGTTCAAAAAAATTGTATTTTCAAAATATATTTGAGACTTTTGAAAGAAATGTTTGTGTTTTCAAAAAAACAATGATTTTTAAAAAATGCTCAAAATTTTGAACAAGGTTCGGGTTTAAAATTTTTGCCTTTTTGAAAATCGCATTTTGAAATTCAAAAAATTGTGTCAGATCTATAGTTTTTGAATGTTCCGCGCTGGTTTTTCGCACTAAAACTCATCAGCTCAACTTGTTTGCAATGAGTGCTCCCAAGCAGGAGTTCCTGTGTTCGACACCTGTCGCGGCGCGTAGTTTTTTTGGGGGCGATTTTTCACTGTCAAACTAAAAATGGGCCGCGCAGTCATGGGGCGCCATGTGCGAAGGAGCCGCTAGCTGCCGTGGTGAGCGCCTGAGCGGCATATAGGAGCTCCCTGAGAAAAGAGCTATTTTCGGGTTTCAGGTCAGGCTCAAGCTTGTAGTTTTAGGATCTGGCACTGCAAGCCCGGCTTGAAACCCGGAGTAGCCCAACGTATGATCAGGTTTAGTATGTGGCATATGGCACACGAGGAAGGTGATCCCCCGTAAAAACACAAGGAAGGTGATCGGTGGAGCGTGAGATCGGTCAAACAATTGTTAACATTTTCCTTCTAGTTCCCGCAAAAAAAAAAAACATTTTCCTTCTAGTTACAGGAAAAGCAGCAAACTGCAAACAATTCTATTCTGTAGCATAGAACTGCCAACACTTGAACAGATTATAAAATGTGAAAGATGAACCAATCACACAATGAAATTTTCAAAGACTTCTGACATAGTTTTTTTCAGCATTCTATTTACAACAAAAGCAAACTGCAAGCAGTTCTATTATGTAGCATAAAACTGTAACAACTAAACAGATTTCACGTCACGTCTTGGACCGTTCCCCTCTCTCCCGTCTACAGTAGAGAGAGGAGAATCTTTGGGCGATCCCGTCTTCCCCACCTCGCCGGCGCCAATTTCGACGGATCCCTCGGCCTCCGCCGGCCGCTTCGGCGGCGGGAGGCTGGGGGGTCCCCGAATCACGTCTGTATATAGCGTAGGGGTAGGTAGGGCTTCAGCCGGCGGCGCTAGGGAGGTGGAGGTGCCGGCGGTGGTGTGTTTGCGGTCGATCTGCTCTTCCTCCGGCGTTAGCGTTCTCTGGAGCTCGAGCGTGCGCGGATTGACTTCCTCGAGCTCTTCGTTCTTCGGTGCGTCGAGCTCGTCGTTCCCCATCCGGTGCCGGCGTGACGGCGGCGCCGTTTTGAAGATCCTGAAGGAGAGGTTGCGATTCACCAAGATGGCCTCGCCGCCCGTGGTGCAGGGTGGAGGTGTCATGCCGAGGAGCGTCGACTTCCTTGTCGCCGAGGGGAGCCTCCGAGTCCAAGAGTGCGGAGGGATGGCGGCGGGATTCGCCGGCGCAGCGTTCTGCTCTGTGGAAGACGAAGCCAGAGTTCAGCAAGGGCCTACTTGTAATTTCTTTGTTTTCCTGGACTTTTCTGTAAGAATCTTGGTGTAATGCAATTCAGTCCTTCTGCGCAAAAAAAAAAGATTACAAAATACAAAAGCTCAACCAATTACACAAGGAAACTTTGAACAATTGTGTAGCATAACTGCAAGCATCAAATCGCAAGTGCTAGAAATTCTGTAGCACAAAAGGGCAAAGAACTTGCAATGATTACACGAGGAAAAACTGAACTAATTGCACAAGGCACACAGGCATAAATAGAACTGGTTAGGCCCATATAAGACAATAATCCCTAGTTAATCTCTAAGGCCCATGCATGTGTACGGCAAGTGGTGGGAAGTGTGGGAAGTTTAGTCCCATACTGCTACAGTGAGAAGAGTGAGACCTCTTTATATGGGTTGCTCTACCACTTGCTATTGGGAGCTTGGGAATAGGAGCTGTACACGCGCGCTCCTCCTCCTCCGCCGCCCGCCTCGCCACGACGCGCGCGGGTGTTGCGGGAATGAGCTGAGCCGAAGCTTATTTTTGCCGCTCAGGAATGGTTAATTAATTAACGAGTCGCTTACGGAAGCGCCACCGTCCATTGGACCGTGGGCTGTTCGCGGACTCGGTCGTGGGCCTGGCACAGGCCCATCTACCTGACGGCCTATATAAGAAGGCACTGGCCAGTGGAGTGAACCCTAACTCAGTTCACTCACTCCCTCTCGTACAACCCTAGCCGTCATCTACTGTTCCATTCGCTGTGCTGCCTCCGACGACCGCGTGCACGGTTGGTTGGGAGAGCATGTGCCTCCGGAACCCTGTCGTTCGAGATCCTGCCCGGGAGAACGGCAATAAGGTTTTTGGGGAGCGTCTCGACGCGACTGCTCCTGATCCGTCCCCGTCTTCATCCGCCTCTGCTTCCACTACTTCCTCTACATCGACTCCATGGCTGACGATGAAGTCGCCAAGAAGAAGGCCTTGGCTGATGCCGAGGCTGCTGCTACCGCCGCCGCGTTGGCCTGGCCAACCGGAGGGTATGACTCGTTCATCCCCTATTTGCTCATTCATGTGCTAGCCATATATATGCTGTTCATAGATGTTTCGGTTCTATGTACTGTACATACTCACATGCTTAGGTATCGGTATGAGATGCATACCGTATTTTCCATGCTTACTGTTTACTCGTGGATTAGATTACTCGGAAAAGTGCTAATATTTCCAACAATCCAAAAACCTTATTTTAGGCACTTTTCGACTCATGGCTTTGCCGCCACTCTGAAACCGGAAAAGTTTACTGGAACGCATTTTAAGCGTTGGCAGACAAGGACTACCTTGTGGCTCACAGCAATGAACGTGTTCTGGGTTGGCGGTGTGTCTCCCACGGTAACGATTGCTCCTGAAGGAGAATGCATTTAGGGAGGCAACCAGTCCATCTTTGTTGGAGCCGTTCTTACTGTGATCGGAGACAAGCTAGTTGACGCATATCTCCATATGCGCGCTGCCAAGAATTTATGGGATGCGCTCGAAGCTAAGTTCGGCGCAACCGATGCTGGAAGCGAGTTGTATGCTATGGAGCAGTTCCATGATTACAAAATGGTTGACAACCATTCTATATTGGACCAGGCCCATAAGATACAATGCATCGCTAAGGAGCTGGAGCTTCTGAAGTGTGAGTTACCGGACAAGTTTGTCGCGAGTTGCATTATTGCAAAACTCCCTCCTGGATGGAGGAACTTTGCTACTTCTCTCAAGCACTTGAGACGTGAATTCTCTGTTGAGGATGTCATTGGTCATCTGAGTGTTGAGCAAAACTCGAGAGCAAAGGACTCACACGTGAAAGGGGCAGAGGGTTCTTCTAGCGCCAATGTGGTGCAGAAGAACTCCAACAAGTTCAAGGGAAAGAACTCTGTCCAGCAGAATACTACCTTCAAGAAGAAGGGTAAGAAGAAAGATAAGAAGAAAGATGGTTGCTTCACTTGTGGTTCAGAGGAACATTGGGCAAACAAGTGCCCAAACAAGTATAAGAAGCCAGGACAGGACGCAAAGTCTGTCAATGTGACTTTGAGCAACAATGATGCGGCATCAGGGTATGGTAATTTGTTTACCGTATTTTTTTAAAAGTGTGCTCTACATGGACCATGTATGTGCCTGTTGAAACTGTCAATTCATAGTACAGTTTGCTTTATACTAATCATTTTTTTGTATTTATGCAAACATGGGTGCTTAGCTTGATTTCAACGGGAACTGCACAAAATGTTCATGAATACATCGAATCATTCATTTCCACCACAAGAAAGGAGGTGCCCATAAGTTCAAGGCGTTGCAACATATAAGGGCGAAATCATACAAACTACGCATGAATTTGGTTGATTTTGGTGGAACTGCACAAAAAGAACAGCTAGTTTATTTAGCACGAGGTGCCATATCAATGTCCGAACTGATGGCAAACCCTGCCCATTCCACAATCGTAGGCATTTGATATTTTGGAATGGGACAACCTTGTCAAATTTTGCTCATTGATTTCAACAAGATATGCGTTTGATATTTTCGAATGGGACGCCCTTTGCTGTCAGCAGCGTCGATCAATTTTTTCTTTATTCTTTAGTTGTGAAGTAAATATTGCCTCTGACATGTGAGTCGCTGAGTGTTGGGGAACGTAGTAATTTCAAAAAAAATTCCTACGCACACGCAAGATCATGGTGATGATATAGCAACGAGGGGAGAGTGTTGTCTATGTACCCTCGTAGACCGAAGCGGAAGCGTTGACGCAACGTAGAGGAAGTAGTCATACGTCCTCTCGGTCCGACCGATCCAAGCACCGTTACTCCGGCACCTCCGAGTTCTTGACACGCCAGACAGCTCGATGACGCACCCTCGATCTCCGATCCAAGAGAGGCGCCGAGGGGAGTTCCACAAGACGACGGCGTGGTGGCGATCTTGATGTTCTCTGTTGCAGGGGCTTCGCCTAAGCACCGCTACAATATGACCGAGGTGTAATATCGTGGAGGGGGCACCGCACACGGCTAAGGAACGATCAATGATCAACTTGTGTGTCTAGGGTGCCCCTGCCCCGTATATAAAGGAGGGAGGGAGGAGGAGGCCGGCCTAGGAGGAGGCGCCATAGGGGAGTCCTACTCCCACCGGAGTAGGATTCCCCTTTCCTAGTCCAACTAGGGATCCTTCCATGTAGTAGGAGTAGGAGACTAGGAAGGGAAGAGAGAAGGAAGGAAGGAGGGGTGCGGCCCTCCCCTAGTCCACCCGGACTAGGCCTTGGGGCGCGCAGCCTGCCCTAGGCAGCCCCTCTCTCTTTCCCGCACAGCCCAATAAGGCCCAATACTTCTCCCCGGCGAATTCCTGTAACTCTCCCAGACTCCGATAAATACCCGAATGACTCGGAACCTTTCCGAACTCCGAATATAGTCATCCAATATATCGATCTTTACGCCTCGACCATTTCGAGACTCCTCGTCATGTCCCCGATCTCATCCGGGACTCCGAACTCCTTCGGTACATCAAAACTCATAAACTCATAATATAACATCCATCGAAACCTTAAGCGCAGGGACCCTACGGTTCGAGAACAATGTAGACATGACCGAGACACGCCTCGGTCAATAACCAATAGCGGGACCTGATGCCCATATTGGTTCCTACATATTCTACGAAGATCTTTATCGGTCGACCGCGATAACAACATACGTTGTTCCCTTTGTCATCGGTATGTTACTTGCCCGAGATTTGATCGCCGGTATCCAATACCTAGTTCAATCTCGCCACCGCAAGTCTCTTTACTCGCTCAGAATGCATCATCCCGTAACCAACTCATTGGTCACATTGCTTGCAAGGCTTATAATGATGTGCATTACCGAGAGGGCCCAGAGATACCTCTCCGACAATCGGAGTGACAAAACCTAATCTCGAAATACGCCAACTCAACATGTACCTTCGGAGACACCTGTAGTACTCCTTTATAATCACCCAGCTTACGCTGTGACGCTTGGTAGTACCCAAAGTGTTCCTCCGTAAACGGAGTTGCATAATCTCATAGTTACAGGAACATGTATAAGTCATGAAGAAAGCAATAGCAACATACTAAACGATCAAGTGCTAAGCTAACGGAATGGGTCAAGTCAATCATATCATTCCCTAATGATGTGATCCCGTTAATCAAATGACAACTCTTTTGTCCATGGCTAGGAAACATAACCATCTCGATAAACGAGCTAGTCAAGTAGAGGCATACTAGTGACACTATGTTTGTCTATGTATTCACACATGTATTATGTTTCCGGTTAATACAATTCTAGCATGAATAATAAACATTTATCATGAAATAAGGAAATAAATAATAACTTTATTATTGCCTCTAGGGCATATTTCCTTCAGCTCCCACTTGCACTAGAGTCAATAATCTAGTTCACATCGCCATGTGATTTAACACCAATATTCATATCTCAGATATGATTAACACCCATAGTTCACATCAACATGTGACCAACACCCAAAGGGTTTACTAGAGTCAATAATCTAGCTCACATTGCTATGTGATTAACACCCAAAGAGTACAAAGGTGTGATCATGTTTTGCTCGTGAGAGAAGCTTAGTCAACGGTTCCGTCACATTCAGAGCCGCATGTATTTTGCAAATATTCTATGTCTATAGTGCTCTGCACGGAGCTATTCTAGCTAATTGCTCCCACTTTCAATATGTATCCAGATTGAGACTTAGAGTCTTCTGGATTGGTGTAAAAGTTTGCACTGATGTAACTTTTACAACAAACCTTTTTATCACCTCCATAATCGAGAAACATCTCCTTAGTCCTTACTAAGGATATTCTTGACCAATGTCCAGTGATCTACTCCTAGATCACTATCGCACTCCTTGCCGATTCTGAGCAAGGTATACAATAGGTCGGGTACATAGCATAGCATACTTTATAGAACCTATGACTGAGGCATAGGGAATGACTTTTCATTCTCTTTCTATTTTCTCTTTGTGGTCGGGATTTGAGTCTTACTCAATTTCATACCTTTGCAACACAGGCAAGAACTCTTTCTTTGACTGCTCCATTTTGGACTATTTCAAAATCTTGCCAAGGTATGTACTCATTGAAAATCTTATCAAGCGCCTTGATCTATCTCAATAGATCTTGATGCTTAATATGTAAGTAGCTTTTATCGAGGTCTTTTCTTTTAAAGAACTCCTTTAAAACACTCCTTTATGCTTTGCGTAAAAATTCTACATCATTTCGATCAACAATATGTCACTCACATATACTAATCGTAAAGGTTGTAGTGCTCCCACTCACTTTATTGTAAATACAGGCTTCATCGTAAGTCCATATAAAACTATATGCTTTGATCAACTTATCAAAGCGTATATTCCAACTCCGAGATGCTTGCACCAGTCCATAGATGGATCGCTAGAGCTTGCATATTTTGTTAGCACCTTTAGGATTGACAAAACCTTCTGGTTGCATCATATACAACTCTTCTTTAATAAATCCATTAAGGAATGCAGTTTTGACATCCATTTGCCAGATTTCATAAAATGTGGCAATTGCTAACATGGTTCAGACAGAGTTAAGCATCGATACGAGTGAGAAAATCTCATCGTATTCAACACCTTGAACTTGTTGAAAACCTTTCGCAACAAGTCGAGCTTGGTAGATAGTAATACTACTATCAGTGTCCATCTTCCTCTTGAAGATCCATTTATTTAACATGGCCTGCTGATCATCGAGCAAGTCAATCAAAGTCCATATTTTGTTCTCATACATGGATCATATCTCAGATTTTATGGCCTCAAGCCATTTCATGGAATCTGGGCTCATCATCGCTTCCTCATAGTTCGTAGGTTCTTCATGGTCTAGTAACATGAATTCCAGAACAGGATTACCGTACCACTTTGGTGCGGACTGTACTTTGGAAGACCTACGAGGTTCTATAGTAACTTGATCTGAAGTTTCATGATCATCATCATTAGCTTCCTCATTAATTGGTGTAGGAATCACTGGAACTGATTTCTGTGATGAACTACTTTCCAATTCAGGAGAAGGTACAAATTACCTTATCAAGCTCTACTTTCCTCCCACTCACTTCTTTCGAGAGAAACTCCTTCTCTAGAAAGGATCCATTGTTAGCAACGAATGATTTGCCTTTGGATCTGTGATAGAAGGTGTACCCAATAGTTACCTTTGGGTATTCTATGAAGACGCACTTCTTCCGATTTGGGTTTGAGCTTATCAGGATGAAACTTTTTCACATCAGCATCGTAGCCCCAAACTTTAAGAAACGACAACTTGGGTTTCTTGCTAAACCACAGTTCATATGCTGTCGTCTCAACGGATATAGATGGTGCCCTTTTAACGTGAATGCAGCTGTCTCTAATGCATAACCCCAAAACAATATTGGTAAATCAGTAAGAGACATCATAGATCGCACCATATCCAATAAAGTGCGGTTATGACGTTCGGACACACCATAACGTTGTGGTGTTCCAGGTGGCGTGAGCTGTGAAACTATTTCACATTGTTTTAATTGAAGATCAAACTCGTAACTCAAATATTCGTCTCTGCGATCAGATCGTAGAAACTTTATTTTCTTGTTACGATGATTTTCTACTTCACTCTGAAATTCTTTGAACTTTTCAAATGTTTCAGATTTGTGCTTCATTAAGTAGATATACCCATATCTGCTCAAATCATCTTGTGAAGGTCAGAAAATAACGATACTTGCCACGAGCCTTCATACTCATTGGTCTGCATACATCAGTATGTATTATTTTCAATAAGTCGGTAGCTCGTTCCATTGTTCCGAAGAACGGAGTTTTTAGTCATCTTGCCCAAAAGGCACGGTTCGCAAGCATCAAATGATTCATAACCAAGTGATTCCGAAAATCCATCTTTATGGAGTTTCTTCATGCGCTTTACACCGATATGACTTAAACGGCAGTGCCACAAATAAGTTGCACTATCATTATTAACTTTGCATCTTTTGGCTTCAATATTACGAATATGTGTATCACACGATCGAGATCCAACAAACCATTTTCATTGGGTGTATGACCATAGAAGGTTTTATTCATGTAAATGTAACAACAATTATTCTCTAACTTACATGAATAACCGTATTGCAATAAACATGATCAAATCATATTCATGCTCAACGCAAACACCAAATAACACTTATTTAGGTTTAACACTAATCCCGAAAGTATAGGGAGTGTGCGATGATGATCATATCAATCTTGGAACTATTTCCAACACACATCGTCACTTCACCCTTTAACTAGTCTCTGCTTATTCGCAACTCCTTTTCGAGTTACTAATCTTAGCAACCGAACTAGTATCAAATACTCGAGGGGTTGCTATAAACACTAGTAAAGTACACATCAATAACATGTATATCAAATATACTTATGTTCACTTTGCCATCCTTCTTATCCGCCAATCACTTGCGGTAGTACCTCTTCCAGTGACCAGTCTCTTTGCAGTAGAAGCACTTAGTCTCAGGCTTAGGACCAGACTTGGGTTTCTTCACTTGAGCAGCATGCTTGCCGTTCTTCTTGAAGTTCCCTTTCTTTCCCTTTGCCCTTTTCTTGAAACTAGTGATCTTGTTAACCATCAACACTTGATGCTCTTTCTTGATTTCTACCTTCGTTTATTTCAGCATCACGAAGAGCTTGGGAATTGTTTTCGTCATCCCTTGCATACTATAGTTCATCACGAAATTCTAGTAACTTAGTGATGGTGACTAGAGAATTCTGTCAATCACTATCTTATCTGGAAGGTTAACTCCCACTTGATTCAAGCGATTGAAGTACCCAGACAATCTGAGCACATGCTCACTAGTTGAGCGATTCTCCTCCATCTTTTAGCTATAGAACTTGTTAGAGACTTCATATCTCTCAACTCGGGTATTTGCTTGAAATATTAACTTCAATTTCTGGAACATCTCATATGGTCCATGACGGTCAAAACGTCTTTGAAGTCCCGATTCTAAGCCGTTAAGCATGGTGCACTAAACTATCAAGTAGTCATCATATTGAGCTAGCCAGACGTTCATAACTTCTGCATCTGCTCCTGCAATAGGTCTGTCACCTAGGGGTGCATTAAGGACATAATTCTTCTGTGCAGCAATGAGGATAAACCTCAGATCACGGATCGAATCCGCATCATTGCTACTAACATTTTGAACACAATTTTCTCTAGGAACATATCAAAATAAACATATGAAAGCAACAACGCAAGCTATTGATCTACAACATAATTTGCAAAATACTACCAGGACTAAGTTCATGATAAATTTAAGTTCAATTAATCATATTACTTAAGAACTCCCACTTAGACTGACATCTCTCTAGTCATTTAAGTGATCACGTGATCCAAATCAACTAAACCATGTCCGATCATCACGTGAGATGGAGTAGTTTCAATGGTGAACATCGCTATGTTGATCATATCTACTATATGATTCACGCTCGACCTTTCGGTCTCCGTGTTCCGAGGCCATATCTGTATATGCTAGGCTCGTCAAGTATAACCTGAGTATTCCGCGTGTGCAACTGTTTTGCACCCATTGTATTTGAACGTAGAGCCTGTTGGGTTACGTAGTAATTTCAAAAAATTTCCTACGCACACGCAAGATCATGGTGATGAATAGCAACGATAGGGGAGAGTGTTGTCTACGTACCCTCGTAGACCAAGCGAAGCGATCACAACGTAGAGGAAGTAGTCGACGTTCTCCTCGCGATCCGACCGATCCCGGCCGTTATCCGGCGCCCCGAGTTCTTGACACACGACAGCTCGATGACGCCCCTCGACTCGATCCAGCCGAGTGTCGAGGAGAGTTTCGTCAAGCACGACGGCGTGGTGACGATCTTGATGTTTCACCGCGCGAGGCTTCGCTTAAGCTTCGTGACGGTATGACCGAGGTGGAATATGGTGGAGGGGGCACCGCACACGGCTAAGGAACGATCCGTAGATCAAACTTGTGTGTTCTAGGGTGCCCCCTGCCCCGTATATAAAGGAGGGAGGGGAGGCCGGCCGCCTAGAGAGGGCGCGGCTGAGGAGTCCTACTCCCACCGGAGTAGGACTCCCCTTCCTAGTTGGAATAGGATTGGGGGAGGGAAAGAGGAGAGCGCGCCTCCTCCTGTCCTATTCGGACTGGGGGAGAGGGCGCGTGGTCACCTCCTGGTCGGCCCCTCCTCTTCTCCCTCGAGGCCCACCGAGGCCCATTTACCCCGGGGTTCCGTAACCTCCCTGTACTCAGAAATTCCTGTTTTCGCTCGAACCATTCCGAACTCCAAACATAGGCTTCCAATATATCAATCTTTATGTCTCGACCATTTCGAGACTCCTCGTCATGTCCGTGATCACATCCGGACTCAACTTCTTCGGTACATCAAAATACATAAACTCATAGTAACTGCCATCGAAACCTTAAGCGTGGACCCTACGGTTCGAGAACAATGTAGACATGACCTAGAACTATTCACGGTCAATAACCAATAGCGGACCTGGATGCCCATATTGGTTCCTACATATTCTACGAAGATCTTTATCGGTCGACCGCATAACAACATACGTTGTTCCTTTGTCATTGGTATGTTACTTGTCCGAGATTCGATCGCTTGTATCCAATACCTAGTTCAATCTCGCTACGCAAGTCTCTTTACTCGTTCCGTAATACATCATCTCACAACTAACTCATTAGTTGTAGTGCTTGCAAGGCTTAAGTGATGTGCATTACCGAGAGGGCCAGAGATACCTCTCCGACAATCGGAGTGACAAAACCTAATCTCAAATACGCCAACCCAACATCTACCTTTGGAGACACCTGTAGTACTCCTTTATAATCACCCATTACGCTGTGACGCTTGGTAGCACCAAAGTGTTCCTCCGTAAACGGAGTTGCATAATCTCATAGTTATAGGAACATGTATAAGTCATGGATAAAAGCAGTAGCAACATACTAAACGATCGTGTGCTAAGCTAATGGAATGGGTCATGTCAATCAGATCATTCAACTAATGATGTGACCTTGTTAATCAAATAACAACTCTTTGTTCATGGTTAGGAAACATAACCATCTTTGATTAACAAGCTAGTCTAGTAGAGGCATACTAGTGACATATTGTTTGTCTATGCATTCACACATGTATCATGTTTCCGGTTAATACAATTCTAGCATGAATGATAAACATTTATCATGAGATAAGGAAATAAATAATAACTTTATTATTGCCTCTAGGGCATATTTCCTTCAGTCTCCCACTTGCACTAGAGTCAATAATCTAGATCACATCACCATGTGATTAACATCGATAGTTCACATCATCATGTGATTAACACCCATAGTTCACATCGTCATGTGACCAACACCCAAAGGGTTTACTAGATTCAGTAATCTAGTTCACATCGCTATGTGATTAACACCCAAAGAGTACTAGGGTGTGATCATGTTTTGCTTGTGAGAGAGTCTTAGTCAACGGGTCTTTCACATTCAGATCCGTTATGTATTTTGCAATTTTTCTATGTCTACAATGCTCTGCATGAAGCTACCCTAGCTAATTGCTCCCACTTTCAATATGTATCTAGATCGAGACTTAGAGTCATCCGATCGGTGTCAAAACTTGCATCGACGTAACCTTTACGACTAACCTTTTGTCACTTCCATAATCGAGAAACATATCCTTATTCCACTAAGGATAATTTTGACCGCTGTCGATGATCTACTCCTAGATCACTATTGTACTCCTTGCCAAACTCAAAGTGCAGGGTATACAATAGATCTGGTACACAGATGACATACTTTATAGAACCTATGGCCAAGGCATAGGGAATGACTTTCATTCTCTTTCTATCTTCTGCCGTGGTCGGGTTTTGAGTCTTACTCAATTTCACACCTTGTAACACAGGCAAGAACTCTTTCTTTGACTGTTCCATTTTGAACTACTTCAAAATCTTGTCAAGGTATGTACTCATTGAAAAAACTTATCAAACATCTTGATCTATCTCTATAGATCTTGATGCTCAATATGTAAGCAGCTTCACCGAGGTCTTTATTTGAAAAACTTCTTTCAAACACTCCTTTATGCTTTGCAGAATAATTCTACATTATTTCCGATCTACAATATGTCATTCACATATACTTATCAGAAATGTTGTAGTGCTCCCACTCACTTTCTAGTAAATACAGGCTTCACCATAAGTCTGTACAAAACTATATGCTTTGATCAACTCATCAAAGCGTATATTCCAACTCCGAGATGCTTGCACCAGTCCATAGATGGATCGCTGGAGCTTGCACACTTTGTTAGCTCCCTTTGGATAATAAAAAACTTCTGGTTGCATCATATACAACTCTTCCTCCAGAAACCCATTCAGGAATGCAGTTTTTACATCCATTTGCCAAATTTCATAAATTGTGGCAATTGCTAACATGTTTCGGACAGACTTAAGCATCGCTACAGTTGAGAAAATCTCATTGTAGTCAACATCTTGAACTTTGTCAAAAACCTTTTTCGACAAGTCTAGCTTTGTAGATAGTAACACTACTATCAGCGTCCGTCTTCCTCTTGAAGATCCACTTATTTTCTATGGCTTGCCGATCATCGGGCAACTCCACTAAAGTCCACACTTTGTTCTCATACATGGATCTCATCTCAGATTTCATGGCCTCAAGCCATTTCGTGGAATCTGGGCTCATCATCGCTTCCTCATAGTTCGTAGGTTCATCATGGTCTAGTTACATGACTTCCAGAACAGGATTACCGTACCACTCTGGTGCGGATCTCACTCTGGTTTACCTACGAGATTCGGTAGTAACTTGATCTGAAGTTACATGATCATCATCATTAGCTTCCTCACTAATTGGTGTAGTAGTCACAGGAACAAATTTCTGTGATGAACTACTTTCCAATAAGGGAGAAGGTACAATTACCTCATCAAGTTCTACTTTCCTCCCACTCACTTCTTTCGAGAGAAACTCCTTCTCTAGAAAGGATCCATTTTCAGCAACGAAAATCTTGCTTTAGGATCTGTGATAGAAGGTGTACCCAACAGTTTCCTTTGGGTATTCTATGAAGACGCACTTCTCCGATTTGGGTTTGAGCTTATCAGGATGAAACTTTTCACATAAGCATCGCAGCCCCAAACTTTAAGAAACGACAACTTTGGTTTCTTGCTAAACCACAGTTCATATAGTGTCGTCTCAACGGATTTAGATGGTGCCCTATTTAACGTGAATGCAGCTGTCTCTAATGCATGATCCCAAAACGATATTGGTAAATCGGTAAGAAACATCATAGATTGTACTATATCCAATAAAGTACGGTTATGACGTTCGGACACACCATTATGATGTGGTGTTCGGTGGCATGAATTTGTGAAACTATTCCACATTGTTTTAATTGAAGACCAAACTCGAACTCAAATATTCATCTCCACGATCAGATCGCAGAAACTTTATTTTCTTGTCACGATGATTTTCCACTTCACTCTGAAATTCTTTGAACATTTCAACTATTTCAGACTTATGTTTCATCAAGTAGATATACCCATATCTGCTCAAATCATCTTGTGAAGGTCAGAAAATAACGATACTTGCCACGAGCATCAACACTCATTGGATTGCATACATCGGTATGTATTATTTCCAATAAGTCAGTAGCTTGTTCCATTGTTCCAGAGAACGGAATTTTAGTCATCTTGCCCAAAAGGCACGGTTCGCAAGCATCAAGTGATTCATAATCAAGTGATTCCAAAATCCCATCAGCATGGAGTTTCTTTATGCGCTTTACACCAATATGACCTAAACGGCAGTGCCACAAATAAGTTGCACTATCATTATTAACTTTGCATCTTTTGGTTTCAATATTATGAATATGTGTATCACTACGATCGAGATCCCATGAACCATTTTCATTGGGTGTGTAACCATATAAGGTTTTATTCATGTAAATGTAATAACAGTTTATTCTCTTACTTAAATGAATAACCGTATTGCAATAAACATGATCAAATCATATTCATGCTCAACGCAAACACCAAATAACATTTATTTAGGTTCAACACTAATCCCGAAAGTATAGGGAGTGTGCGATGATGATTATATCAATCTTGAAACTACTTTCAACACACATCGTCACTTCACTCTTAACTAGTTTCTGTTTATTCTGCAACTCCCGTTTCGAGTTACTACTCTTAGCAACTGAACCAGTACCAAATACCGAGGGGTTGCTATAAACACTAGTAAAGTATACATTCATAACATGTATATCAAATATACCTTTGTTTACTTTGCCATCCTTCTTATCCGCCAAATACTTGGGGTAGTTCTGCTTCCAGTAACCAGTTCCTTTGCAAAGTAAGCACTCGGCCATGCTTTGGTTCAGCTTTGGGCTTCTTCGTGGGAGTGACAACTTGCTTGTCAATCTACTTGAAGTTCCCTTTCTTTCCTTTGCCCTTTTCTTGAAACTAGTGATCTTGTCAACCATCAACACTTGATGCTCTTTCTTGATTTCTACCTTCGTCGATTTCAACATCACGAAGAGCTCGGGAATCATTTTCGCCATCCCTTGCATACTATAGTTCATCACGAAGTTCTACTAACTTGGTGATGGTGACTAGAGAATTCTGTCAATCACTATCTTATCTCGGAAGATTAACTCCCACTTGATTCAAGCGATTGAAGTACCTGCATAATCGAGCACATGCTCACTAGTTGAGCGATTCTCCTCCATCTTTTAGCTATAGAACTTGTTGGAGACTTCATATCTCTCAACTCGGTATTTGCTTGAAATATTAACTTCAATTCTGGAACATCTCATATGGTCCATGATGTTCAAAACATCTTTGAAGTCCCGATTCTAAGCCATAAAGCATGTTGCACAAAACTATCAAGTAGTCATCATATTGAGCTAGCCAAACGCTCATAACGCGTCGATCGCTCCTGCAATAGGTCCGTCACCTAGCAGTGCATTAAGGACATAATTCTTCAGGCAGCAATGAGGATAAACCTCAGATCACGGATCAAATCCGCATCATTGCTACTAACATTTTTCAACACAATTTTCTAGGAACATATCAAAATAAACATATGAAAGCAACAATGCGAGCTATTGATCTACAACATAATTTGCAAAATACTACCAGGACTAAGTTCATGATAAATTTAAGTTCAATTAATCATATTACTTAAGAACTCCCACTTAGAAAGACATCTCTAGTCATCTAAGTGATCACGTGATCCAAATCAACTAAACCATAACCGATCATCACGTGAAATGGAGTAGTTTTCAATGGTGAACATCTTATGTTGATCATATCTACTATATGATTCACGCCGACCTTTCGGTCTCCGTGTTCCGAGGCCATATCTGCATATGCTAGGCTCGTCAAGTTTAACCCGAGTATTCTGCATGTGCAAAACTGGCTTGCACCCGTTGTAGATGGACGAGAGCTTATCACACCCGATCATCACGTGGTGTCCGGGCACGATTTAACTTTGGCAACGGTGCATACTCAGGGAGAACACTTCTTGATAATTTTAGTGAGAGATCATCTTAAAATGCTACCGTCAAACAAAGCAAGATAAGATGCATAAAAGATAAACATCACATGCAAATCAATATAAGTGATATGATATGGTCATCATCGTCTTGTGCTTCGTGATCTCCATCTCCGCAGCACCATCATGATCACCATCGTCACCGGCGTGACACCTTGATCTCCATCGTAGCATCGTTGTTGTCTCGCCAATCTTATACTTCTACGACTATCGCTACCGCTTAGTGATAAAGTAAAGCATTACATGGCGATTGCATTTCATACAATAAAGCGACAACCATATGGCTCCTGCCAGTTGCCGATAACTTCGGTTACAAAACATGATCATCTCATACAATAAAATATAGCATCATGTCTTGACCATATCACATCACAACATGCCCTGCAAAAACAAGTTAGACGTCCTCTACTTTGTTGTTGCAAATTTTACGTGGCTGCTACGGGCTTAAGCAAGAACCAATCTCACCTCGCATCAAAACCACAACGATATTTCACAAATAGACTCCGTTTAACCTTCTCAAGGACCGGGCGAGCCACACTCGGTTCAACTAAAGTGAGAGAGACAGCACCCACCAGTCACCTTTAAGCAACGAGTGCTCGTGGCGGTGAAACCGGTCTCGCGTAAGCGTCGCGTAATGTCGGTCCGGGCCGCTTCATCTCACAATACCGCTGAACCAAAGTATGACATGCTGGTAGGTAGTATGACTTGTATCGCCCACAACTCACTTGTGTTCTACTCGTGCAAAACATCAAACCATAAAACCTAGGCTCGGATGCCATCATTGGGTTACGAGTAATTTCAAAAATTTCCTACGCACACGCAAGATCATGGTGATGAATAGCAACGATAGGGGAGAGTGTTGTCTACGCACCCTCGTGAGACCCGGGCGAAGCGATCACAACGTAGAGGAAGTAGTCGACGTTCTCCTCGCGATCCGACCGATCCCGGCGCCGTTACTCTCGCGCCCCGAGTTCTTGACACATGTACAGCTCGATGACGTCCCTCGACTCGATCCAGCCGAGTGTCGAGGGAGAGTTTCACAAGACGACGGCGTGGTGACGATCTTGATGTTTCACCGGCGCAGGGCTTCGCTTAAGCTTCGCGACGTATGACCGAGGTGGAATATGGTGGAGGGGGCACCGCACGGCTAAGGAACGATCCGTAGATCAAACTTGTGTGTTCTAGGGTGCCCCCTGCCCCGTATATAAAGGAGGGAGGGAGGCCGGCCGCCTAGAGAGGCGCGCTGAGGAGTCCTACTCCCACCGAGTAGGACTCCCCCTCCTAGTTGGAATAGGATTGGGGAGGGAAGAGGAGAGGCGCCCCCTCCTCCTGTCCTATTCGGACTGGGGGAGAGGGCGCGGTCACCTCCTGGCCGGCCCTCCTCTTCTCCCTCGAGGCCCACCGAGGCCCATTTACCCCGGGGTTCCGTAACCTCCCAGGTACTCCGGTAAATTCCTGTTTTACCGAACCATTCCAACTCCAAACATAGGCTTCCAATATATCAATCTTTATGTCTCGACCATTTCGAGACTCCTCGTCATGTCCGTGATCACATCCGGGACTCAACTTCTTCGGTACATCAAAATACATAAACTCATAGTAACCGCCATCGAAACCTTAAGCGTGCGGACCCTACGGTTCGAGAACAATGTAGACATGACCTAGAACTATTCACGGTCAATAACCAATAGCGGGACCTGGATGCCCATATTGGTTCCTACATATTCTACTGAAGATCTTTATCGGTCGATCAAGATAACAACATACATTGTTCCTTTGTCATCGGTATGTTACTTGTCCGAGATTCGATCGTCGGTATCCAATACCTAGTTCAATCTCGTTACCGCAAGTCTCTTTACTCGTTCAGTAATACATCATCTCACAACTAACTCATTAGTTGTAGTGCTTGCAAGGCTTAAGTGATGTGCATTACCGAGAGGGCCCAGAGATACCTCTCCGACAATCGGAGTGACAAAACCTAATCTCAAATACGCCAACCCAACATCTACCTTTGGAGACACCTGTAGTACTCCTTTATAATCACCCGATTCGTTGTGACGCTTGGTAGCACCAAAGTGTTCCTCCGTAAACGGAGTTGCATAATCTCATAGTTATAGGAACATGTATAAGTCATGGATAAAAGCAGTAGCAACATACTAAACGATCGTGTGCTAAGCTAATGGAATGGGTCATGTCAATCGATCATTCAACTAATGATGTGACCTTGTTAATCAAATAACAACTCTTTGTTCATGGTTAGGAAACATAACCATCTTTGATTAACAAGCTAGTCTAGTAGAGGCATACTAGTGACATATTGTTTGTCTATGCATTCACACATGTATCATGTTTCCGGTTAATACAATTCTAGCATGAATGATAAACATTTATCATGAGATAAGGAAATAAATAATAACTTTATTATTGCCTCTAGGGCATATTTCCTTCAGAGCCTATCACACCCGATCATCACGTGGTGTCTCAGCACGAAGAACTTTCGCAACGGTGCATACTCAGGGAGAACACTTCTTGATAATTAGTGAGAGATCATCTTAAAATGCTACCGTCAATCAAAGCAAGATAAGATGCATAAAGGATAAACATCACATGCAATCAATATAAGTGATATGATATGGCCATCATCATCTTGTGCTTGTGATATCCATCTTTGAAGCACCGTCATGATCACCATCGTCACCGGCGGGACACCTTGATCTCCATTGTAGCATCGTTGTCGTTTACGCCATCTATTGCTTCTACGACTATCGCTACCGCTTAGTGATAAAGTAAAGCAATTACAGGGCGTTTGCATTTCATACAATAAAGCGACAACCATATGGCTCCTGCCAGTTGCCGATAACTTCGGTTACAAAACATGATCATCTCATACAATAAAATATAGCATCACGTCTTGGCCATATCACATCACAACATGCCCTGCAAAAACAAGTTAGACGTCCTCTACTTTGTTGTTGCAAATTTTACGTGGCTGCTACGGGCTTAGCAAGAACCGTTCTTACCTACGCATCAAAACCACAACGATAGTTTGTCAAATAGACTCGTTTTAACCTTCACAAGGACCGGGCGTAGCCACACTCGGTTCAACTAAAGTTGGAGAAACAGACACCCGCTAGTCACCTGTGTGCAAAGCACGGTGGTAAAACCAGTCTCGCGTAAGCGTACGCGTAATGTCGGTCCGGGCCGCTTCATCCAACAATATCGCTGAACCAAAGTATGACATGCTGGTAGGCAGTATGACTTATATCGTCCACAACTCACTTGTGTTCTACTCGTGCATATAACATCAACGCATAAAAACCTAGGCTCGGATGCCATTTGTTGGGGAACGAGTAATTTCAAAAAATTCCTCGCACACGCAAGATCATGGTGATGATATAGCAACGAGGGAGAGTGTTGTCTACGCACCCTCGTAAACCGAAGCGAAGCGTTGACGCAACGTAGAGGAAGTAGTCGTCGTCCTCCCGGTCCGACCGATCCAAGCATCGCACTCGGCACCTCCGAGTTCTTGACACGCGTACAGCTCGATGACGCACCCTCGATCTCCGATCCAGCAGAGGCGCCGAGGGGAGTTCCGTCAACCGACGGCGTGGTGACGATCTTGATGTTCTCTGTTGCGGGCTTCGCCTAAGCACCGCTACAATATGACCGAGGTGTAATATCGTGGAGGGGGCACCGACACGGCTAAGGAACGATCAATGATCAACTTGTGTGTCTAGGGTGCCCCCTGCCCCGTATATAAAGGAGGGAGGGAGGAGGAGGCCGCCTAGGAGGAGGCGCCATAGGGGAGTCCTACTCCCACCGAGTAGGATTCCCCTTCCTAGTCCAACTAGGGATCCTTCCATGTAGTAGGAGTAGGAGACTAGGAAGGGGAAGAGAGAAGGGAAGGAAGGAGGGGGTGCGGCCCCTCCCCCTAGTCCAATTCGGACTAGGCCTTGGGGGGGCGCGCAGCCTGCCCTAGGCAGCCCCTCTCTCTTTCCCGCACAGCCCAATAAGGCCCAATACTTCTCCCCGGCGAATTCCTGTAACTCTCCGGTACTCCGATAAATACCCGAATGACTCGGAACCTTTCCGAACTCCGAATATAGTCATCCAATATATCGATCTTTACGTCTCGACCATTTCGAGACTCCTCGTCATGTCCCCGATCTCATCCGGGACTCAACTCCTTCGGTACATCAAAACTCGTAAACTCATAATATAACCATCCATCGAAACCTTAAGCGTGCGGACCCTACGGTTCGAGAACAATGTAGACATGACCGAGACATCGTCTCCGGTCAATAACCAATAGCGGACCTAGATGCCATATTGGTTCCTACATATTCTACGAAGATCTTTATCGGTCGACCGCATAACAACATACGTTGTTCCTTTGTCATCGGTATGTTACTTGCCCGAGATTTGATCGTCGGTATCCAATACCTAGTTCAATCTCGTCACCGCAAGTCTCTTTACTCGCTCAGTAATGCATCATCCCGTAACCAACTCATTGGTCACATTGCTTGCAAGGCTTATAATGATGTGCATTACCGAGAGGGCCCAGGATACCTCTCCGACAATCGGAGGACAAAACCTAATTTCAAATACGCCAACTCAACATGTACCTTCGGAGACACCTGTAGTACTCCTTTATAATCACCCGATTCGTTGTGACGTTTGGTAGTACCCAAAGTGTTCCTCCGGTAAACGGGAGTTGCATAATCTCATAGTTACAGGAACATGTATAAGTCATGAAGAAAGCAATAGCAACATACTAAACGATCAAGTGCTAAGCTAACGGAATGGGTCAAGTCAATCATATCATTCTCCTAATGATGTGATCCCGTTAATCAAATGACAACTCTTTTGTCCATGGCTAGGAAACATAACCATCTCTGATAAACGAGCTAGTCAAGTAGAGGCATACTAGTGACACTATGTTTGTCTATGTATTCACACATGTATTATGTTTCCGGTTAATACAATTCTAGCATGAATAATAAACATTTATCATGAAATAAGGAAATAAATAATAACTTTATTATTGCCTCTAGGGCATATTTCCTTCACTGGGATGCATAATCATTGATTGTTTTGAATGTTCTCTATGAATTACCATGCATGTGTGTTTGATTGCAATGTACAGAAACGCTACAAAGCTGCTCAAACTCTTTGTACTCCTTCTGTTCCTTTTTACTTTGCACATTGTGAAAGTGCATACTTTTTGTATAAGATTGGTCAAAGTAGAGATACTTTGACTGCAGACAAAACTTGTATGCAGACTAGAAAGGACCGGAGAGAGTACATGTGAAACTGCTGCAAACGTGGTTATCACCCTGGAAATAATGCTAGTACGTATTGTTTTGCATGTTCATCCAATGCCTGTGATACATGAATTTGAACTAATTGAAATAAATTCATTCATACACGGTCGTATTTCATATAAACATGCCGGATTTCATTACATTTCATACATTCTTCAACTAAAAATGGGTGTTTCTGGCGGCATGCATCTCCCAGATGCAGAGGCCGGGGGTCATCCTCCTTTTCTAAAAAAACTAAAAAGGGGTGCGCTGGAGGTATAATTAATTAACCGAAGCTACCCACATGTGTCCCGCTGAGCCGAACAGAACTTGGTGATTTAATGCGCAGTGCGATTCAGAATCGACATGTGGCCTGTTGGGCCCACGTGTCAGTCAGCCAACTGCACCAGCAGTTAAGTAGAAGCAGCGTTCTTCTCCAGCGCAGCTCTCCGACTCCACGTCGCCGCCAAGAAGCTAACCGGCCGTTAATGGTCAACCCGCCTAGCTTGGATTCAACGGGAGGGTAGCAGCGGTGGCCTTACTTGGACCCGAGCGGCGGCGACCAACCGTGTTCTACTCTTCCTTGTTTTCTGTGTGGCGTGGCCTCGTTGGCAGCGGGGCGGGGCCTTGGCGGAGCCGGCGATGTCCTCTGTCTTGTTGCCGGCGGGCGGCGCCTCAGCATAGCGGTGGAAATCCTCCCCCACGTTGCCGGCAGGGTGGGGCCTCGGCTGAGCCGGCGATGTCCTCTGCCGCGTTGTTGGCGGGGCAGGGCCTCGGCGGAGCCGGCGGTGTCCTTTGCCTCGTTGTTGGCGCCGCGGGGCCTCGGTGGAGCAGGGCATCGTCGACGCCAGAGGAGCGGGGACTCGTCGAAGCCGGCATGCATTGTCCTCTACCTCGTCCTCGGTCTCGCCAAACAGCGCCTCGCCCGCGTCATCGCCCTCTTTGCTAGCCTCTTTGTAGGCGGCCGCAGCCTTCGCCACCTGCATGCGGTAGCGCCAGCGCTCGAGGCGGCTCTTGCGGGCGGAGCGGTACGAGTTGAGCAGCGCCTCCTGCTCTGCCCGCTCCGTGGCGATCTGCTCCTCCGCCTGCAGGTGCTCCTGGAGGAGATGGTGGTTGTAGGCGGCGTCGGCCTGCGCCTCCCGGAACTGCTCCTCACGCATCTGCCTCACCCTGTCCATATATTGGGCACGGGCCTCGCCGATGGTCATGGTGCAATGCACCGGCGAGGATGGCGCGGAGGAGGGGGTTGGCGCCGGAGCGTCGACTACCATGTTCTCCATTGGGACGTCGTCGTCCTCCGGCTGCTTGCCGGCCAGCCGATCGGCAGCAATGGCTGCCATCTCCTTGTGGTCCGTCGTCCGCCCGTCCTAAAGAGCGCCGGAGCGCGAGGAAGCCATGATGGGCAGTAGTGGTGTGGACAGGAGAAAGGAAACGGATGCGGATGACTGCGGCTATGGCCGGCGCAGCAGTTTATATAGCAATGGTGGGCGGACGGAGGGATGGACGTGTGGCGCCGGAGTAGCCGCCTCGGCAACCGTGTATCATTAATGTGTGCGGCAGATGGACGGACGGATGGTACTTGTGTCGATTGAAGGCGGAGCAATCGCCTACACCGGGAAGTGGGGTGGGCGGCGCTGACTGTTTCGGGCGGAAAGCACGCGCGGGCGAGGAGATGACTTTACTTGGATAGGATGACAATGGGGACCCACCAGGTCTATAGCCTCACGTACGCAAGTGCCTCCTTATTTTATATATATATTACTATAATTTATTTTGCTTCCTCCTAGTTTCCTGACATCACGGTCCCACACCATTGTCAACCTATGTACTCCTCCTTTCCGGTTTATAGGGCTTATCTCAAAATTTTAGTTTTTTCATTTTATAAGGCTCAATTTGGTTGTTTTCGATCACATGTTCAGATTCCAAGGTGCATTAAATCATTGCACGCAAGTATTAAGAAAAAAATTGACCAATGCATATACTTTATGCATGCATGCATTGCAAATAATGCATTGATAAACATAATTTTTTGAGGATAACAAGAGCATTAATTAGGTGCTTTTGCAAAACTACAAAAAGTATTCCACCACTCGCCATCTACCTTGATTGGTGAGATTTTTGAATTGAGCATTATAAACCGAAAAGGAGATAGTAGTCAATAAATGAGAGAATTGTACAAGAAGCGGCCGACAACTGGGACCAAGCAGCTCAAGCAGTATTTGTGTTTTTGAGGTGTGAGCACTGTAGAGTTTTTCGATGTTTACCCCAGATATTAATTTTCTCCTCTGAACAACAACGAAAACATCGCTGCAAGTATTAACTGGGCGGGTTGTGGCCCGTCTAGCCCAGGCCAGATATCCAGGCCAGATATTATTTTTTTCAAGCTGAAAATGGCTAGCCCAGCCATACTTTTTTTTAGGAATACCCAGGCAAGGTCAAGTTGTTATTCTCCGCTCCGCTGGGCTGCAAATCTTTCCTAGGAGGGATGCATTAGACTTAACAAGAAAATGGGCTTTAAGAAATAATAAATGGGATGTAATTATAAAAACTGGGTACTAACTATAAAAAATGCACCAAATAGTGATTAATTTATAAAATATTATTTTTGGAATATTGAAAATTTTAATTTCATTAATTGTTGCGAGCGCAATGTTTCGTTGGATTTTTACGTAATATAGATTTATATTGAAATTGTATTAATCTGATTAGAAATTTCGGGATAAAAATATTCGGGTCCCATCAAAATGTGGGAAATTTTATTGAATTATGTTTTGAATGGTTGGTTGAAATGGGCTGTACTTTTAACAAACTGTAAATGGGCTGTAGTAAATTCCATTAGAATTCAAAAATGGGCTACACTTTCTTACAAATGGGCTATAAGTTCGCTGCCAAACACTTCTGGCCTTACTAAGTTGACGCGTCCCCTAAAAAAAGAGTTGACGTGTATGCAAGGCTTTGTGAACTTATAGTCAACACACGGTTCTAGCAGCAGTGGCCGTTGGATGTCCATCCAACGGATGCCGTGCTTATTCTTCAATCTCGGATATTCTAGCTTCACCCGCCCAAAAAATGATTCCTCCCCGACATCCGGGCGCACTGCTTTGAAGCTGGCTCAGGGCCTACTAAGTTGACGTACCAAGGGCTTTGTCAACTTAGTCAATATAAACGATTCTAGCTGCAGTGACCGTACGATGTCCATCCAACGACCGTCGTGCTTCTTCAACCTCTACTCTTCTTGCTCCAGCCGCCCAAAGCAGCGCCGGTCGTGCCGCCTGCTCCTGCCTCCCGTGGCCAGCTGTGCTGCCGTGGAGGCCTCACCGCCCCCTACTACTCCCACCGCTGGCCAGGCCATCCCTTCACTCACCCACACCCCCTGTTATTCTGCGGCGACGGTAGTGCAGCCGAACCAGTGAACCCTCATACTCCTCTTCGTGTGTGCATCCACTGCCGCATCTTCCCCGGCTCCGCGTCGTCCCCTTCCTAGGCCTCGCCGTCATCCACCGCCGTGGTGCTCTCGGCGCGGCGTGGTCAACGTGGTCAAAGAATGACTTCCATCGGACGTGGACTGTACATGGAGAGGCTGACAGCTGGGTCCACGGTAGCCGCAAGGAAGTGCCTCCTTATTACACGAAAAATAATTATTCCTCCACCTGACAGCGGGGACCCACCGGACGGGCCACCGTATTTCGCGAAAAAAATGATTCGCCCCCTGACTGCTGGGACCCACGAGCTACATCTTCGTACGCAAGGTAGTGCGTCCAAAAAAAATGATTCGCCCCCCTGACTGCTGGGACCCACCAGCTATATCTTCGCACGCAAGGAAGTGCGTCCGAAAAAAACTGATTCGCCCCCCGACTGCTGGGACCCACCAGCTACACCTTCGCACGCAAGGAAGTGCGTCCGGGCAAAAAAAACAATTCACCCCCCTGACTGCTGGGACCCAGCAGCTACACCTTCGCACGCAAGGAAGTGCGTCCGGGCAAAAAAAAACGATTTGCCCCCCTGACTGCTAGGACCCAGCAACTACACCTTCGCACGCAAGGAAGTGCGTCCGGGCAAAATAAACCAAAACAATTCGCCCCCCTGACTGCTGGGACCCACCAACTACATCTTCGAAGGCAAGGAAGTGCGTTACAATCGGGACCCACCTGGTCAAAGCGTACGTAGCGTTGTCATCCTGGTCGCGAATGTGTATGTACATACTGGTCGATGTAGAGGCGCGCACGTGTCGTAGTAGAGGCGTGCACGTGTCGTAGTAGACACTAGTAGAAAAGGGGGCAATGGTCCAGGCCGGTCCAGCCCATTAGTCCCGGTTCAATCCAGAACCGGGACCAATGGGGCATCGGACCAGTTCGTGAGCCCCGGGGCCGGCCGGGCCACGTGGGCCATTGGTCCCGGTTCGTCTCGACCTTTTGGTCCCGTTGGTGGGATGAACCGGACCAATGATCCCCGCCCTGGCCCACAACCATTCGTCCCCTGTTCGTGGCACGAACCGGGACCAAAGGAAACCCCTTAGTCCCGGTTCGTGCGACCAACCGGGACCAATGGTGGTGCCTATATATACCCCCACGTGCAAGAGCAGAGCACACTGCTCTGTTTTTTCTGGCCGAGGGGGAGAGGGCTTGGTGGTGCTCTAGCTCACCTCATATGCACACAAGGTGTTCGATGGAATGCCCGAGCCACACTACTTAAGGTTTCTCCTCTCCAAGCTCGACCGCCAAGCTCCATTTTCCTCCATATTTGTCTAGGTTTAGCGGTCCGTCACGCCCCATCCCGCCTTCAACGTCGCCGATCACCCGCACCGATCTCATCGGCGGCACCACCGTGGTGAGCCTCTTGTTCTTATCTTCTTTCCGAAAGGAAAAATATTCTTATTTGTATGTTTAGATAGATATATACTTGTATAATTTTCTTACTTTTATTATTGCATCTTATATAGTGCGATGGTTTTGGTATCCGCCCCCGTCGGCCCTCGTCCTATCTATGATTCGGATGTGGTATATATTATCTTTTCATAACTATTGGTTCATTTATTATTTATGACAATTATGCCGACCAACGTGACATAGATTTTATTCATCTAGGAGGTTGTTGAACCGAAATTCCAACCGACCCTATTGTCGAGAGGTTAAATTTAGTTGAAGAAGAAAACAATTTGTTGAAGGAAAAATTAGAAAAATTGAGGAGGAGAAGATGATATTGGAGTTGCATGTTGCGGATGTCGCCGATGATCACAAGATCAAGATGGATGCAATGCGCTTGAAGATTAGAAAGATTAGAAAATATGCCATTCATACCGAGGCTTGGTATCATTATGTCGTTGGATCGGTTGTTACATTGGTTGCGATTATGATCGCATTTGTTTTCGCATTGAAATGTTTTACATAGTTTCAGTGTATGGTTTAATTAATTTAGATGCTCTGCAGAGCTTTATGTTGTTAGATGAGAACTATGTATGTACTTTGGTTTTAATGTGATGATGAACTTCTATTAATTTGGTCACTTAATTAATTATCTATTCATGATCTCTCTAATGATTTTTGACACACTTAATTATATATAATGCACACAGATGAACCGGCAATGGATGTACGGTTCAAGACACACCTCCGAGTACATTAAGGGCGTGCATAATTTTCTCGAAGTGGCTGAGGCAAACAAGCAGAATGGTTTTATGTGTTGTCCATGCCCTATATGTGGAATACGAAGTCTTACTCGACCGAAAATCCTGCACACCCACCTTTACAAGGGTTTCATGCCACACTATAATGTTTGGACGAGGCACGGAGAAATAGGGGTTATGATGGAAGACGGCGAAGAAGAAGAGTACGATGACAACTATGTGCCCCCGAATACGGTGATGCTCCGTAAGATCAAGAGGAACCAGACGATGTGCGATGATGCTGCAACGGAGAAGCTGCTGAAGATCAAGAGGAACCAGATGATGTGCCCGATGATGATGATCTCCGCCGGGTCATTGTCGATGCAAGGACGCAATGCGAAAGTCAAAAGAGAAGATGAAGTTCGATCGCATGCTACAGGACCACAAAAAGGGTTGTACCCCAATTGCGAAGATGGCAACACAAAGCTAGGTACCGTCTCGGAATTGCTGCAATGGAAGGCGAGAATGTTGTGCTCGATAAAGGATTTGAGAAGCTACTTAAAATATTGAAGAAGAAGCTTCCAAAGGATAACGAATTGCCCGACAAGACATACGCAGCAAAGAAGGTCGTATGCCCTCTAGGATTGGAGGTGCGGAAGATACATGCATGCCCTAATGATCGCATCCTCTACGCGGTGCGTACAAGGATCTGAACGCATGCCGGTATGCGGTGCATTACGGTATAAGATCGACGAGATGACCACGGTGATGTTGACGGCGAGCCCCCGTGAAGAGGGTTCTGCGAAGGTGATGTGGTATGCTCCTATAATACCACGGTTGAAATGTCTGTTCGAAACGGAGAGCATGCCAAGTTGATGCGATGGCACAGTGAGGACCGTAAGAAAGACGGAAGTTGAGAGCACCGCCGACGGGTCGCAGATGGAGAAAAATCGAGAGAAAGTATTGGGATGAGTTTGCAAGTGAGCCAAGGAACGTATGGTTTGCTTTAAGCGCGGATGGCATTAATCCTTTCGGGAGCAGAGCAGCAATCACAGACTGGCCCGTGACTCTATGTATGTATAACCTTCCTCCTTGGATGTGCATGAAGCGGAAGTTCATTATGATGCCGTTCTCATCCAAGGCCCTAAGCAACCCGGCAATGACATTGATGTGTACCTAAGGCCATTAGTTGAAGAACTTTTACAGCTGTGGAATGGAAACGGTGTACGACGTGGGATGAGCACAAACAGGAGGAATTTAACCTAAAGGCGTTGCTGTTCGTGACCATCAACGATTGGCCCGCTCTCAAGAACCTTTCGGACAGACAAACAAGGGATACCACGCATGCACGCACTGCTTACTTGACACCGATAGTATATACCGCAAGCTGCGGGAAGAATGTGTACACAGGCCATCGTCGATTTCTTCCGACCAACCATCAATGTCGAAAGAAAGGCAAGCATTTCAAAGGCGAGGCAGATCACGGAAGAAGCCCGCCATGCGTATCGGTGATCACGTATTTGCTATGGTCAATGATTTACACGTAATCTTTGGAAAGGGTCCCGCGGACTAGCTGTTCCGAGTGACGCCGAGGGACACGCACCCATGTGGAAGAAGAAATCTATATTTTGGGACCTACCCTCTGGAAAGACCTAGAGGTCCGCTCTTGATCGACGTGATGCACGTGACGAAGAACCTTTGCGTGAACCTGCTAGGCTTCTTGGGTGTATGGGAAGACAAAAGATACAATGAGGCACGAGAGGACCTGCAACGTTTGCACGAAAAAAGACGGCATGCCTCCAAAGCAAGATGAAGGTCCTGCCACTATGCTCTTACCAAAGAAGAGAAGGAAATCTTCTTTGAATGCCTGCTTAGTATGAAGGTCCCGACGGCTTCTCGTCGAATATAAAAGGAATAATAAATATGGCGAGAAAAGTTTCGAACCTAAAGTCTCATGACGCCATGTGATTATGACGAATCGCTTCGTTGCATTGAGGGGCTTCTACCGAAAACGTCCGATTAGCCATTGTGAAGCTATGTGCATTCCTCAATGCAATATCTCGAAGGTGATCGATCCGAAACCATACCAAGGCTAAGGAGTGATGTGGTGCAATGTCTTGTCGGTTTGAGCTGGTGTTCCCACCATCCTTCTTCAATATCATGACGCACGTTCTTGTTCATCTAGTTGACGAGATTGTCATTCGGGCCCGTATTTCTACACAATATGTACCCCTTTGAGAGGTTCATGGAGTCCTAAAGAAATATGTCCGTAATCGCTAGGCCGAAGGAAGCATCTCCATGGGCCATCAAATAGAGGATGTCATCGGGTTTTGTGTTGACTTCATTCCTGGCCTTAAGAAGATAGGTCTCCCTAAATCGCGGTATGAGGGGAGATTGACCGAAAAGGCACGCTTGGAAAGGACTCAATAATATGCAGGGGCGGATATTCTTGGTCTCAAGCCCACTACAGCTTCTACTGAACTCTACCTTGGTGACCCGTATGTCGATGAACACAAGAACGATCTGCGCTTCAAACACCCGAGCAAAGTCGACGATCGGATTACATGTGAACACATCAGACTTTCAGCAGCTTGGTTGGAAGCACGACGAGGTGACAAGACTGTTTGTGAGGAGCTGTACTTGTTATCCAGGGACCATCTTTGACCGTATTGATTTGGAAAGGATACGAGATAAATGGGAATACATTTTACACGATTGACCAAGATCAAAAGAGCACCAACCAAAACAGCGGTGTCGCTTTGATGCAACAACCGAGAGGAAAGGACACATATTATGGTTACATAGTGGACATATGGGAACTTGACTACGGACATGATTTTAAGGTCCCTTTGTTTAAGTGCAAATGGGTCAATCTGTCGGAGGCGGGTGCAGTGTAGACCCACAAGACGGAATGACAACAAAGGATCTGAAAAATCTTGGGTACACCGACGAACCGCTCGTCCTAGCCAATGATGTGGCACAGGTTATCTATGTGAAGGACATGTCCATGAGACCGAGAAAGAGAAAAGATAAGGAAGCAAATACATCATACGATGAGCCAAAGCGCCACATAGTTCTTTCGGAAAAAGGGACATCGTGGGAGTGGAGGACAAGATGACATGTCTCAAGATTATGAAAAGTTTCATGAAATTCCTCCTTTAAAGTCAAGGCTGACCCAAAGATCCCGATAAACGATGAAGATTATCCATGGTTACGGCGCAATAAGCAAATGACACAAGCGAAGAAAAAGTGAAGACTTTCTCCGCAACTATTGTTCGCTTATGATACCATTATATTGTAACCGATGAGTATGATACCATTTTTCGTTTTGTACATGCACATGCTATGTGTGGGTCAATTTATGATACCATGCCAACTTTCAACTTTTTCGAGTTCATTTGAAATGTCTTATGGTTCGCCCTCGTAATAATTAAAAATAGCAACAATAAGTATTTTGTTGTAAGTAGAAACAAAATAAATTAAATAAAGCAAGAAAGAAAACAAAAAAAGTGTTTTCAAATTTGAAAATTAGTAATGGCACTAACAGAAAGTTTATAATTTTCCTAAAACTAGAAGCAAAAAGATTTAAAAATAGAGCAAAAACAAAAGAAAATAAATAATGCAGAAAACAAAACAAAAACAACAATAAGTATTTTGTTGTAAGTAGAAACAAAATAAATTAAATAAAGCAAGAAAGAAAACAAAAAAAGTGTTTTCAAATTTGAAAATTAGTAATGGCACTAACAGAAAGTTTATAATTTTCCTAAAACTAGAAGCAAAAAGATTTAAAAATAGAGCAAAAACAAAAGAAAATAAATAATGCAGAAAACAAAACAAAAAAACAACAATAAGTATTTTGTTGTAAGTAGAAACAAAATAAATTAAATAAAGCATGAAAGAAAACAAAAAAAAAGTGTTTTCAAATTTGAAAATTAGTAATGGCACTAACAGAAAGTTTATAATTTTCCTAAAACTAGAAGCAAAAAGATTTAAAAATAGAGCAAAAACAAAAGAAAATAAATAATGCAGAAAACAAAACAAAAAAACAACAATAAGTATTTTGTTGTAAGTAGAAACAAAATAAATTAAATAAAGCAAGAAAAAAATGCCACCCATCGGGCCGCCACGGCTGAATACGATCGGTATCCCTATTTCGGCCAGATTCAGGCCCTTGAAGGCCCGTAAGGTCCAACAGCAACGAAGGAGCAAGTAGGCCCATAAGCCTGCAGTTCAAAGGAGTTCAAGAGGGAGCGGCGGGGGGGCTTATAAACCATGCGCTCCCCTCTCAACTAGCGAGTGGGATTAAACTTTGGCCCGACGCTGCAACGTGAGGCCTTTGGTCCCGGTTGGTGGCACCAACCGACTAAAGAGACTTTAGTCCCGTTGTAGCCACCAACCGACCATAGGTCGCAGCTTCCGCCCTTTGGGCTGCCGAATTGAGGCTGGTCCCGTTGGTGGCTCCAACCGGGACTAAAGGTGGATTAGTCACGGTTGGTGCCACCAACCGACCAATCGCTTTGTATATAAGTGGCACTTTGCGCTTTTGCGCTTCATCGCCACATTGCCCCGACGACGCCGAACGATCGACGCCGCCAGCTGCCCGACGCCCGCCCCGCTCCCGCTGTCGCCGCCGCCGTCGCCGTCGCCGTCGCCGCGCCGTCGTCGTCGCCGCCCTCCCCGAGCCAAGGCTTCGCCGTCGCCGCCGCCAGCTCTGCCTTGTCGCCGCCAGAACTCCGCCAGCCGCCGCTGCCGCTCATGGCCCAGCCCGTCGCCGTCGCCGTCGCCGCCGCCCGCCCAGCCTCCGCCACTGCTGTGAGCCGCCCGCGCCAGCACCGCCAGGCTCTTTTTTTTTTCATTTTATTATTTTAGTTTTTTTCTGTTCATATAATGCATATATATGTGTATGTGTATGTATATATGTTCATATATGTTATGTATATGTTTCATTTTATTAGTTTTTTTCTGTTCATATAATGCATATATGTGTATGTGTATGTATATGTTCATATATGTTATGTATATGTTTCATTTTATTAGTTTTTTTCTATTCATATAATGCATATATGTGTATGTGTATGTATATATGTTCATATATGTTATGTATATGTTTCATTTTATTAGTTTTTTTCTGTTCATATATGTGTATGTATATATGCGGCTGTGTTCATATGTGGCTATATATATGCAAAAGATAGATTTTAGAAAAATTCGTTTTTTTTCTGTTCACAGATTTTTTTGTTGATATTAATTATTGTAGAATATGCAAATGTTGGTATATTCATATGAACAATGCATTAGGCAAAACCTTTGTTTTTTTTGGAATTTTCTATTTGAACATTTTTTTAAAACAAGCAATACTAAAAGAATGAGAGGAAAAGGAAAATAAGAAGAGGAAGAAAGGAGAAAAGAGGAGAGGAAGAAGAGGAGAAATAAATAAGAAGAGGAAAAAGAAGAAAAAGAAGAGGAGAAGAAGAAAGGAATAGAGGAGAAAGGAGAAATTCTATTTTTCTTCTTCTCCTCTATTCCTTTCTTCTTCTCCTCTTTTTTTCTTCTTTACTTCTTCTTCTTCTTCCTTCTTCCTTCTTCCTCTTTTCTTCCTTTTCCTTAATTATTTTCCTTTCTCGAGGGAGAAGAAGAAAAGAAGAGGAGAAGAAGAAAGAAAGGAAAGGAGAAAGAAGAAACTTAAACACGAGGGGTGGTACCGATACCCCTCCCGATATGTATATGTATGTCGCGTCGTTGTCGATATAATTAACCCCTCTAGATACAACTGCAGCAGCCCCTCGGCCCTCTCGCTCGACCAAAACTCTCGAGGACACCCAAACCCTAGAGAGAAAACGATGTTGAATAATAATTGACATGTTGTCAATATTTGCGAAAACTATGGAGCACTCCCGAGACGAAGAAAGCGAAGCGATGTTGGGGAAATAATCGCAAATGGAAGTGATGACGTTAAGTCATTTCTCATCGACACCGCTAGTCGATGGATGAAGAAGAGGGCTATGATTATGATGGCTTCGACTCATTAATGCCGGTACAAGAGGAGGACTATGTTCATGATGGCTCCGGTGACACAATGGAGGTACAAGACGAAGGAGACCGTGTTGAGCCGAGTCACCGAACCGAGTCCGCCAGGTATATATATATTAGTTAAGCCCGTCTTGACAAGTTAATTGATGCATCCATTGTTTTGGTATATGTACACATATTAAGTATCGTCGTCTTTCTTCCTTATAATTTCTAGCCCTCCGGATCGAGCACAACTTCGCACGGAGACGAGGCCCAAGAAAAGTTGAGCTCGGATGAAAAGTTTGAGATCATAGAAATCGCGCCGACGGCGAACCGATTGAACCCAACCGGACAAAGAAGGCATTTTCGCTCGGTCAAAGGGGTTCTTGTTAGGGACAGATCCCGATCAGCATCCAAAGAATGGTATAAGCCTGCTAAGGATGAAGACGCTGAGGTGTCTTATGTCAATGATATGCGAAAGAAGATCTTTGGAATGAGTGAAGGCAAATTTCACCCTACCGCCAGAGGAGGATCCGGAGAAGCCGCTTAAAGAGCAATTAATCAAGTCTTGTGCTCTTAAGAAGATGGCTGGCCTAATGAGGAGGTGGAGGAAAGAGCTGAACCAGTTTGTCAAGAAAAAAGAGACACCAGAATTCATCGGCAAATATGAGAAGATCAAAGATCATCGCCCGCATTTGTGGCCCACATGACATCGGAAAAGAGTAAGAAGATGTCGGAGACAAACAAGAAAAATGCTGCGAAGAAGACGCTTCACCATCGCACGGGGGTCGGTGGCTACCTCAAAGCCCGCCTAAGTGGTCCAAGGCTGAGCATGATCTGCTTGAAAAGGGATCGAACCGAGACGATCGCTGGCGGACCGTTGCGGACTTGGTTCTTCGGGCTGGCGGAACCTTGGACCTCGTAAATGTGGCGGTGTCGATGGGCGAACGAGCAACTGCAAACACCAGTCAAGAAACTTCGACAATATATTGATGCTGCAATGAGGGACGTTCCTTCCAAACAGGAGAAGGACGAGCTCACAATGGCCCTTGGGAATCCCGAGCACCCGGACGGACACGAGGCACGCCAGGCTCGCTTCCGTGGAAGGTTGGTTTTCGGGACGCAGGGGTTACAAAACCCACGAGAGGAGGAAGAAAGTGGAGCATGACCAAATGCAGGCGCTGCTTGGAAGGGTAATGGGGCTAGAGGATCGAGAAGAGGAACGAGAAGCGGCAGATCGCAACAAACGACATGCGAAGCTTCCCGGCTACCCCGCCATCTCAGCGAAGCAGCGTTGCTTCCACCGAGCTGCTTCACCGGAGCATGTCTTGACGGCTCCTGCCAGCTATCCGTGGATGGTATCACGAGTCTCAAAATTGCCACATTATGGCGCGATGCATGAATTTGAAGGTCAAGGCGGCTGTTGGCCAAGTTTATCCTAGTGGACCCGGCATAACTTATCACCGCCACCGATTCGGAGGGATTTGCTAAGGTGATGGTGGATGAAATAATGGAGGATTTGAGGACCTCGAGCTTGAGCACCCTACCGGTGAAGGGGAGACTAGGCTGGGCTCGCTCAAGACTCCATGCCTATGGCGGAAGGAGCTCATCGACCTTCAGAATGGGCGCCTCGCCTCCTCCTCCTCATCCGGCGAGTCAGGGCACTCCGCCTCCTCCACCGCCTCCTCCTCCGTGAGTGACGATCAGGCACGCATGGCGGCACTCCGCCTCCTCCACCGCCTCCTCCTCCGGCGAGTGAAGATCGAGGCACGCGTGGCGGCACTCCGCCCCTTCTCCGGCGCGTGGCGGCACTCCGCCTCCTCCTTCTCCGCCTCGCCCGGCAAGGGCGGAAGAGACCCGCCCGCCCGGCTGCTCCGATCGCGTCGTAGTCCTTCTCCTCCGCCTCGTAAGCAAGCACGAAGGAAGACAGACGCCGCAGCCGCTCCGTCTGCTCCGGCGTCTAGCAGCACAAGAAGAGAGAGGCAATCAGATCGGTCCACCTCTAAAGCCTGTAGAGAAGTTACCGTATGAGAGGAGCAAGGAGGAAAACGATCGATCGTGCAGACCCAAGTGAAGGAGTTCTTTGAAGGGGTTAAAGCAAAGATACATCCACCTCCGGAGGAGAAGGTCGATCCGGTGAAAGCAAAGCGCACTCTCAATGCCCCGAGGAAACCACCAAAGTCTCCGCCGAGAACCAACTATGAGCGCATTCATGAATGTACATATCTCCAAGCCAAGCGGTCGGGAACTACTATCACCGATAAAGGTTAAAAGAACAACGGGCAAAGGGGAAAAAATTGCCCAGCTCGGCGAACAAGCACAGCAATCGTGCCCCCGCTGAATGTGTCTAATCCTCCGGGGCGGTGGCGGTTATGGCAATCTTGAAGATTACCTGCCGACGATGCACTTCCTGATTTCATGGAGGTGGACTTATTCAGATCTGAGTACGGAAGCCTCTCGTCAAAGATGAAAAGTCTCGACAACAATGATGCTAAGATTCCACAATTGGTACATGAAAACCTGCAGAGAGTCCGAGGGGACGAACACTTTGTATCTGAATATTAAAGAGGAGCACGACCTCGTTTCAAATGATCTGTTGTCTATTCCATTTGAGGAGTTCTTGAGTTCTTCAATCAAAAGGCCCTCGATAAATTAATGGTCTTTTGCTACTGCTGTAAGTACTATTTCGTCATTAGTCTTTATATATAGCTCGGCTCTTTCATTGCATGTATTTATAATTAATTATCCTCAATATATTATGCAGATTGAAGATCGCCGAGTGCAAAAAAATGAAATCTATGATATTGGGTTCATTAACACAAATATCATAGATGTTTTTCTGGTTGAAAAGCACGCCAAGAGGCCGAGGACAACTTGCTACAATCATTGATCAAAAATCAAAACAAAGATACCATACTCTTTCCTTACCACGGCCCGTGAGTGTTACTGTCGTGTGCATATTCGGTTTTCCATATTACTCGGCGAGGTTAATGTAATTGATGAGTTATGCATGCGTGCAGTACCACTATATTCTTCGGAGATTAAGCTTGAGCGTGGACTAGTAACCGCCTTTAGACTCGCACGGAAAGATCCCAAACCTATGCGGACATGACTGAAATGCTCGCAAGTAAGTTCAATCGATCATTATCGCACCATATCGGCAACTTTTGTTCATTTCTGATATCTCAAGTAATAACAAATATTTTCTTTGTCTTGCAGGGTTTGGAAACAGTTCACCGCACAAGCTCCGGACTGCCGAAGGAGCTGCGATATACATACCAAAGTAAGTACTACTAGCGCATCTCCGTTGATTCTATAGCTATACTTTCATCAATGCCATTTATATAATGCTTCATTATCAGTTTGATTGACCTCTATTTCTCGTAAAGTGCTTGTGGCAGGAGGAAGGAATGATTTACGTGGATACTACGTAAAGCGAGTTCATCCACAACGCGACATTGAAAAACAAGCGGGCTACTCTAGAAGACAATATGAAGTGCGTAAGCAATAATATTCGCAATTTCATTTTATTACACCATCATTTCTGTTGAGTTTCATTCATATATATGTATTAATTAACCCCATCTTCAAATTAATTAGACTTGGCAGATGCGGATGAACTCCTACCACCAGACCGCATGAAAGCAATTCAAGAGGAATTGGCGGGATTCTTTCTTGAACACGCCATCAAGAAAGCGGAGAATACCATGTGGAACTTGAATTCAAATGCTAGTGGTTTGTAATTAAGAGATCTTATATAGATTGTACATGTATGTAGCCAAAAACTTGTTGTTCGACCAATCTCTCGTAGAAGGAGAGGTCGATCGATCACTTCTCTCGGTATGCATGACGAACTTCAGACTGAATGGTTCTCTCGATCACTTATGTATATTTACTACGTGGCGTCGAGCAAGCACGGACATAATTAAGAGAGGACACTTCTCTCTATTAATTAGCTAGCTAACGAAACACCTAAATTAACCCCCCAAAACCCCCAACCCCCTCCTTTCAAAAAAAAAAAAAAAAAACCAGGCCATCGGAATGCGGACACGTGGGCGCCTTTTGGTCCCGGTTGGAGCCACCAACCGGGACCAAAGGCCCTCGACCGGCTCGGCGCCACAGGGCCACGTGGAGGCTCATTGGTCCCGGTTCGTGTTTGAACCGGGACTAATGGGTTGAGGTATTAGTAACGACCCATTAGTCCCGTTCCCGAACCGGGACTAAAGGCCCTTACGAACCGGGACTGATTGGTGGTTTTCTACTAGTGAGAGGCGCGCACGTAGCATGTACACGTACGTACAACGGCCAGGGTGCAAGAAAGAAAATACGGCCACGTATGTGTACATACGGGCGGGGTCTTGAACACCTAGTCGCGCATACGTACGGCGAGGGCTCGTGTTCATGGGGAGGCAACAGAATGCGTCGTGTTCATGGGGAGGCAACGGAATGCGTCGTGTTCATGGGGAGGCAACGGAATGCATCGTGTTCATCGGGAGGCAACGGAACGCGTGGGAGCCAACTGGCTTGGACGGAACAGGCGATGGAAACGAGGCCTGGCGTACCGCACAACAGATGAAACGGCCTTGTGTTCGACCGGCCACGTTCGGAACGGGGTCCTGTTGATCGGGAGGGGTGTGGCGTACCGCAAAACGGAGGAAACGGACCTCCTACGGTCGAAACGGGGGTCCTGTTGATCGGGAGGGGTGTGGCGTACCGCAAAACGGACGAAACGGGCCTCCTACGGTTGGAACGGGGGTCCTGTTGATCGGGAGAGGTGTGGCGTACCGCAAAACGGACGAAACGTAGTTGTGTTGGAGTGCTACGGTCGAAACGGGGGTCCTGTTCATCGGGTGGGCGTACCGCAAAATGGGACTCCATGGGATACTGTTCATCTCCACTGTCGACCTCCTCCAACCTCCACGGGCTACCGTCGACCTCCTCCAGCCTCCACGGGCTCCTGTTCATCCAGCCTCCACCGCGCGCTACTCCACCGCTCTTGTTCAACCACCCTCCACGTGCACCCTCCACCGTCTCACTTCATCCAGCCCTCCACACCACGGGTCTGTTCAACCGACCCTCCACGGCCACCCCTCCACCGTCTCTGTTCATCCAGCCCTCCACACCACGGGTCTGTTCAACCGACCCTCCACGGCCACCCTCCACCGCTCATCGCTCATCCAGCCCTCCACACCACGGGGTCCTGTTCATCCAGAGGCAACGACACCGCTCACTATTCATCCAAACCCCCCGCAACACTCACTGTTCATCAATTGATCGGCTTGATTAGCGGCGATGGCGAAGAATCGCTCAATCGGGTTCGATTAACACCATCGATCGATCGCTCGGGTTCGATGAACGCGTAGCTCGCAGCGGTCAATCGCCGGGTTCGGTTAGAGCCCAACGCCTCGCTTCGGGTTGATTAGAGCCAACGCCGCACACACACGCCAGCGTCGTGTCACGAGAAAGCAGCGCATCGCTCGGCCCCGACCTCCCACCGTAACCAAAACTCCCGAAATTTTCCTACCCTCACTTCTACCACGGTTTTTCCGTCATGGGCGGTCCAAAGAATGTCATGCAGCTGCATCTCCGCCCGCCTGGACGAAAAAGCCCATTTTCTGTAATGATTTTTTGTCATAGAAGTAGGAGCCCACCACATCTATGATGATACCGGGTTCTGTCACAATTATCGTCATAGAAGTGTCATATGTATGACAAATTTTTTTTTGTTCGGCCCAAAATGTCACGGATGTGTCTTTTTTTTAGTGGAAGGAGTATGTCGGGCACTGTGGAAGCTTAATGTGCTTCCTAAGATTTGGGTGTTCTGGTGGCGAGTGCTTAAAGGTTTCCTACCAAACTACAGCGAGCTCCGAAGACGACATATCAAGCAGCTACCGAACTGCCCCATGTCTGGAAATGAGAATGAAACTTTGTTTCATTCGGTGATGGAGTGCGATCATGCTTTGAGATTCTGGGAGGCGGCCGAGCGGTTCTTTCATATTCGTATCCCGAGGCTGAATCCAATGACATGGTCAAGTGATCTAATTGATCATAGGTTGTTTAAGTAGGAAGAGGCTGCTATTATGATTACGGTGATGTGGGCGGTGTGGCACTCAAGGAACAGATATACACATGGAGATCAGGAGTATCAGCCGTCGCAATCCATGATCATCATTGAAGAGATTGTGCGAGCTCTGGAGATTCCAGCTACAGTAAAGACCCGGGCTGTTGGCCTCCCAAGGTGGCAGCCACCGGAAGAGGGTTGGGTTAAGATCAACACAGATGGAGCTACACACTCGACATGGGTAGGAGGAACGGGTTTTGTTGCCCGTGATCACCACGGACATTATCTGAGAGCGGGAGGCTCAAAGTATGAGGGGATGACTGATCCGTTGACTCTCAAACTTCTTGCCTACAGAGATGCGCTTTCCATGGCATATGATATGGGTCTACACCGAGTTGAAGTCGAAACAGATTGCCAGGAAATCATACGGCTGTGGGAGACTCCGCAGAAATCGTCATGTTATCATATGTTGAGAGAGATGGAAGTGTTGAGTACCTTTTTCCAGGGATTCAGGCTACAGTTTGCCAGCCGGCGTTGTAATACGGTGGCTCACCGGATAGCTAGACAATCATTAGACCTTTCTGTAGCTATGCTTATGTATGAGACAATCCCTGGGTGGATGGCTGATTTATTGCAGTCAAACATGCTAGCGCCAAATGAATAAAGAGCCAACTGGTGTTTTAGCTTAAAAAAAAAGTTTTCACCGATATCCATCGTTTTGGCAACCATGATAGATATATACACATATTTGTTTATATAATCGGCTTGTATGCTGAAATATATGCAACGCCATGTTATCAAATCGATTTTTTTTCTTTTATTGTCCGACTATAAATCATTCTACATTAACTTAATGAATTTAAATCAAATTTTATCAAAGCTCAGCTTAATCAAAACTTTCTTTAACTTCTCTACCATACCCAAATCAAATCAAATCTTATCAAAATCTCAGCTAAATCGAAACCAATTTCTTCTTCACCTTCCTCTACACATACTTAAGTCAAATCAAATCTTACCAAAATCGGGCGTAAGGTATATAGTTCAAAATTGGCATTGGATCGTTAGAATATGAAATGAATGTAGTTTTACATCATCTCTTGGAAAGATGCTCCAATGTTTGGGCCCTGTTTCAGTCGATTGAGGTGGGGAAAAAAAACACCAGTCTTCCCCCAATTCGCGAAATTTCAAACCCAATCGAACCCTTCCAAACCCTAGGCGAGCTGCGGGCGGCGGGCGCTCGCGAGCATCCAGCCATCGATCGCCATGGCGCCGCCTCGCCCCCCTCCGGCCCGCGGCGGGCGCCGCCCACCCCCTAAGTCCGCGCCCCTCCGTCCGGAGGAGGAGCTGCTCCTCGAGGCAGCGTCCGACGGCGACCTCGTCCTCTTCAAACGTACGCCGCCGCCGCCGCCGCCGCGCCCTCCTCCGATTCATTTTGTTTTCTCTGGCTGGGTTGCTGATTTGGTACTTCTCATTGATTGGGTTGCAGGGCTGGCGAGGATGATGGACGGGGGGCGCGGGCGCGTCACGGAGGCGGTAGAGGCCGTTGTGGAGTGCACTGCGGGGGCGCTGCACCTCGCCGCCGGCCAGGGGGAGTTGGCGATGTGCAGGTACCTGGTCGAGGAGCTCCGGGTGGATATCAACGCCATCCACGACGGAGGTAAACCAAACGCCTCCATGGCGTAAAAGTCCCCACTATTTTTTCCGAATTGCGAGGGAGGATTCGTTGATATTGTGGCGCTGGTGGGTCGTTCGGGAACTCATTGAGGCCCTGTACGGTTGACAGGGATTTTGAAGGGGATTGGCAGGGATTGATGGGGATTAATTCCCCTACAAGTCAAAATCCCCTCCAATCCTATCTAATCCCCTTGGGGGGCATTTGAATTCTTCCCTTGGGAGGAGGTGTAACCGAACAAAGCCTGACCGATGTGCAGTTTGCTTCCAGCTAGGGATATCTGTAATTATGTACTGTTGATTTAGTAATGCCATTTCGTGTGTGAGTGCTTGATCGCTTAATTTGTGATACAACATCTGATTTCGTGTGATTCTCCTCACGTATATATACTATTCAGTAGGAGTGCGCATGCATGGCGCTATGCGGGTTAACTTTTTATCATGAAACCATGCTGACCATTCTGTACTTCACAAGTGACGAAGTTACAGCTGCTTTGGGATTTGTTTTGTGCACTGAGTTGTTGGTTAGTACATTGTTACGAAATTTGGTCGCTAATTTGGCTCCTTACTTTCTCGTTTACTGGAAATCATGACTTGGCAAGAGCGAAAATAACTGTTTCATTGGATTGATTTTCTATGGTTACACTTGTTACACAATTATGCAAACCAATACTTTTGAAATGTGAAATTGCACTAGAGGTCCTTCGTGTTTGTGCTTGAGGCAGTAAGTCCAGATTAGTGGACTCAGCTCATATATGAAGTTTTGATTTGTTGAATTTCGTTTCGCTGAGTTGTTTTGATATTTCATTTTTGTTTGGTAGTTGAGTTCCTGACTGTTATCTAATTTTCATAGCATGTTCTAGAACAGTTGTTTCCAAATGCGATTATGTTCCATTACATTAGTTGTAAACTGTGTGCATTGTCTGATATGGTTTCTGCCTTTCTGGAAGGCCGAGAATCTCAAATTTGGCAGTTTTAAAAGTTTATAATGCCCATGCTATATTGTATCTTCAGAAATTCTGGCAATCTGTACCATTGGTTACTCTACTTAATAAGGTGCCAGCAAGAAAACTGACTAGACAAATGTACCACCTCCCGAAGCTTGACGTGTTTGTGTGTATCCTCTGATATAGCATCTGATCTTGCGATCTCATATCTCCGGTATGTAGTGATTTTTTTTCATGATTCACATGATATGATATTCATTTTATACAACCCATGTGAGTTTCTCTTTCTCATGAATGAGTAAATTTACAATGAAACACCCAATACTGTGCCATCCTAATATTTCCTTATCTTTATTCTTAATTGTCGTGGGCTGTTAATGAGTTTTGAACGGTCTGTGCCATCCGCCCAACCTTTTTGTAAAGTATCATGGCACCTTTTCTATTAATAATTGAAATGTCACTTTGTGATTTTTCCTTTGTGATGTTTAAATGATGCACTTGTTTTTCATAGTCTGAGGAAGTGAATAACAAAAAGACACCACTGTATCATTGTCTGGTATTCGGTGTTTACAGTGCATTGTGGGGAGTCCTTACGCCATTGTTGTGGATAATTCCTGTGTAAATTTCAAGACCATGCTTGTGATAAATTAATACATCTGGTAGCAAAAGCTTTTCTTATTTTGTTAAGATTATTTGTTTGCGAATTCTTTTGATAGGTGAAACGCCTCTGGCTTATGCAATTAATGGTGCAAATATAAATACTGTGAAGTATCTTCTGGACCATGATGCCGATCCAGATAAAGTTGACGACAAAGGATTTACTTCTCTCCATATTGCAGCTGAAGATGGTCTCGTTTTAACACCTTTTACCTCTTTATTTGTGTATTGTGGTGAATTTTCTTTCCATGCTTTGGGGAGACATGCATAATAAAAATTATGATTGACCATGGGATGCTTTCAGGTATTTTATGTGAGTGGTAAGTAGATGAAAGGTGACGCATGTCTTTTAATTCCTCCAACCTATGTGCACCAATTGGCAAGGATTTAATAGGGACGATCGCGAGGATTTTAGTCGCTAACTCCAATCAAGAGATTAGAACTGACCTACCAGAAAGAAATTCTTCTAATCAGCTTCTGAAGAACTTGGGATAGACTGACTCTCATGCCAACACATTCATCCAGCGATGCCTTCTATCCTAATAATCAACTTAAACAGACCGAACGACAAATAGAAGCAAACCAGTCGGTTCAACAGAATAAAATCAGTTTTCCTAGGGAGACTAGACTACTGAACCTACTAGTGCTTATTTTTTGTAGATCTGATCGAGCTTTTGTACAGGTTGGAACCAAATTGTTACTGTCAGTTAGCTTTAATCCTTGGAATACATGCATACTAGGTGCCCAGTGATCCATACATAAGGATAGGAGAGGTGCTAAGTAACTGCTAATTCTGATGAATTGGCCCAAATATCTGTTGATGCAGTTTGTGTGGCTAGTTATGGCTGGAGTCTGATGGAAGTGTTCTGCAATTTTGATTTCATACCTTCTAATTTGAACTCCTTGTTTGTGTTTATAGTGAGGAAACAAATGCACATACTGTTCTATTTTTCCTTGAGCAGAACAGGCGTTTCTTTGAGCATGTACCTCTTTGTTGGTTCAAAGGACAAACTATAATAGAACTTCTCATGAATTAACTCCTGAGGCACACATGAGCTGAATGTAGAGGCTAGTAGGTGCTGATCAATAATCTTATAGTGAAAAGTTCTTTCCCCCTAACATGATAAAAATGTACAGAACAAGGTGTGATTTATCATATATCACTTGTAAAAAAATTCCTACAAAATAGAACTTTCTATCTAATAATGATATATTTAATTTTGTTTTGTTTTATCCAGGATATTTCAATATAGTGGAGCTCTTGCTTTCTAGAGGGGCTTCTGTTGATGCATTATCTAATCGTGGTACACCACTCCACCTTGCTGCTACTAATGGTCATCATCAAACAGTGAAGATTTTGTTGGACCACAACGCTGATGTATGTGATTAAATGCCTTTTAATTCCTCGATTGTTATGTGATTTGATGAAATTCACATTTTTAAGATGCTCTTATGTTTCTGCTCTTGCTCATGCTCTGTTTGATTCAGTATTCTGGGCTGATTTGTGCTTTCATCATGTTATGCTCTTAATTTTTAGATCATTAAGGGTTAAACTATAACATAATTTTGATTATTTTCTGTTAACGTGTGCATAACAGATTTTCCTTTTTGATGCTCTGAAGTCTCAAGTCTATATACTCCCTCCATTCCTTTATCTAAGGTGTATTATTTTCCGCACGGTGACCAAGGCACATAATTATGGACTAGTTAGGACAAAAATACCCTTGTCTAATTCATAGATTAGAGGCAAGTAAATCATTTAGGCTAGGAAAGGAAGAGATACACTCAATCAGGAGTGATAGTTTCCTTTTTCTTTCCCTACAAGGAGAGATGCATGCAATCAGGGAGAGATACTTTCTTTTTCTAGAGGGTCAAGATCGGAATTACGAAGAATTAGAACAAATGCACTTTACATTTTGGATTTAAAAAAAAACAAATACACCTTATATAAAGGAACAGAGGGAGTACCTACGAACCTACATAACTCTTCTTTGGTTCCTGTAATAATTGTCATTTAAGAATAGATGCTAATTTGCTCTATGTTTCTTTTCAGTGCAATAAGATTGTGAATGGTATCTTCACACCTCTCCTTGTAGCTATTTATGGTCGATCACTAAAATGTGTGAAGCTACTAATCAAGGTATTATGGGCTCTTAGCTTTGGCAGTGTTTCAACTGTTCATTATTACTTAATTAGTATGTAAGGCTATTAGTGTTTATAGTTATTTCAGGTGTTGGACTCTGTTTAGGTCACTCCCAAGTAAGATATTCCACATGTACCCCAAAGAGTCCAATTTAGCACTGTTTCTTCTACATGAGTACCTGTTGTTGGCTCCATATTAAGGGTGTCTTTGGGAGAGCTCTAAATCCAAGAATTGTTGGAGCTCCCTAGCTCCAAGAAATTTGAGATTTTGGAGGAAGCGTGTCAAATATACCCCAGTTTCTTTGAAGCCAAATGTGCCAACAGCCTGTAGCAAGCAATTATTTGAACACCATCTCGATAGAGACAAGGGTTCCTCTTGTAGATAACAGACATTCCAATATAGTAATGGAACCTCAGCAAATGTCGAAAGGTCCCAGTTTCCCTGCAGCTTTGCTGACTTCACAAGCAATTGTTTGTATCCTCAAACTCTTCTTCGGAAACATACTTCTTTTCATGTGTTTGTATTCCCATTAAGCAACATCCAAAGAACTATTTTCTGCTGCAGCATGCACTTGTTCCTCCAAATGCAACTATGAACAAAATAATTTTGCTGGTTCTGATGGAAAACTTGAAAAGCAATGAACTCCTCAGAATTTCATGAATAGGACCATATATCGTTACCTATGGACTAGCATGTGTTCTTGTTCTTAACTTATCATCTTTGTAATTGAATTCATTCTGGCTACATGTTTATAGTGCCTAGTGGGCACGCCTAACATTTTTAATCTTGATTATTAACAGAGAGAAAGTTTTATCACATGAATTAGGATACAAATAACTTTATGGTGTGATTGTTTTGATTTTAAACAGCACGTTATGTCAGAATTAGTGATCAAAGTGCTATTTTTTGAGAATTGAAACCATGTCAAGATATGTCCAAAACAGCCTACATTTGGAGTAGGAGAGACCACAAATTATGACATGTTTAAGAGGAGGCACATGTAACTTTCTTTTCATATATAGGCTGGTGCTGATGTAAGTGGTGTGGGTAATATAACTCCCTTAATAGCTGCTACAAGTGATGGGTTAACTGAGTGCATGAAGTGCTTATTGGAGGCTGGTGCTGACCCAAACGTCCCTGATGAAGTATGCGTCTTCTCCTTTGTTTCCTCATTTCTGCTATTGTTATCAGCATCATGCAGTTATTTTTATTACATGTGAAGATTTTCTTTTCAATAAGAGCTTGTTTACCTGGCTATTTATTACTCCCTCCGTCCCATAATAGTGTCAAAAACACTCTTATATTATGGGACAGAGGGAGTAGTAAAGAATTCCTACAGAAACATAATTTAATATATCGATTTGCCTAAGTTATAGAATTGCTTATTTTACCTAGTTATTAATTTTAAAAAGCTTAGCAATAGTGGTGGATAATAACCCCATACATCTAGGCTGTTACTCCTCATTTATTTTAGTTTCCCCTTTTCTTCAGCAAATTTCGTATCTGGACTCATGTTCTCTTTACCATTAATAGTTTGGCAGGATGCCAATAGTGTTTGCTGCAATATGTGGTACACGAGAAGATGTTGAGATCCTATTTCCTTTAACTTCTCGTATTCCATCTGTGCGTGATTGGAGTGTCAATGGAATAATACGTCACGCATACTCATTGCCAGCGCAAAAGGTATGATTGTATGAGCTGTGCAAAAAGGACATATTTAACTTTAGACTAATAATGTCAGTGTTCAAGTTGACTTATGATCAAGTTTTGGCTTAAAGAAAACCCTCCTATTTTATTGTTTATTTGTTCATCATTGAAATGAAATGTGCAAGTGCTGGAATAAGCATATCCACATACTCCCTCCGTAAAGAAATATAAGAGTCTTTAGAAATTTCTAAACGCTCTTCTATTTCTTTACAGAGGGAGTACTATTTACGAAAGGATATCTGAAATGTGGGCTGGGAGATAAAAAATTTATGCGCGAAAGGACTAATTCTTTCTGCAGCTATAGAAACGATGAGCAATTGTATTTGGGACATTTGTATGCTAGATTAGCTACATTTCTTACTTTTCAGTTCAATTTCAGGTACTTGCTTTGTGATATCTTTTTCCATAAATCTTTGATCATTACCTGTCTTTCTGGTTCAGTTCTATGAGATTGGGCTTGAAGAGGATGCAGCTAATTTGAAATTACAAGGAAAAAAGGCACTTGAGAGAAAGGATTACCTTGCCGCAATTGAACTATACACTGAGGTAATGTTATCCCACATTTTCGCCATTGATTTTCCTTCCGGGGTTTACTTGGAGTGCTTGCACAGCTTCATACTTTTCACTCCCAGGGTTCCAGTTCCCCAGAGTATGTCTCTACTTTTTATCTGTGAAAATTCTAGGTAAAACACAATGATTCAGGCTCAGTCTTTGTATCACTCTTGTGTGTTAACACAGCTGGGATCCCATAAAAGACTAACTTATCAATTAAACTGCGACCCACATTGAACTGATATCTTCGCAGCATACATTGGCTGTATGTTATCCAACTTGATATGTAGTCCAGCATCTTGAAGTGTATAATGGTGGTTATAAAAACTAGGCTGTTCAGTTTAGATGTATAGGTGCAGCTATGCATTTGTGCTCTAGTGTAAGGGTTTTTATGCATTTGTGCTGTACATTACAGCTGTATGTTGTTTGGCTCGTTGGTCCAGTTTATTACTACTAGTCTAATTCCTCATAATGGTATCATATTGAGTCGGGTCAGGGTTAGTGTTTTCTCTTACGTCCCACCCAACTCCCTTCTCCAGCCACCGTTTCACAACCAGATTGTGTTCCTGTTAGTGGTAACGGCTAAATTTCGGCTGGTGAGCAGCTTGGAATTAAAAAAGAAAACGTTTGGCTCAATACACCTGGTAACCGTACTACTTTTTGTCTACTTTTGAGGGAATGTAACCGGCCTATTATTCTTGATAACAGACCAAAGCCTGGTATTTTATTCATTTCTTCCTTTTCGATCGTTGGTCGGTGGTAATGTTGAAATTGTCTTTAGGCGTCTCAGTCCAGTCATTCCGTGTATGTTTAGCACTCAGTAATTTCTAGTTTGATTTGGTTGAGTGTAGGCAATGGGCCTTGATTACGAGGATGCAACCCTGTACTCAGATAGGAGTCTCTGCTTTCTCCAAATTGGCGAGGGAGACAAAGCCTTTGCAGATGCTTATACTTGTAGAATGAAGCGCCCTGATTGGCCAAAGGCCTGCTATCGGCAGGGAGCATCTCTAATGCTGATGAAGGTGAGCTCAGCCGAACTGTTTTTTTTTTCTTAAATCATTTTCAAAGAAAAACTTAACTTCTTCTACGTTCTACTTTGCTTGTCCAGGATTATGGAAAGGCTTGTGATGCGCTTTTTGACGGTTTGAAAATGGACCCACGGAATCTTGAGATTGAGAACGCTTTACGGTATGCTATATCTTTCGTTACAAATTTACTGCACATTGTAGCAATGCCACTAGCAGTCACCAGGGTTAAAAATCTTCCAAACAATACCACCAAGGCCGTGGCCAAGAACCAATTCCCAGTTTAATCCCGCTTCTTTTGCTTTAAACCTTCCAGCACGTTTTCAACTTGTAACATCATTTAGTTAGCAACTACTGTCTGAAAATTCAAAATGGCATTCTCTCAGATCATAATTGTCTGTAAATCGCGGCACTGTTTCCGGTTCCCGGCTGACATGGTAGTACTGATGACTGTTGTACAATATGCAGGGAGGCTATGGATTCCTTGAGAATATCTCGTTGCACCAAGAAGACTGTATCGAAGCGCCCATAGGAGCTTGTTTACCGCCTGCCTGCACGTTTTTTCCGATTTTTGTCTATATATTGTATAGATAGAGAAAGCAGTTAAATTGTACTGTAGGTAGGGCAAGTGTGGGCTTTCCGTAGTCATCGCTGGCACGTATCGATGTGTGCTTGTTAATGATTTGTGTCTACTGAGCGCTGCACTAATGTAAATGATACGACACGCTTAACAAGTTAATCCTTAGGAATTGATGCTTAGATGACGTCCTGCTGCACATGCGAGTGCCGTACCAAGAAGCAGTTCCTGAATGAAGTTTCATTTTCTGATCCCATTCTTGAAGCATTGCTTGGCATGCAGTCCCCAAATTCCTTGCTTTTTAAGTTTTAACGCATGGCCTAATGGATACAGACACTTCCGTTTGGGTTTTGTCATTATAAAGGGCTTGAACTAATGTGGAGCAACTTTTGCTTTAGACCAAGAGATGCATAATTTACATCTATTGCCAGTTTGCAACTTCCCTGTTACGATCGATGGCGCAGATAACGCTATGAGTATGTTGGAACTTCAGTTATCATTGGCCGGTTGTTGCTGAATGATTGAAAAATAGTTGGCCCGGTCAAAATCATAAAAAAAAAAATCAAAATTGAATACCTTAGTTGAATGAGAGAGCTTAAAAAATTAGGGAACACAGGAAATTAAAAGAATTGAATGGGCGAGCCTTTAAGAAATTATTTACCCAGTCAAAATTGATTGACCTAATTCTAAATTGATGATCTCAATTGATTGGGAGGCCTTAAAAATTAGGAAGCATAGTGTGTTAGAATTGAATGGGTGAGCCCTTTAAGCCTTCTTCCCTTCGATCTCCGCGGGCGAGTCCGCGGATTCGCTTCCTCCACCTAGCTACCGTTATGGCGGGAGGGTGTTCCTAGTGTCTCGACTTAGATAGGCAGGGTTTTGGTTCTCTTAAGGGCGACGCTCGGAAGAATGACGACGCTTCTTCTTTGAGTCAGTCTTCTGGGCTCCGATCCTTCTCAAGTTCGTTTATCGTGGCCATTTTGATGGAGCTCCGGCGTAGATTCCTGCCAGCTCCTCGAGACGGCGAGACTAGGGTTTCTCGTCGTGCATACGCAACGATAATCGAGATTTGGTGTCTTGTTCTCCAAATTGATTCAAGGATTCAATGGCGACGACTGCGGCTCCTGAACGCTGGTCCTTAGGGGCATGTGCACGAAGACTTCCTGGCTGTCATCAACAGGGTCAGGCCAACTGCGGTACGGGAGTGTCGACGGCTCGTTCTGGCGGTCACAATGGTTGTTTAGTTGTCTATGGACCTTGACGAACAATTTTTATTATACTTGGGGTGATTGTAATAGATATGATATTTTTCGAAAAAAAGGGTAGTCTAATAGGCAAAAAGTAAACATAAAAAATCCCGATGGACACGCCGTGAGTGACTCCATCGTTTGCTTCCCCCCACGGCCACAAGCCACTGCTCGCTCCCCGTTTCCTCTGCTCTTCCTCTGCCGCCCCAAAACCCTACCAACTGCCGTCAATCCACCGCCGGCACACGCGCCCCTCGCCGCGGCCATGGCGCCGCCGCTCGCCCGCGGTAAGCGACCTCCCCCCCCCCAACCCCAAACCCATGCCCGGCACTGCTAAACCGCGGGTGAGCCCTGCCGCTAACGCCCGACCCCTCTCCTCCCCGCCGCAGGTCCCGGCGCGCTGGAGCGGCGGCTTCTCCAGGCGGCGGCCGAAGGCAACCTCCAGCTGTTCAAGAGTGCGTGCTCGCTTCCCGCTCCGCTCGCGGATTTTGGTCTCTGGGAGCTGGATCGAGCGCCGATTTTGACAGATTTTTTCGGATTTCGCTTGGTCCGTACACGCAGGGACCGCGAGCGCGCTCGACGGCGGGAAGGGCCGCCTCAGGGACGCGGTGGAGGCCGTGACGCTCCAAGGGCGAGGCTCTGGGGCGCTGCACTTCGCCGCGCGCCGTGGGAGGATGGCGGTGTGCATGTACCTGGTCGAGGAGCTCCGCGTGGACGTCGACGCCACCGACGAGACAGGTGCGCACAGTCTCCCTCCCTCCTCAGTACGAAAGCAAGTCCCTTGTTTTCTTTCCCTCTAGAGTAGATGATTTGAGGTTGGTTGAACTGGCAGCCTTGGTTAGTAGATTACCTTGGAGGCAAATGTTAGGTAAACTCAGCTTATATATATGCCACTTTTACCTTGGCGATTTCCTTGAAGTGGGACGGGAATTGAACTAATTTATGCCAAAAATGTCGTGCATTTTTCGGACTTGATTTAGCTTATTTTGTTGAGAAATCTAAGGCTTATAACTTGTCAATTGGCACTAATCTCATCAAGTTACTTTGTTTGCACTAATCTCATCAAGTTCATTTATTCCAGACGCAGCGTATACTGTTTTGACAGAGTTGTTTCAGTAGAAAGACTATTGATGCTAGCTTCCATCCACTTACAGTTTTACCCCTGAAAATTCTATCAACTTGTTTTTTTTCTCCATGCATCAGTTTGCTTTCTAGGAAAAATCATTTTAGCTTGGCTTTTTTTTCTTTTCTTCACTTGTACCCCACAAAATATCTAGCTTTAGTTTGGACAGGAACTGTTTGCTTTTGATGAATAAACAACGAACTCCTCAATTATTTCTTGTTTAATGCTGTTTATTACGAATACTCTGGCTTTTAAGCGACCTGTAGTATCTGATGTTTGTATTGTGTAACAAAGTATCTTGGCATGACGGCGCTTCGCATAATATGCACATATTGAAGTTGAATCATATGACACTTGTTTGATTATGTACACATGACTTAGGCGCTTATAGCCTAGCCTTTTCAATTCTTTATTTATTTTTAATCTTTTGGTGCTTTATATGGCTGATACTACCAGTATACACTTCATTTCATTCTACTGTGGATCATTAAAAATGAAAAGTGTCAGTGCCTTGCGCCAAGAATTTTCATGTACGATACTTCTAAAGGGAACCTAAAATTTCTGTGCTCTAGTTCTGACTTCTGAATGTGCTGTTGTATCTAAAAAGTTTACATGTGTATTCTGGAAACAGATGCATGTTTATATTGCAAAACCTTTACACGACTTTCTTCTATTTCTTGGGTAATTTTCTGTTGTTTCGTCTACGAATCTCTTATTTAGTTTCTTCTACTTTGATGTTCCTGATAGGCTATACACCTCTGGCTCATGCAATTATTGCTGGCACTGTGGACACTTTCCAGTATCTTCTTGATCACGGTGCTAATCCAGATATACCCGATGGACAAGGGTCTACGCCTCTCCATTTGGCTGCTGCACGAGGTCTCTCCCTATGTGTACTTATCTTGTTCCTCTGTGTCTTGAAATTCTTTGTTTGTGTGTTCTGGGTGATGTAATGAAACTTGAAACGGATCATGTTATATAGTACTCCCTCCGTCCCATAATGTAGTGTCAAAAAACGTCTTAGGTTATGGGACGGAGGGAGTACATTATAAGTAAGAAGGTAGGAAATGCACATGTCCTAATTGGTTGTGCATGTGCATAGATATGACAGTGTCATCTGAGCATTTAGAGCTTTTTCTGTGACAAATGAGTTGTTTATTAATTGCTATCTTTTAAGTCTAAAAAACCCATTTATCAATGTGCATGTGTGTGTGTATCATGAATTATGTATTCCTAGCCACAAAATGAGCTGCATTACATAAATTCAGTATAGGTAAATTCAGAAGTGATATAGTTTATTGCATGTCAGACAAAAATAGTAAAATATGAATTTGTTTCAAGCCACTATTCATACTTGATGTGGGTATTTCACTGACATCTATTCAATTATGTAAATCCAGAAGTTACCTTGTTTATACCCCTATCAGCTTTAAGATAGCAAATATGAACTTGTTTACAGCCACTGTTTGCAGTTACTGTTGCTGGTTATACATTTATAAGTGAGTGATGTCACATTCATATAGTACCTTCTTTGATTAGTTGGTTCTCATTGCAATAATTTTCCCGATGTTTGCAACGTAGTTATTTTGCAGTTACTTCCTAAGGTAAATGAATGCATATCCAAATCTTATGTTGCATGAAAAACATAATAAAATGAACCTCTTAACATTGGAGTTCACGCTAGACTGTCTTCCTCAGATTTCAATGTTTACATATAATAAAATGAACCTCTTAACATTGGAGGCCATTACTTCTCAGAACTATTTGTTAGTAAAAGTTCATAAAAGTTTTGTTACATGAAAGTATTTTTCATGACAAATCCATGGTCATTTTCTGCAGGTGGAGTAACTATTTTCATCTATACCATCACTTATGTTATGTGCAACTTTCATCTACAAAACCAGGTTGTGTCAATGACAGGTAGGGTCTGGTCCTACATGTCATTGACATAGGCTTGGTGGTATAAATGAGAAGTGTTTTTTTTCCCAAAGTTCACTGCACGCATTCTAGCATGTCATTTATTTGGGAACAGAGGTAGTATTCCTATACAACTAGCTAATTGAACATATTGCTTTGAAAACTTTGATCCCATATTGCTTTCACTAACAAAAAGAAATTCACAATAACAGCAGCAGCAGCAGCAGCACCAAATAACCTGTTGGATATTATGTATTATGCAAATTATCTATGGAATTTCCACATTGTCATGAATTAAAACCTGCTTTGTATTTCTCATTCAGGAAATTGTGAAATAGTAAAAGCCTTGCTTTCAAAAGGGGTCAATGTTGATTCATTGTGTGATACTGGAACACCACTACATACGGCTGCTTTCTGTAGGCAGGATGGTGCTATGAAGATTTTGTTGGACCACCATGCAGATGTACGTCACTTGTTTGTGTACCCTTCCTTCTTGGGTTAACAGGGTCCACATTATTAAATACATGATTGTTTTGTCTGGTACTACTTTGTCAACTGCCCATATACTAACAAAGATATCTTTATTTAATGATAAAAAGATCAAACATGTTTGCGAACATTCATCATGTAAGGGTACTGATTTTCTTAATATTTCTTCTCAGTGTAACAAGATATTCAACACTGTCTATTCACCTCTTATTGCGGCTCTCAATGTTGGCTCTCTCAATGTTAGCCCGCTGAAATGTGTGAAGCTTCTGATTAAGGTATGGTGCATTCATCTCATTTCATTGACATCTTTTGAACTATTGATAAGTATCACATGAAAAAGGAAGGAGGACAAATGATGGCATGCTTATTTAGAAGGGTCTTTGCAACCTTTTCCGTGTTAGGCTGGCGCTGACGTGAAGGGTGTTGGCACTATGTCCCCCTTAATAATTGCTGCCAACAATGGCTTAACTGACTGTTACAAGTGCTTACTGGAGGCTGGTGCAGATCCTGATGTTCGTGATGATGTAAGTTTCAACTTTCACTCCAGCAACATGGAGTGGCTTTTCACGCATGGTAATTATGTTAAGAAACTAATGTAAAACAGTGCTGTGTTGTTAAGGCTAAGCAATACTTAGTCGTCTATTATTTTCACCCTCAAACCCTATCTATGAAGTCCATTAATGATTCCGGTTGGTCCTTGGTGACCATGAAGGCATGAATTTACACCATCATTCTTAGATGCACAATCGATCCATATGCCATCATACCCGATGTTCCAATTGAAGTGCAAACCTTGTGGTTAATATTATATATTTCTATCATTTATGAATGATGTGAATCTGTACAAGATGATGTCGCTGGAGTGACTGACAATAATTTGGTGGAATGATAAGTGAGTTCTTGTTCAGTGCTTTGAAGCATTATCTTCTGAAGTTCTAGTCAGATGTGTAATTACTGCTTTAAGATGTTGCTCTATTCAAACTGAAGGGGTTTATTTTTTCTTATTTATTTGAACCATAGTGTTGAATATCTAAATATATTTATCATATACCTCGTGTTCATACTTCATTCCCTGGCCGTGCTTCTGTTGTATTACCATTCTGCAAATGCTTCAGTGAAACTTATGTTTGTTTTATTCTCAACAGTTTGGCCACCTTCCAATAGAAATTGCTGCATATAATAATAGACGGGAAGATGTTGAGATCCTACTTCCAGTAACTTCACGTACTCCATATGTGCGAGACTGGAGCGTTGATGGGATAATTCGTTGGGTCAAATCAATGCCATCAGTGGAGGTATAACTTGAGGCATCGCTGCCAATATAAGTTGCTTTGTATAGGTTCTTCAGCATGCCCTTAACTTAAAAATAGATACTTAATCCTTGTGGGAGGATGATGTGAAGCTTACCGTGGTATGTGAAGGAAGTAGTTTATTGTGCAGTCATATAAATGAGTGAACTGGATCAATAAAATGTTCAGATCATAAATATTTTGTCTTTTAAAAATGTTCTCATGCCCTTCTGCTGTAGCTCATGTAAGTATGTAAGTCTTATGTCCTTACCACACATCCTCATTACTTGTGCCAAATGATTTGTTTGCTGTTTCAGAATGACCCCATGAACCAAATGAATCCAGCTGATCTCAAGTTAGAAGGAAGCAAGGCATATAAGAGAAAAGATTATGCTACTGCAGTCAAACTTTACTCTATGGTAAATTATTGCACCATATCTTAGCCTACACTTGTTTTGCTGTTGTATATGATAACTAAAACTTTAAATTGAGAGTTGGTGTGCTTTGTATTATTTTGAATCTCTAGTAAGAATTTGGTAACATTAAAGTGTATGTGCCTCCTTTATTTGTTCTTTTGCTGTTTTAATTTTCTTTCTATAAGGATTGCATTTATGTTTAGAAAGTCTATTGATGCAAATTCTCTGCATGGCTGTTACAGAGAACAAATTTCTGCTGTGCCTAAGTACAAACGTTACTAAGTTTTTCTGCATTAGTAACGGAAAACCCAGTAGGATATAAACACAGTAGATTTACTGCAAAATTTCAATTGTAACTTTGGCATCAAGCCATCAAATAGTATAATTGTAACTCTGGCATCACCATCAAATAGTATATCTGTTATAGAAAATTATCAGTAGTTCATCTTATTATATTGGATTGAATAGAGAGGAGTAAAGTTTGGTTTCGATGGATGGGTCTTAATTTCAGCATCCTAGCGTGTATCAATTATTGTTTCACAGGTAATCAATAGCTAGTTTCCGCTAGCCCCAGCAATTTTCTTGTGTGCGTACCTGACAACAATGCAGTAGTATATGTGGGTTGTAGCAATAAGCCAGTGTGCTAACTTTTTGTTTGTTTGTTTGTTAATGTAGGCAGCAGACCGCTGCCCTGATGACGCAACACTGTACTCAAATAGGTGCCTTTGCTGGCTTAAGATGGGTCAAGGAGACCAAGCTTTGATGGATGCGGGAGTTTGCAAGATTAGGCGCCCAGGTTGGGCAAAGGCCTGTTACCTGGAAGGATCTGCTCAAATGTTACTGAGGGTACCATTTTTTGCTACTCATGAGTGCATTTGCTTGCTATGTTAAATGCTTTTTTAGTGATGCAGGAACCTTTATGCGTGCAGGACTATGAGAAGGCGTGTGATGCATTTCTTGATGGACTCAAACTGGATCCAGCAAATGTTGAGATCGAGAACTCATTACGGTAGTGTACTTACCCTGGCAGTGTTGATAATTCCTATTCGTACATCTCATGCATCTATTTCTTTCATGTTGAAACACATATGGTGACTTTGCCCAATAGATTAGAAGCAGCTAACATAACTCTTTTTATGCGGTAAACATTTGTGTCCTTCAGATAATTGTGTCCTGTTTGAATCATCTAGAACATCATCAACGCATCTGCATTTCAAACGCTTTAGTAATTGCTGTAATTTGTTATGCAGGGAGGCTGTAAATTGCTTGAAGACATCTCATGCCCCGAAAAAGTTGTAAGAATAGTCAACTATTAGGGGAAACCTTGCTATTCACAGGAGCAGCACGACTGATGCCAGTTCCCTCGGTGCGTGCGCAATGGAGTGTTGAGTTTAAAACATCACTTGCTGTTGCAAACTAGGGTTGTTTAATTTTGCCAATGCTTGATTAGGCCGGCCATGAAGAATTACCATGTTTCTTGTTTGTGCCTAGTATGTTTTGCCTAGAAATGCTGGACATGCATGTGGGTCACCACATAACATGCACTACGTACGACCTTACTTGGTGCCGTTGAATGCTAGTCGATCAGTAGCGAGTGAGATTGGAATGGATGCTAGTTGATGTTATATTGCTAATTGGTTGCATGCCCGCCCACAGGTGTGGTTTAGCCGTTTCATGGAATGTGCAGTGTGGTTGCGCTTTAGGAACACCCGGTGGATATGGATGTGAGGCTGCTTTTGCTATTGAGCTTGGATTCTTCATATTAGTATTGCCGATACTTTTCTACGTTTGAGTATTGGAGCCCTTGTGTTTGTCTGCCTCCTCGAGATGATATCATCATCAGGGGTCTCTAGCGGATACAAGAGCAAATAAATGCATTTCAACAGCTTTTGGAGACATGACACATCACATGAGGTGGTTTGCGTTATGCTTGACCTAATTAATAGTCTGGCTGTACCAAGTGCTTGCACAATCAGCATGTGAAATTTGTGATTTTACATGCAAAATCATGTATTATGATGAACAATAGTACATCCTCCGTTCCTTTATATAAGGTGTATTTGTTTTTTGAAAAGTCAAAGGTGTGCATGTTTGATCAAGTTTTTAGAAAAAATATATCAATATCCACAATACTAAATTTATATAATTTGATCCATCATGAAAAATAGTTTCAAATTTTACCTATTAGATATTGTGGATGTTGATATTTCATTTCTATAATCTTGATCAAACTTTCAAATGGTTGACTTGCATGGAAATCAGTACACCTTATATTCCGGAAGCCAAACTAGCATATTTTGCTTGATTTATTAGGTTGGAGGGTACAAAACCAAAAATCTGTAGATTAGCGAATACTATTAATTTTACGGAAAATCCAACATGATGGAATGAATTTCAGTCGTGGCCGGTCTAGGTGACACAGAAGATTTGTACGGTTTACCTGACCTTTTACAAGCTACTGCGTAGGTGTAATGTGACAAGGCTTGGGAGGGCGACTGAGCAAGGGTATCAAGCTCAAGAATGAAAGTGGCGAAAAGCAGCGGCGTAAAAATTCGTAACTCATTAATTGAACCGAAAACATGTCCCAGGAGATGAAGGTGATGCCAAGCAAAAGCACGCAGCACCGTGCACGACGACTGGGCCAAGGAAGGGGTGGAAACATGCTGGGCTAAGCCGGCTCACGACCCAGGCATGTCTCGCCACTCGCTGAAAACTCGTGTTTGGCTCATGAGGCCCCATGCCTGTAAAGAAGAGAAAGCAATACTCCTTAGCGGTCCAGATTTAGTAACGCTAGGACAAAAGTCCTGGGAAAATACATCTTTGGATCTACTGTATATATCATTACCAGGACGACCAACACTCCATACAGTTTGGAACAAAACGATAATTAAGTCCTACATCCATATTTGAGTGTTTTGGCCAAACAGAAACATCCGCACCAATTTCAGATTTGAGAACACTAAGTCAAGAAGTAAAGACCATATTAAGGAGAAAACAGAATTTGGTCCAAAGGGCTATGCAGTACAACTTCGTTTGGCACGTCAACTTCCCGACTGTGTACCACAACAAGGTTTGCTTGTCTTCAGTGAGGGAGGGACGATGACGGCGGCGCGCCTTCGGCTTGCACCAGTGCTTGTAGTCTTCGCTAGGTGGTCCACAGACATGGTTAAAATCTTTTTTATTACCTCTATTGTTCTTTGTACTGTCATGACTGAAAATGAATAGATTGGAAGTTCTTCGCAAAGAAAGAAAGAAAGAATTCAAGCAGCAAAAAAAAGTGCAGCCTAAAATTGAGTATGTAGTAACAAATGATCTGTGTCTTTCAACAGTACATACGACATGCTGTAACAACTGACGAGAGGAGCTTCTTAGACAAGACAAGTATAAAACTTCCCTTCTAGTCGAACAGAGGAAAGTGAACATGGCTGGCAATGACAATATCTCAAGAAGAATACGGGCATGGGACCTGACAAATCTTTCTTCAGCTGACCAGTCCAGCTTTTAGTTCTTGAGCTTGGAAGCATAGGCATAGGCCTTCAAGGAGGGCCGGGAAGAGGAAGAAAGAGATACTGTAAGAGCATTAGGAATGGGAACATGAAGGAAAATCTATCCATCCACACCTCTAGAACTGGGAAGAGGGGGGGTCGTTTTTGCAGTGCTTCCCAATGCCCCATTTCTATCATTCTTAGGTGCTCCTTCCCCTCCCACTTAGTTTACCACATGCAGTTCTCTTAGTGATTGAAACAAAAAGAGAAAAATATACTTTTCGTCCCTCAACTCTCAGTGAAGTCTAGATTTGGTCCCTTGACTCCGAAACCGGACAACTTGCGCCCACAACTAACGAAACCGGACAAGGTTCGTCCCTGGTCTCGATTTTGACCGATTTTGGTGCTGACTGACCCCGGTTTTGACTCAAATTTTCGCGTAATTTTTTCATATCTGTGAACTTTTTGAAATTCACATACTCTTTTCAAATCCACATAGTTTTTTCAAGGTCGCGCATCCTTTTCAAAAATAAACATACCTTTTTCAAATCCTTGTACTATTTTGAAATTTGTGTACTTTTTCAAATCCATGATTTTTTTAATTTGCATTCTTTTTTCAAATCAGTGTATTCTTTCAAGTTCATGTAATTTTATCAAATCCAAGTATATTTTTTCAAATCCATGAAGTGTTTTTGAAATTCGCAAACTTGTTTCAAATCCGCATACTTTTTAAAGTTCGTGTATTTTTTTTCAAATCCATGAACTTTGTTTGAAATTCAGATACTTGATTCTAGTTGACATAATTTTTCAAATCCACACTTTTTTCTAATTTGCGTAAAAAAAATTCAAGTCCACGTACGTTTTGAAGTTCGCATAAAATGTTGAAATCCAAAAAAATGTACGGGAATATGAATAAGTACGTCAATTTAAAAAAATTACATGAATTTGAAAAAACCACATGAACTTTAAATAAGTACGTGGATTTAAAAAAAGTACGTGAACTTGGAAAAAGTGCGCGGATTTGGAAAAAGTACGCGGGTTTGGAAAAAGTGCGCGGATTTGGAAAAAGTTCATGTATTTGAAAAAAGTACCCGAATTTGAAAACATTAAGCGGAATTGGAAAAGGTACGCGAATTTGAGTCGGCACGGTCAAAACCGGGGTGTGACAGCACCAAAACCGGTCAAAACCATGACCAGGGGTAAATCTTGTCCGGTTTTAGTAGTTAAGGGTGCAAGTTGTCCGGTTTTGGAGTTGAGAGACCAAATCTAGACTTCGCGAAGAATTAAGGGATGAAAAGTATACTTTTCTCAAACAAAAAAGTACCCATGTATCAATTAAGTGATGAGGCCACAGAGGGAGTCAAGATTTTTTTGTGTGTTTTCCCAATGTCCCCCATGCCTATTGTTCTTGTGTGCTCGTTCATCTTTCTTCAGATTAAGGATGGAGCATTCACAGCATTACCATTTAGTGTTGGAAAGCAAGCATGTGGAATGAGAGTTTGTTTGAGCTCAAATTGTGTAGGAACCACTGTATAAAGCTTATATCATTACCTAGATGCGAGCTATGTTGTTCCTAACACTTACACGCTCTCAGGTTAAGCACCATGGCATATATAACCATCTTTCGTTTGTGTATGCCCTCAATGCACCACCCCATGTGAACTTCATTGCTCACAACATTGCACTAGGACAATGGATGTTAGTATGTGGTACATCGTACACCTAATATATCTATATATCGGTCGACGGTTCAGACTTCCAAATCAGAAAATCTTGTAGTCTTACACAAGGAGCACGAGTAGGGAAGAGGAAGAAGCGGGTCTAAGAGGTGTAGGAATGGGAACATAAAGAAAATCAAGTGTATTCCCTCCTCTGGTATTGGAGGGGAGAAATGGTCTGATGTTTCTGATGCCTCCCATTCCTATGGATCTTAGGTTCTCCTTCCTCTTACTTTTTGCTCGTACAATTTAGTTGGTAAACGAAACAACCAATCCTCCCTCAAAAAAGAAAGAAATAAAACAAACAATCCTACCAAATTTTTTGTAGTGCTTCCCAATGCCCCCTTCCTATCATTCTTAGGTGCTCCTTCCCCTCCCGCTTAGTTTACCACATGCAGTTGTCTTAGTGATTGAAACGAAAAAGTACCCATGTATCAATTAAGTGATGAGGCCACAGAGGGAGTCAAGATTTATGTTTGTGTTTTCCCAATGTTTCCCATGCCTATTGTTCTTGTGTGCTCGTTAATATTACTTTTAGCTGGCATAACTATCTTAACAAATGTTATGCACATGGATGATGAGGAAGTAAAGGCAAGAAGGAAGAGGAAGAAAATGAGTACCTAAGAGCATTGGGCATGGGAACATAGAGGAAAGCCTAGATTGGTGATACCCTCAATAATTTGGTAGCAATATCTTTCCGAGTTTTCCCAGTGCCTCTCGTGCTCACTCTTCTTATGCGTTCCTTCATCTTGCCTTTGACTTGCAAAACAAAACAGTTAACAAGTGTAAGCAGACAACTTAGTGCCTTCATCGTTTGGTATCTACTAGCGGTTGGGGCCCGCCATTGCGGGCCGCTTAAAAAAAAAGCTATGCGCACCTTATCATCATGTCAAAAAAATTTAAAAATATTCTCGTGGACATCACAACCATCTTAAAAGGAAAACCAAAAAACCTAGAAAAACTTCTCTAAAAAAATATCTCCCTACTTTATAACATTTTTCTAAAAAATACTTTCTCACCGTGACCAACCAGCATGCGCCACATGGCGTAGCTGGTTGGCCACCATTCTAGCGCCTCTTAATGGGTTTGATGATGCTTGGTCCCACGATGTCAAAATGCAATAGACAACTCCTATTAAACCGTGTAAGATGATGATTACTGTGAAAAAGTGTGACAAACAATGATTTAACTGGATATAACCTACGAGCTACTAAGCATATACATGAACAATTGGTATCATGTTAATTTGGCAACAAATCGTGTCATGTATGGTGGAAATCAACAACACAGATGGTACAGAAACTGAAGAAGGGCACTCATGTAGGGATCTGATTAGCCGCTTTCTTTTGCCATACTGAATCAAGATGGCGCACACCAAGCATCCATCCCTAATCCGCCCTCGGTAGCCACATAGAGCAACCGTCATTATGCATAATTTCTCAAGTGTAGACCTTTATGATATTAGATTATAAAAATATATGCGCGCGGGGGGAGGGGGGGGTCCACTGCATAAAGCTTATATCATTACCTAGATGCAAGCTATGTTGTTCCTAACACTTACACGCTCTCAGGTTAAGCACCATGGCATATATAACCATCTTTCGTTTGTGCATGCCCTCAATGCACCACCCCATGTGAACTTCATTGCTCACAACATTGCACTAGGACAATGGATGTTAGTATGTGGTACATCGTACACCTAATATATCTATATATCGGTCAACGGTTCAGACTTCCAAATCAGAAAATCTTGTAGTCTTACACAAGGAGCACGAGTAGGGAAGAGGAAGAAGCGGGTCTAAGAGGTGTAGGAATGGGAACATGAAGAAAATCAACTGTATTCCCTCCTCTGGTATTGGAGGGAAGAAATGGTCTGATGTTTCTGATGCCTCCCATTCCTATGGATCTTAGGTTCTCCTTCCTCTTACTTTTTGCTCGTACAATTTAGTTGGTAAACGAAACAACCAATCCTCCCTCAAAAAAGAAAGAAATAAAACAAACAATCCTACCAAATTTTTTGTAGTGCTTCCCAATGCCCCCTTCCTATCATTCTTAGGTGCTCCTTCCCCTCCCGCTTAGTTTCCCACATGCAGTTGTCTTAGTGATTGAAACGAAAAAGTACCCATGTATCAATTAAGTGATGAGGCCACAGAGGGAATCAAGATTTATTTTTGTGTTTTCCCAATGTTTCCCATGCCTATTGTTCTTGTGTGCTCGTTCATATTACTTTTAGCTGGCATAACTATCTTAACGAATGTTATGCACGTGGATGATGAGGAAGTAAAGGCAAGAAGGAAGAGGAAGAAAATGAGTACCTAAGAGCATTGGGCATGGGAACATAGAGGAAAGCCTAGATTGGTGATACCCTCAATAATTTGGTAGCAATATCTTTCCGAGTTTTCCCAATGCCTCTCGTGCTCACTCTTCTTATGCGTTCCTTCATCTTCCCTTTGACTTGCAAAACAAAACAGTTAACAAGTGTAAACAGACAACTTAGTGCCTTCATCGTTTGGTATCTATGCTTGGTCCCACAATGTCAAAATGCAATAGACAACTCCTATTGAACCGAGTAAGATGATGATTATTGTGAAAAAGTGTGACAAACAATGATTTAACTGGAAATAACCTAAGAGCTACTAAGAATATACATGAACAATTGGTATCATGTCAATTTGGCAACAAATCATGTCATCTATGGTGGAAATCAACAACACAGATGGTAGAGAAACTCAAGAAGGGCACTCATGTAGGGATCCGATTAGCCGCTTTCTTTTGCCGCACTGAATCAAGATGGCACACACCAAGCATCCATCCCTAATGCGCGCTCCATAGGCATATCAAGCAACCATCATCATGCATACCTGGGCATAGGACTCACTAGGCCGAGAGCCGAGCAAGTGGTAGCTGGCGGTGGTCAAACATGCATAGCGACCAAATAATATTCCTTTTTCCTTTTTGAGGAAATAAAATTGTTATTTTTACTTTTCAGAGATTTCTTTTCATTGAGTTATTCTTACTGTATAGGGTTCTTGGGATTTCAGATACCCATTGGGTTGCCCAATTATGGAGCAGGCTTTTGTCAAGGAAAACAAAATGGAGTCAACTATGGCTTTATCCGTTAAAAAATTGTGCTATGGCCCCATTGGCTATTGGCTAGTACACTACACTTTGTAGATACTAATTTCCAACAAAATGATCAGGCTGGCCGACTGATATGGATGTAAACCAAAACGAGATTCCCTATATCTACCACACTTTCTATATACTCATTTTTAGTGAAATGGCCAGGTTTAGAGGTATTGTCCTCTCACGTAAACAAAACTAAATACGTGGAGCTAAAAAGTTAGACCAATCTGCAGTTTGATTTGCAAGCTTAGCTTTAGGTACATACCATACACACTTCAAGAGAGAATTTCTCAAGTGTTGACCTTTCTGGCATTAGATTATAAAAATATACAAGGGGGGGGGGGTCCACTGTATAAAGCTTATATCATTACCTACATGCGAGCTATGTTGTTCCTAACACTTACACGCTCTCACGTTAGGCACCACGGCATATATAACCATCTTTCGTTTGTGCATGCCCTCAATGCACCACCCCATGTGAACTTCATTGCTCACAACATTGCACTAGGACAATGGATGTCAGTATGTGGTACATCGTACATCTAATATATCTATATATCGGTCAACGCTTCAGACTTCCAAATCAGAAAATCTTGTAGTCTTACACAAGGAGCACGAGTAGGGAAGAGGAAGAAGCGGGTCTAAGAGGTGTAGGAATGGGAACATGAAGAACATCAAGTGTATTCCCTCCTCTGGTATTGGAGGGGAGAAATGCTCTGATGTTTCTGATGCCTCCCATTCCTATGGATCTTAGGTTCTCCTTCCTCTTACTTTTTGCTCGTACAATTTAGTTGGTAAACGAAACAAACAATCCTCCCTCAAAAAAGAAAGAAATAAAACAAACAATCCGACATGGATGGTCGTGATGCGTCTCAATAGTGAGTTGGAAAGATGGGGAAAAATTGGAATGAACGAACACAAGGAAAATTACAATTATTTCAACTCTTACAACTTAGGGTTGAGATATTACATTGTATTTTTCCTAATGCCTGCCGGTCATAATGTTCTTAGATGCTCTTTCTCTTCCTTTTGGCTTGCACATATACATGCAGAACATCTTTAAATCTATGCTAAGGCTATTCAATACAAGTTTGTGTAGGACCATGAAAATCAAATGTATGTAGTGTCCACCTTCCTTCATTAATTCCAAAAATGAGCTACCAAACTAAAACAAATTAACTACAATTTCCATGTTTTGAACTCGAAACGACGACTCAGACCATATCTAAGCACCAACTTTCATATTGTTTTTAGAAGCTCTTAACTTTTTATTTTTTTCCTACACATATACATGGACAACCTTTTTAAATTTGTGGTAAGGGTGTCAATAATTTAAGTGAACCCGTGAAAAATTCGCAAGTAGTGTTTTCCTTGCTTCATTAGTTCCAAATTGAGCCACATTCTCAAAATTAACTTATTGAGTTCTAACTAAATGAATGAGCTTATCTACATTCCATTAAATAGACTAATATGCACTTGTGTGCTTTGGATGCAGGGGCTAGGGTGTACTAAAGATCTTCCTTTTCCAAAAAAAAGAAGATATACATTGTTGTAAAGGAGAGCCAATCACATGGTTGAGATGCCATGACTTCATTGAACTCCCTACATGTTGAATACTTCCTTCACAGCATCCTTGAGCCGCAGAAAGGAATACTGTGACCCTCTACGTTCATCATGTTTTGTGCAAGTAACAAACATATGTGTGACAAAATAATTAAATTAGGTGGCACCAGGTAGACATATCTGGCTCTCATGTTCTTCCTACGGCCAGTTTGTTAGCAGAAGATGCCTAGCTTCAAGTAAGGCAACACAACATATTTAATAGACATGAAAGAGTTTAGCCTGGATTATACAGTTCAAGAAATTTGTTTCCTCCATAGGATTGTATTTGGACATCATACTTCCTGATAGTACACTCTGCTTGTTTATCTAATTTTTTCCTTTCCTGTTAATGAGTGGGAAGGGTTATGGTAAAGAAATATTAAGCATTATTGTTATTGTTGTATAGGGGTATTTGTCTTCCATGTATGACTGCGTTGTTTCATATCAATATGTAATGATAATGGCAGTCACGTCAGTTGTGCCAATTAATAGTTCACTTATATGATAATTTTTCTCCTTTATTAAATTCCGCATCATGTCTGGACCAAAATGTTGGGTTTTTGGATACACTGATATATAAGCAATTGTAGAAGATCAGCCCCCTACAACTACAATGCTGGTCCAGAATTACAAAGCTTGTTCATTTGTCTCACGAACAAGGTACCCAGGTCCATGTCCCCACTGTCACTTACCATTGTGACCCATAGTACACCATGCATTAGGTGTGTGATTAACTCATATAAATACCCACACCAACAACTCTGGACCTATATCTATGTATATCCCAATGCTATCATGCAATAGCTCAAGATGCTCTTTCGAGTTCTCATGTTTCTGGAGTTAGTTGTGGAGTGTGGGCCAAGAAGAGGAAGAATGAGAGGGTCCAAGAGCAGTATGAATGGGCACATCGAGGAAAGCATGAGATTTCTAGATTTCCTCTCCTAACAAAGGAGAAATCTAGTTTTGTGTTTTTCCGATGTCTCCCATTTATCGCTCTGGGTGCTCCTTCCCCTTCCTTTTGGCTTGCATTTTTTTCTTAATACGAGGGAAGCAAACAATCCATGTATAAATTAGATGGCAAGACCTTTACAGTAAGCTAGGAAGAGGAAGAAAAGAGTGTATAAGATCTGTAGGAGTGGAATCATGGAGGAACACACAAGAAATTTAGTTCTTCTCTCTTAACACCCGAGTGGAAACTTGGCTTCAAAATTTCCCAATGTCCCCCATTCCTTTTCATTTTTAGGCGCTCCTTCCTTTTACTTTTGCTTCAAAGTTCAAACTGTTGTGATGTATGCTGCATCATGCGTGTGCGATGTGCATTTGGCACTTCCCTCGAAGAGAACTGCATTAATTGTAGGTTTTGTACACCAGAACATTGGAGTGCATGTGTGTGTGTGTGTGTGTGTGTGTGTGTGTTGTGTGGTTTTCTCATAAACTAACATAAAGGAACTCCCAGCTCTGATTTCCCCTCTAGTGTTAGAAGTGGAGATGGCTTGATGTTTTCCTGATGCTTCCCATTCCTTGGATTCTTAGATGCTCCTTCATCTTACTCTTGTCTTGCACTACACACAACTAAGAGCATGCTTGTCATTATTTAGGTTCACTTTAAATCAACGGGATACAGATGATGAGATCCCGTTGATATATATTTAAAACAGATTAGTTGTGTACAATTAGTTTGGAAGAAGGATGACAATAAGACACTATCGCACTGCCATTGGGAAGAGTGTCCAAACTAAAATTCAGTGAACAATGTCTATTATGAAATACTAGATGACCCCGTTGCGCCAGTTGGTGCAGGGACCAACTGGAGCCCAAAAGTTAAACGAGCTATCGAGGGATCCCCCCCATCATGTTCGTACTAAGTGTCTAGTTTCCTTGATGATGATCATTACCCATAGCATCTTTCTTTAGCAATGCCTAAGCCATTTGCTTGGGCACGTGATTGGACTAAGATTTTTTTTATGAACCGTCCTTTCCCGGTCTCGTAATTCTGATGGAAAACAACCAAGAAATTAGGTTAACCATTTGAAGAATAAATGTAGTGAATTGCTCACAAGTGATTATATTCCTAGATTATTTGTAATTGTCTCACCAAATGATAGGCAATGATGATCTTTGCCCATGTGCTTCGTTGTTCGGCCAGAGGAACCCAACAACTGGTGCAAATACAAATCCCGATCTTACCCTGACGGTAAATGACCTGAACCATCGGAACCGTGCACCCCCAACATAAACCACACACGCAAAAGGAAGCCATGTGAACCGACCAGATGATTCAAATGCTTGGTTAGAGTGGGATCAACAAGAATGAGTAGCCGTATATGCCAATAGCAAGGCAGCAACGGCCAAAGGATGGACAAAGATTCCAAAAATGCCAATTGGGCCGACCGCAACATCCAAAAGTTGTTACCGATCTTTCTATCTAGCATCCAGTCACCCTCTCTCTCTCTCTCTCTGTGTCTCTCTCACGTTCTATCCCACACTCAAACACGACCCTATTCTCCCTCTCTATCAATATCCACCCCCTCTCTTTTGTGTGGTTCATCCTTCCATACACGACAGCTCTAGCCCCCTCTTTCACACACATGAGTTGTGGGTAGCACCTTTAATATATGTTTGTTTTATAAAATATCCCCAAAGCGCGTTAGCAGGAATAAGAATATATTCGGTAATGAACACCAAGAAGTAACTGACATGCCAAAAATAGGGATAACTGATCATAGCAGCTGTTTGTTCATACTGGCCGCACTTAGACACGACATGCTTCTTACCCGTCGGTCTTTATCGCTCATGGATCCGGGCCGGGTCCTTCGCCTCGCTTTGATGCAGCATCTCGCAGACCTGGGCTCACCCAACAAGTGTGTGCGCTCGACTCGGCGTGCAGCATGCATGGCTTTGACATGTGGGGCTGCGAGGGACCTGGTTGGCTGGCTTTGTTTGCGTAAGGTCGAGACGGCACGCTGCACGCCTGGGCACTGCGCGACACTTTTACCTAGGCTTTGCCTACCCAGACACTTGTCATCGCGGACCCTGACTGACTAGCGCCCCTAGGCCGGTTTCCCGGGTTGTATATTTTTCCTGAGTTCTATGAAAATGTTATATTCACACTGTGTTTACAGTGTCGATTTCTTGACCAGGCGAATGGATTGTAAGTTTATTCATGCTCCGACCTTTCTTAGCATGGAAATTGTATCCTTACAAGGGAGCAAAGTAAGCAAAAGCAGTTTAGTAAAAGCTAACCTATCCCAGCACATCGCCAAAATAGCCAGCAACAGGAGCCTGAGACTCAGCCCAGCTTCACCTACATCCATTCCTTCTAAAAGGTAATCAACCTTTGAATGACATCTATGAGTGATCTGCAAAGGGTACCTGGTTCCTTGGATAACTTTGGATAAGTACAAACACAACTACACCAAGAAACATATGTATATGCACATTAGAAAACATAGCTATTTGTCATTGTCACATAGATGACCCATTGCACCATTGACGCAAAGCCCAAATGCAACCAGGATCAATGTGACTGATGTCGGTTCCCTCTATGCGTGTGCAATAGAGTGTTGAGTTTAAAACAACACTTGCTCTTGTAAACTTGGGTTCTTTAATTTTTCCAATGCTCGATTAGGCCACGAGGAATTACCATGTTTCTTGTTTGTGCCTAGTATGTTTTGCTTAGAAATGCTGGACATCTATGCGGATCACATAACATGCACTACGTACGACCTTACTTGGTGGCATTGAGTGCTAATCAATCATTACCAAGATTGGATGTTGGTGATCATGTTTCACTACTAGGAAAAGGCATGCTAGTGGCGCACCGAATTTGCCTTCTAATGGCGCACTACTGGTGCGCCACTGGCATCACGCCATTAGAATTAAATTCTAATGGCGCACTACTGATGCGCCATTAGTATCTGGTGTTCTAATGGCGCACCACGTAGTGCGCCATTAGTATAGCCTGCAGTGCGTCATTAGAATGCCTCCCAGGGGCCATATGTACAAATGTGCTTTGGTATTCTAATGGCGCACCAGCTGCTAATGCGCCATTAGTGTGATGATCACAGTGCGCCATTAGTGTCTTGTGTGGTGCGCCATTAGTATGAATATTAGCTTTTATTTTTTTTGCTTTTCTGATTTTTGCACAGGTTACAAAATATATTATTGCATAGAATATAGACAGCAGCACACAGCAACATCAGATTCATCAAATACAATAGAAGATTAGTCTCCGAATACAATTCATCATATTAGTCTCTGGATTCAAAAGACCGAACAAAGATAAAACATTACAAGTCTCAAGACCGCGAGTATCGAGTTTGCCTTCACATTACAAGTCGATATCGATCATCTAAACTACCATCACATAGAAGAGAGCTGTGGTCATCACGATGAGCATCATCGCGATCAAATTGGTCTTCATCCGGTTGCTCCAACGCTCCCTTCTCTCTCCCGCTAGATAGCGGGCGTATCTAGATTCGGCCTCTGCCCTAGTGGTGTACCCTTTGTAACTGTTACCGCTGAAGCGGTGAACCTGTCTCCGACACTCCTCCGGTCATCGTAGACTCCGGAACCTTACCCTTGTACCACGACATACGACGGCATCTCTATGCACAAGCCAAACAACAGACAATACATAAGCAATGTGTAAGTATGCAACAAAAGGATCGGAAGAGAAAAGCAAGACATTAATAGCACGATTCATGGTCCTACTAATAAATAGCATCGATTACATCTAAGTTGAACAACCGTCCAAACCAAAGAGACATACGAATTCATTAAAGTTTAATTACAACATGAGCCAATCAATGTTTCGAACTACACATCACTACTTTCGACTCAACTCATCGGACAGAGGCGTGGGTGAAGCCGCCGTCTGTCGTGATGGTCATGAAATCACTTGTCGTTGTCACCCTGCATTTGTAGCGTTACATCTATCTCACTTGTTGGACGGTTGATATCTGAGGAAGAACTGCCCGCGGTATGAAGGACATCTTGATGGATGATGTCCGCAAACTCCGATCGGATGCGAAAGAATTCTTGTCCGAGGTCCGCATCTGGACTGCCGACAAGCTCGCGCCCAATCTTTGAGATTATCTGGTAGCGAAGGTGATGATGGTCCTTACGATCACCCGCATGTGATGGAGGGCGTAGTAGGCATCCTTCGACCGCCCGGGCTGCTTGACGCCTTGGCGAACTTCGTGATTGTGTGAGAAAATGTGCTTGCCGACGTATTTAACTGGCTGGTGAAGGTGCCTCTAGATTGGGCGTGGCAGGGAGAACATCATCAAGAACTTTCTTCACATTTGTGTAGTCTATCATGGAGTTACGGTTCGGGTTAAAATCGTGGCCATGGAATATTTCGGGCTTAAGAGGATGAGTGTGCAATGTGTGTCACTGCACGAACACGCAATGTTAGAAAAAAGAACGATCAAAATCTAAGAAATCATATGTTACGGGCGGTTAAGGGATGACTTACTCGGAAAGTAAGGCACAAGGAAGTTATCCTTATCTGCGTTTGCGAATAGCGCCTTGAGGTGTGAACTCGCAACTTGGCGGTCCCCGCGCTGCTCAAGTGCTTGGCACGCATGTAGAAGGGTTCGACTATCACGATGTCCGGGTATTGTCTCTAATGATCCGCATCTGCATGCTCAGCGAAAACAGCCGAGCGGAGGTGTAGTGCAGCGGATGAAGGTTAAACATAGCAAAGATGTCATCAAACCGCGGGGCGATCATACCCCGATGTCGCCATCCACAAAGCCCTTGCTCTCGGCACCTTGGCCACGAAAACCGGGTATGCCACATCCTTCTCTCGAGGCGCCGCTTCTCTAAAATCAGAACACGTCGTGCGAGACTCCGCATAGCACCGGTTGCAGCATTCAGCATATTTGGCGGTAGCATCGCCCTACCCGCCACATGCACCCTCCTCGAGATATCCTTAGGTGAAGGTGGCCCGTCCCGAGCACGGATCGAACTTCGGTGCGGCTGGCTCGCACCGGCGCCCTTGTTAGTCTTCGTTTCGGCCCTTCTTCTTGATCTCTTGTAATGGGACCGAGTTCTGCTCACAGACCGCCTTCTTCAGCGTGTTGGGGCTGATAATATTTCGCGCCTCAGCTATCTGAAGCTCGGTGAAGGCGGGAGCTGGAGGCGTGTCTGAGAACTGAACGCCGAGCGGCGCTTGTTGCAATTGGATTTCTCCGCCGTACCAGCTAGATCGCGGTGGTCTTGGCTGGGTTCTTGAGAAAGAGGCCCGCAGAACTTCGTCGGCGTACCCATGTTCGGCAAAGTACTTGTCAACTTTGGTAAATGTCTTTGTCGTCATTGTCGCCGCCGTCCGGATCTGTGCCATAGGGCTGTCCGGATCTGTGCCATAGGGATGTCCGGCAGGTCCGGTAGCGTTAAGCGTTCTTGCCATGGCTTGGCGCCGACGACCGGCGGTCTTGGCGTGGGTGGTGTCCCCGCCCGAAACGAATCGCTCTTCAGCCATAGCGAGGGCCGATTCGCGCAGTGGCGAGGTCATCTCATCTTCTTCGTCGGCCCAGCCGGTTGAATCGGAGGTAACAGCTCGTCGCAGCTGGCAGCACCGGACCACTTCAACCCTATACATTGTGGTTGGCATCGGATTACCGTGGAACATGGGGTTGCCGGTTGAGCGATTCGCCCTTGGCGACATCGACCAACTCGGCACCCACGAAGTGCGAAGAGTGCAAGGCGTCGGCGGTGCCTGCGAAAACATGTATAGGGCTTCAGGATGCCCGTCAAAACAAGGAGATGAAGTCATCGGCGAGAGGCTTAGTTACCGTGATGCCGTCGAGCTCGGCTAATGTCGAGGCACCGCCAACGGCGGCGCGGTAAGCCCGGAGGGGCGCTTCTGGCGAGTGCGGTCGGCGTACACCGGGTGCATTAAGCTCAATGCCGTGCGGTGCGGAGACACGAATACCGCCTCGCCGGAGACACCAATGGCGCCGCCGCCGGAGACACCAATGGTGCCGCCGCCGGAGACACCAATGGCATCGCCGCCGGAGACACCAATGGCGCCGCCGCCGCGCTGTGCGAGTTGCTGGTCGTGAAGCTGGGAACCAGGGGAGTCCCCTTTTGGCCACCCGCAATCCACGTCGTCAGCCCATGAATCAACGTAGGCACCATGGCGTTGAGCTTCGTTCCCAGCTGTTGTTCCACTTGCTCTTGGACAAGCTCCGGAATCCGTGCCACTTGTGCCTTGAGTGCTTCAACCTCGCGCGTCTGGCTTTCCAAGCTGGCCTTTTTCTCCTTCCGCACACCAGCGGTATAGTATGACCCCCATTTTGTGGACAAGCCTTTGCCGGCCACACGACCAGCTGACGTCGGCTTATCGAGCTTATCCTTCTTTTTCATTACGTTCAACGCCCTATTTAAAGGGGTGTCGAAAGGGGAGCTCTTAGACGACCCCGCGCTACTGCTTTCATTGTCCTGCGAAAGGAACATGAACCATTTAGGAATATTGGGGATTAATTAGAGTGCAACCATATGGAGCTAATTACGCGGGGGTGTATTCCTTACTAGAACAAGCTCAAGCGCCCTGGTCTTCGGATCCGGGGTAAGCTCCTTTGTTATCGGGTCCTCCTTGTACCGGCCCCGACATAGTTCTGATGCGCTTGACACCGCTGTATTTCTCGAAGCGGGCGGTAGGCCTTGCTCGGCACGCTCCGCGTCCTCCTTGTCCCATATAGGCTCCGCCACTCTATAACCGCGGGACCGAGTTTGTGTTCCCTAAGTTCAACTCCGCATTTCTTTCCCCATCGACTTGATTCGAGCTTGCGGGCTCGCACTTGATCTTGAACTCCTTGTACTCATCTTCGCTCATCAAATGAAATTTCGCCTTGATCTTGTCATAACTATCACCTTTATCAATCATTCTCTTCACGCGCTTCTCCAAGTAGACAGGGCCGTGCTCATCTTCGTGAGGCGGCATTGTTCACTCTATTCCACGAGGCGTGTGTTTTCAAATTCGGCGGGAACTTGTATCGTTCGTGCAGCTTCGTGAAGAGGAGGTTGCGCAAATTCCCTCGGTCCTTATGCCTAAGGTTCTCGGTGTTGATCGAGGCGGTGCTCGGAGAATGCACCCGAGCTGAACCGAGTACCCTTGACTATATGTTTGGGCTCGTTGGATTCCGTCGAGTCCACTTGAGTGAATTCCTCCTTGCGGTCAGAGCGCATTGGCGCCGGTCCTTCCTTTGCTTCTTCGGTTGGCTGCCATCGTGTGTGCGCCGCCACCATCTGTGTGTGCGCCGCCATCATCGGTGGTGGCATCCTCGGCGGCTTTCATCGGTGGTGTCATCCCAGCGCCACTAGGGGTTGTGTAATCAGGATCGGTGTCTTCCGCGGCGTCATCATAGCGGTGAGGTTGTTCCTCCACTACTAGGAAAAAGCCTTCTAATGGCGCACCGGTTTTGCCTACTAATGGCGCACTACCGGTGCGCCATTAGCATCACGCCACTAAATTTTTTCTAATGGCGCACTGTAGTGCGCCATTAGAATCTAGTTCTAATGGCGCATCACTGATGCGCCATAAGTATATTACGGTGCGCCATTAGTATCTGGTATACTAATGGCGCACTACATAGGAGTGCGCCATTAGTAACAATTTTTTTTCAAATTTTTTTTGCAGAACTTTTTTTTTTAATTTTTTTTTTCAAAATTTCCATTTTTTTTTGTTTTTTTCTTAATCTGAGGTCACTATGGCTTAATCTCGAGTGAATATGCTTAATCTCAGGTCAAATCGCACTCCATGGTCAAACTTCCCGAAAGGTCACCCATCCCTCTCACTACTCCAGCCTGAGCACGCTTAACTTCCAGGTTCTATTCTCTGTCGTTTCCAAGTCTGCACTTGTTGTTTTCCTGACAATAGTAAGATGTCAATCCTATTAACCTCGTGAATTTAGCTTGAGCATGTCTTGACACATTTCCTTTGTTTGAGTTTGAAACTATTGTTCTAAAAATTAGTAACACTAATATTTCTTGAATAATTAGTTCGCACAGTTTGACCAGATTTGACCACAGTTTGACCAGATTTGACCACAGTTTGACCATAGTTTGACCAGATTTGACCAAAATTCAAAAAAACTAAAATGATTATTTATTAACACTAATATTCTTGAATAATTAGTTTGACCATAGTTTGACCAGATTTAACAAAAACTAAAAAACTAATTTTTTTGATTTTTTGCCTCCGCATCTTAAAAGCCCGTAACTTTTTTTTCTCATTAGGCTTTTGAGGATTTTAAAAATGGTTAACGGGGTCCCTCCAGTTAAATTCGGATGTAACTTTTCGAGTAGATGATTTTTCATATATAAAACTTTTTAATCCAAGTTCGTATGCAAATATGACCATTTTACAAATTTTCAGAGAGATTTTACAAATAAAGTCGAAATTTATATTTGTAAATTTTCCCAACAACTAGACCACATATCACATGGGAAACTTATTTTCTTTTATTTTTTTGACATTTTATCATTTTTTTATTTTTTAAAACTGAAAAGGCGGTCCGGGGGTGCATTCGGTGGAAGCTGGGCAAACTACTAATGGCGCACCGTGGGACAGTGCGCCATTAGTAGTTAAACTAGTAATGGCGCACCACAACCACGGTGCGCCATTACTAGTTTCAAAAAAATATAAATTTTTTTGAAATTTTGTTTGAAATTTTTGATAAAAACTTAGTAATGGCGCACAGTGACGATGCGCCATTACTAGTTAAAACTAGTAATGGCGCCTTGTCAACCGGTGCGCCATTACTAACAAAAATTTTATAAATTTTTTTATAATTTTTTTTACTTCTTTTTTCAAAACTTCTAATGGCGCACGGTGGGTGTGGTGCGCCATTACTAGTTAAAACTAGTAATGGCGCACCACACCCATGGTGCGCCATTAGAAGTTTTGAAAAAATTAAAAAACAAATTTTAAATACTAATGGCGCACCGTGGGATGTGGTGCGCCATTAGTATTTGGAAACTAATGGCGTACCAACACATGGTGCGCCATTAGTATATAGCAATGGCGCACCACATGTCTGGTGCGCCATTAGTGTCAATTCCATCTATAGCCCTTTTCCTAGTAGTGCTCCATCTCTTGGGACAGCTCCCAGAATTGCTTGTCGCCCGAACCACCGGCCTCATCGTTGTGGGCCATGTTTCTCTCTAAATAGGAAAAAAGTTTGGTCAAAAAGATGGTTATTGTCAAGGAACAAGATCATGGTCTCATGATTTAGGGTTTGTCGACACCGAGGCACCTAAAAGCCTAAGCTTTCATCATTTAGGTTCTCATCGACCTTTGAGGCATCCGGGCAGCCAAGTTAAGTTTTCATCATTTAGGGTTTATCGATGCCGAGGCACCCTAGGTTGGGCCTAATCACTTGGCTCTATTGCCACCTATGTTGGGTTTATCATCTAGGGTTTATCGATGCTAAGGATAATTCTAGGTTGGGCCTAATCACTTGGCTCTATTGCCACCTATGATTTAATGCAGCAAGAATGGCGAGGCGTTGATCCTACTTAACTAAGTACTAAGATAGCCCGGCCCATGCATTAGTCGCAAGTACCCCATATGTCCTATTTTTAGCAAAGTCATGCTAAAATTCACGGAAAATTTCAGCATGACCTTTGCTGAAAATAGGACATATGGAGTACCAATTTGCCTTGAACGGAAGTTAATCGACATTCCGGCAAACTCAAGGGCCTCTCGAGCAAAGCAGCAGACATCACAAGTTGACAAAATTTCCAAGTAGTACAGCAGCAGCATCACAAGTAGTACCAATGAACATATAGTCCAGGTGAGGAGTCTGGACTAGGGGTGTCCGGATAGCGGACTATCAATATCCGCGGACTCCCGGACTACGAAGATAGAAGATTGAAGACTCGGCTCGTGTCCGGAAGGTACTTTACTTGGCGTGGAAGGCAAGCTTGGCAATACGGATATGTAGATCTCCTACCATTGTAACCGACTCTGTAACCCTAGCCTCTCCGGTGTCTATATAAACCGGAGGGCTTTAGTCTATGAGGACACAACATTACATCTCAACAATCATACCATAGGCTAGCTTCTAGGGTTTAGCCTCATTGATCTCGTGGTAGATCTACTCTTGTACTACCCATATCATCAATATTAATCAAGCAGGACATAGGGTATTACCTCCATCGAGAGGGCCTGAACCTGGGTAAAAACATTGTGTCCCTCGTCTCCTGTTACCATCCGCCTAGACGCACAGTTCGAGACCCCCTACCCGAGATCCGCCGGTTTTGACACCGACATTGGTGCTTTCATTGAGAGTTCCTCTGTGTCGTCGCCAATAGGCTTGATGGCATCTTTAACCTTTGACACTGTCCAGGGTGAGACTTTTCTCCCCGGACAGATCTTCGTATTCGGCGGCTTTGTACTGCGGGCCAATTCTCTTAGCCATCTGGAGCAGATCGAAAGCTACGCCCCTGGCCGTCAGGTCAGATTCGGAAGCCTAAACTTCACGGCCGATGACCGCGGAGACTTGATCTTCGACGGACTCGAGCCACAGCCAAGCGCGCCGCACTGCGACGATGGGCACGATCTAGCTCTGCCGCCGAACAGTGCTTTGGTGGCCGCACTCGAATCCGCCCCGGCTACTTACCCGGAGCCGATTGCCCATGACGAGGGTCGGTGGATGGGCGCCGCCCGGGGCTTCAACATGTCTGGCGATGGGCGAATGCCGATTTTGTCCCTTGCGAAACTTCGTGATCCCGGCGCGGACTCCTCGCGGACTCCGAGCCTCCGCGCCCCGCCAATTAAGCGGATTAGGCGCGGTTATGGAATTCACCGCCGCGGACATCTTTCAACACTCGCCTTTTGGCGATATCTTGAATTCTCTGAAGCATCTCTCGCTATCGAAAGAATCTGGCGGACTATGGCGGGGCGGTTGGAGTTCGGCGACGAAGAAATTGAGCCCACCCACCACCCACTTTGTAGCCACTGCCGAGGATCTAACCGACATGCTAGACTACGACTCGAGGACATCGGCGCTATGGGCGATGATGCGGAGACGATCAGACCCAGTGCCCACGGGACACCGGAAGGCCACCTCGTCACACGCGTCTACATGGTGGATACCCCAAAGAAGGGGATGGCGAGAAAGCAGCGGAGGAAGATTCTCTAAAGAAGCAACCCAAGCGCCCGGCGGCGCGCTCTAAATCCGCCACAACAAAATGGAGAATCCGCACGGAGATAATAACACTCCGGAGAGTGCGAAGAAAAACCCTCCAAAGAAGACTCAGCGAAGGAGGATGTAGAAGCAAGCCCTCACGAAAGGGCGGCAGAAGAAAAGGTTGAGGATCACAACTATGTACCTCCCTCCGAGGATGAATCAAGCCCCGATGACGACGAACTCGAAGAGCCCGTCGAACAAGATCTTTGCAAACGCAGGCTCATCACTACAGCGAGAAGCCTGAAGGAGGAAAAGCGGAAGCTCAACACAGCGGAAGATGCGCTCCGGATAAGATGGAGCAAAGTGCTCAAAACCGCAGACAAACAAGGCAACAGCCACCAACCGAAGAGCTACCCGAAGCGCAAGCTGCTCCCAGAATTCAACAAAGAGGCCATAAAGCCTCCACCGTCAAATGGCCCAGCCAGGTCCATCTACGGACCAAAAAGGAAAGCCCCAATAAGCAAAGGAACACGTCAAGTGTCCGACGATAGCAACGCATACAAGTGCAGGGCGCCAGACACCCACTATGCTTCACAGACGAAGTGCTGGAACATGAATTCCCAGCAGGGTTTAAACCCATCAACATAGAAGCCTACGATGGAACAACAGACCCTGGAGTCTGGATAGAAGACTATATACTGCATATACATATGGCCAGAGGAGACGATCTCCACGCCATAAAATATCTACCCCTCAAGCTCAAAGGGCCAGCTCGTCATTGGCTCAAAAGCCTCCCAGAAAACACTATTGGAAGTTGGGAAGAGCTCGAGGAAGCGTTTAGAGCAAATTTTCAAGGGACTTATGTCCGGCCTCCGGATGCAGACGACCTAAGTCACATAACTCAACAGCCCGGAGAGTCGGCATGAAATTCAGAACAGGTTCCTTACCAAAAAGAACCAAATAGTCGACTGTCCGGACGCCAAAGCCTTAGCAGCTTTTAAGCACAATGTCCGAGACGAATGGCTCGCCAGACACCTCGGTCAAGAGAAACTGAGGACAATGACCGCATTAACAAGCCTCATGACCCGCTTTTGCGCAGGAGAGGACAGCTGGTTGGCAAGAAGCAGCACCAGCGACCCAAGTACATCCGAGATAAGAGATGGAAACGGAAAATCACGGCGCAGAAGAGATCAGCGCCGGAACAAAGAGAAAAGCCCAAAGAGCACGGCAGTCAACGCCGGATTTAAAAGCTCACGGCCGAATAATAAAGCTCAACCCATCAAGGACGACAGCGACGAACTGTCTAACCTACATAAAATCCTGGGTCGGATCTGTCAAATCCACAGTACCCCCGGAAGGCCTGCAAATCACACCCACAGGGATTGTTGGGTTTTCAAACAGTCCGGCCGACTAAACGCCGAACGCAAGGGGCTCGACGCGTCAAGCGAAGAAGATAAACCCCGCCAGCAGGGCACCGAAAACAAAAGACTTTCCCACAAGGGGTCAAAGCAGTAAACTCACTTCATGTGAGGACACGGAAAAACAATGCGGCACTTTCTAAAAAGAGCCTCGCACGGTCCGGCCCCGCAAACCATAGAGATTGGATATCCAAACCAATCACTTTCGACCACCGGGATTATTCCAAAAGTGTTCGAACCGCGGGACGGACTCCCCTGATATTGAATCCGATAATAGACGGACTACAATTCACAAACGTCCTAATGGACGGAGGCAGTGACTTAAACCTGCTATACTCAAGCACAATCCGTCGGATGGGGATAGACCCTACCAAAATTCGACACAGCCGCACTTCCTTCAAAGGAGTTACGCCCGGCCCTTACGCCAAGTGCACAGGCTCGATATTACTCGAAGTCGTGTTCGGATCACCGAACAATTTCCGACGAGAAAAGTTAATTTTCCATATCGTCCCATTTAAAGTGAACATCAAGCACTATTAGGGCGAAAGGCTTTTGTCCGCTTCAATGCCATACCGCATTCTGCGTCTCTCACCCTTAAGATGCCGGTCCACATGGCACCATTTCAGTCGAGGTCACTTAAAGACCCCGGATTCGGATAGACGAATCCGGACTCAAGAGTTAGGGGCTCCCTAGCCACATACCCTTTTCACAAGGGCTGCGCGCTAACTAACATCGGTTTCATATAAACCTAGCCTTAATTATTTACGCTTATTCTTTGCATTATTTTCGCATACGAACTGTTTTTGAAATGTTCCTCTCTTTTCTACAGATGAGCAACGTGCGTACCCGCCCGGATAACGGCTGCGCGGAGACACAGTAGCAGACGTGCAGTAGGGACCCGTCGCAAGGATTCTTTTTAGATTAAGACCCTCGTGAACCTTTTTATTCTTGTCTCTTGTTGCTAAATCGGCCTCGGCTTCTTCCTATAGCCGGCGGAGCTCGACGATTTGGCATTGGCGCGTCGAAGACAATGCCGTGCACTGGACACAAGGGGCTTAGGGTATAATTCTGCCCGTTATCATAAAGTCCGAACACCTCGAAGTGTTCGGCGTCTCAAGATTGGGCACTATATGCATCAGCTCGAATCATGTCTTTGGTCAAATGTTGGGTTTGCCCGGCTCCGTGTTTTGCTGCCTTACGTTCCGTATCACCCGGCTAACGCGGCACCGGAGAACTACTGCGATTGTGCCCCGTTAATGGGCGAGCACCTCGATGAAAGCCAAAACTGACTGTCATGATATAGCGAGAGTCTGGTCACCACTTGATCGACCACGAAATGTTTAGAATTCCCGTTTTGAAAGGGCGCTTCGGTCAGGCACATACGCACTCGAATCCGGAGATGTGCGGTGCCATTAGGGGCTATATCGTAGCCCCACCCTCGAGCTCCATTGGCTAAGTGAAAGAGATAAAGCATTATAGTCCGAATTGCCTCGTTAAGCTCGCTACCACCTCCTTATAACAGGACCGAGACATCGGATTAAAGTGTGAAAAGCGCTATTTTGCGAACACCCCAGCACCTTGTGCAAGGGGCTGAAGTCAAGACGCATCTTTCGGGTTATACACAAGTATACTTAAACGGCCGCAAGGAGAAGTATTACTACTTGGAAGCACAAGTATAAAAAGCATTCATACTATAATAATTCATAAACAAGTTAATGCGTTCAATTGAGCGTTACATTTTTCGAAACACTGCGACTCTATTATCTGGCGCGCCGCATAACTTCCCGAAATAATGTTCGGCGGAAGCGGTTCCCATCCGAACCCGGGCAGCAACAGCGGTGGCATCCATCTCTCGGACACTGCGCCTTTACGGGCGAGCCATCCGCGCCCTCGATGCAGGCCGACCGCTTCATCTCCTTGATATGCGGCACCGCCCAAGGAACTGCTGCAGAGAGGCCAAAATAGCTCGTCGCCTTGGACCTCTCTCGCCACACATGGGCCACGATGTCGATCATAGCCAGCCGGACAGTCTATTCAGTTCGGCCCATTCGCCAACCTGTCCGACGGCGGAAGAGGGCGATCCGGACTATGAAATTGAGTCAATATAACTCTTCCACCTCGTGATCCACGGCTCGGAAGTGCTTAACGCGTCGGCCGCACTCGCAGCCAAGTCCATGTAAGGATCCTCCGAACTCCACTTGCTTTTCAAATTGGGCATACGGCATCCATAAACCGGCGACGCGCAAAACGGCCTGCCAGCCGTGATTTTTCCGGCTTGGCGCAGCTCCTCCTTCATAGCCCGCATTGCAGAGCGGGCATCCTTGGTCTCGGCGGTGGCCTTCTTCAGGTCTTCCCGCTCCGATAGGCGCTCCTTTTCAAGAGCCTCGCTGCGGTCGGTAGCATCCTTTAAATTCTTGGCCAATCCAGCCACCTCCGCCCTGCTTAGGCAGTGCGCAGCCTTTTCGGCCTTCAACTCCTCGGCCGCCCGTGCGGCAGCCGCATCACTCCTTCGGGCTTGCTCCTTGGTTTGTGCAAGGTCGGCCCGAAGTCTCTCCATAGCAGCAGCACTGTCTGTATAAACAACATATAACTTATCAGAGGAGGGCTTTAACCCACTCAATAAAGCGGTATGGAGAATTTATTTACCTTGCGACTCGTCAAATCGCTGATGGACAAGTGCTATGTCAGCATCTGCAATGTCCAGTTGCCGACTCAATTCGGCAAACTGATCAGTCCGGCTGGCCCCCGGACTATCCGCCACCTGTATCAGAACGGCGATATTTATTACCTGAGATATTTAGATTTTCGATCCTCGGCACGCTGTCGTCTTCGACAACCTACCGAGTCTCAGGGGCTACTATCTATACAGGGCGCATCTTTTATATGCACAACTGTTAAAAAGCAAAGGGGTACGCTATTTTCGCATACCTCAAATCCTGCCAGCAAGCTCATGGCAGCATCACGCAAATCCGCTTTCGGCGGACGAAATCCTTCAACCACCGTGCGCGTTAACGCGGTGATCTTCTTTCAAATGGGCGCCCTCTCAAGCAAACTCTTGATTCCCCGGCCGGGCTCTGGTGGGTGTTGAACTCTTCGACCCCTCCGGACTCGGGGACGCCCTCCGTGACGACACTTCGGGCTCGCCTGCCTCATTTGGCAGCGCGTCGGATGGAGGCGTATCGCTCTCCATCATCTCCGGAAGAAGATCCCCCGAGGACGAACTCATCTAGACGGCTGCAGATCCGAACTGCGATATAAATATTTCGGTTACCTACAGAAGCATAAACGAAGGTACCTTTTTATTAAACTTCCTCTTTCATACTCACGGCTCGTTGGAGGGTTGGTCCTTGGGCGATGATTGCGCGTCCGGATTCTCTCCGGACGCCGGACCCCCCGGCGGGGATTTCTTCCCACGCTTAGGGCTGGGGCCTCCGGATCTTCGGAGGCGGTCCTCTTCTCCCCCTGAAGGGAGGAATCCTTGGTTCCCTCCTCTTCAGTCACCCCTTCGGACAAAGTATTATCTTCTTTATCTCCCCCGTCGCCCCCCTCTGTGGGCGCAACCTCCAACATTCTGAGCAGCACGGGCTCCAGTGCGGTCTCTGGGAGGGGGGCCGGACACCTTATCAGCTTTGATCGCGCCACCCATTCCTGTAAAAGAACAAAGGGTCAGGAGACGATCTCTTGAAAGGCATACAAAATAGGATGTCCGGGCTTTGAGCTATTTACCTGAGTATCCGGACGATCGCGGCTTAGTCCCGCATCCTCGGCCGAATCCGGACGCGCCACTTGCGGTCCGAAGAACAGCTCGTACATCTCCAAGGGTGTCGCACTCATGAAATGCTGGAGGATACGAGGTCCCTCCGGATTGAACTCCCATAAGCGGAGAGGGCGGCGTTTGCGGGGTAGGAGGTGCCTAGTTAGCATGACTGCATCACCTTGACCAGATCAATCTCCCTTGTTTGGAGGTCCCGAATCTGGCCTGCAGTGCGAGGGCACGTCCTTGGGCGGCCCCAGTTGAGCCCTTGGTTGACCCACGACATCGATTCTGTGTGGAGGTCCCGGCGGAAGGAGGCGGCGGCTTCTACTTGCGCCCCTTGGAGTGGTGATGTAGAACCACTCCTGCTGCCTAATCCTGTTCCTCTTGGAAGGAACCTTTGAGCCACGGGCATCGACCTTCTTGCTTATGGTCGCCCGCCAAGATTCGCTTGACGCCCCCCGATCATCTTCGGCTCCACTTTGAATGTTTTCAGCCACAAGCCGAAGAGGGGGATGACGCGGAGGAAGGCTTCGCAGACGATGATGAATGCGGAGATATGGAGGATAGACTCCGGAGCCAAGTAGTAGAACAGGAGCCCCCTCACGAAGGGATCCGTCGGGAAGCATAACCCCCGACGGAGGTGAGATCTGGCAGCGTATTCGCGGGCTCGAGGCTGTACGACCTTCCCTGGGGCAGGCAACCTGTGCGAAACTTCATAGGCCAGGTACTTGGCCTCCCGCAACTTCAATATGTCCTCCTCCGTGACGGAGGAAGGCATCCACCGGCCCTGGAGGTCGAAACCGGACATTGCTACAGATCCGAAGCGCTCGAGTCTGAAGCTCTTGGTGTTGGAACTAGGAGCAGAGGAAAGATTCGATGCGAGGTTAAAAGACAAGGACAGGCCTTGGTCCTCTTATAAAGGGGAAATAATACCAAGGGCCGTCTCCGTGACCGTTTGAGATTCCCCTTCGATAGAGGAGGCGTGGCGACGGCAGCGGTTGGGTTACCCACGCACGTATTGATGAGAATCCCGGAATAAGGGGGAACACGATCTCTGCTTCGACAGGACGTGCGAAGGAAACCGCTTCGCTAAACATGCCGAAGTGGTACGGTAATTCAAACAAAAAAGCTTGGCGCCGGTGTGATGTCATGCCGCATAATACGTCAGCAGATTGGATCGGTGTATATGTTTTATTCTCTCTGCGTTGGATTGTGGAAATTATTTTGCAGAGTCGGACACTATCCTGGTGTTCATTATCTTCTCCGGACTATTCAAGGGAGGAACCCGCCTTGCAATGCCGAACATTATGCACGCCGGACTTATCGTCATTGAAGACTGGTTCGAGGGCTCTTGAGGAGTCTGGACTAGGGGTGTCCGGATAGCGGACTATCAATATCCGCGGACTCCCGGACTACGAAGATAGAAGATTGAAGACTCGGCTCGTGTTGGAAGGTACTTTACTTGGCGTGGAAGGCAAGCTTGGCAATCTGGATATGTAGATCTCCTACCATTGTAACCGACTCTGTGTAACCCTAGCCTCTCCGTGTCTATATAAACCGGAGGGCTTTAGTCCGTGAGGACACAACATTACATCTCAACAATCATACCATAGGCTAGCTTCTAGGGTTTAGCCTCATTGATCTCGTGGTAGATCTACTCTTGTACTACCCATATCATCAATATTAATCAAGCGGGGCGTGGGTATTACCTCCATCAAGAGGGCCTGAACCTGGGTAAAAACATTGTGTCCCTCGTCTCCTGTTACCATCCGCCTAGACGCACAGTTCGGGACCCCCTACCCGAGATCCGCCGGTTTTGACACCGACACCAGCACATTCTGAATTTCGATAAATGACAGCAAGTTAACTCATGCTGACAGCAACAAACTTATAACAACATAAATGAAATTGCAGTTCCAAGTGGGTATGCGAAATAATAAAACCAGATAAATGATTTTTTTCGCTCCACACTGTCTAATATGTGTCATAAATGACAAAGCTGCACACTGTCTAATATGTGTCATAAATGACACTAAGATCTCATTACACTCTACATATGCAGCATCTATAGAAAGAGGCCATCAGTAATAATCGGTCTTGTCACAAAAATCATGCAAGGCACATCTTACGTATCAAGGAGAAAATAAGCGATATTTGGCAAGGTCTTTCGGTCTTGTTCAAAGGCACTTGTGCATTGGAGTAATCCAAAGTGAGTTGTGTTTAATCAAGCAAGTACTACTAGTTATACGTGTGCAAGGTTATTGTGATGGATCAGGGAAGAAGTTCTGGAACTTGTTTTACCTTCAGCCTATGTGGGTTCAGAAGGTAGCGAAATGTTATTGAAATGTTGAATTTGTTCGGAGATTGCAGTGCAGATTACATGGATATTGCTCTTCATGATTTATACTCAAACATCAATGATCAATGATTAATGATTTATACTCCAGCAATTCCAGGAATGATTTTAGGATATTAGTCTAGATTAGGAGTTTTAAATCGAGTACTCCATCAAATTGGGATACTACTCTAGATTAGTGTAGCCACTATCTAACAAAAAATTTCAGAACTGAATTTCAGAGTACTCTAAATGTTGTGTGCCCTAGTACTTCTATGTTCCCTTGCATTTCTATAACATTTAGTAGCATGACAATTTTATCATGTTGAAAAAAATTCAGTAACATGAATTTGGCTAAGCCAAGCATGATCTTGCTTGCATTGCCGCCTTTGCTACATGAAGCAATAGGGTAGGTTCAGTTTCACTGAATTTTGAAACTATACATCATTTGCTGAATTTTTGCTCTACATCACTTGCTCTTTGTAAATTATTGCATATATCCAGTGACTCAATTTTTGAAACTATAGGTGAACCTCTTCAGGAAACGTAAAACAGTTAACTGAAACTGTCTAAAATAGTTAAATCCACTTGATGCTTAGCCAATGCAGCCAATGAATGAAATGAACAACAATTTGTTCTCTGAAATACATGCAGGCCAGCAGAGAGGATGTTCTTACAAGGGAGCAAGAAGCCTGCCGCCATGGCCCTAGGGTTTGCAGGTGAGGGTGAAGGAGAAGGAGGAATCACACGGGGAGGGATGGAGGAATGGAGGAAGGCGCCGGCGTTGAAGCTCGGCAGCGGCTCCTCCACTCGCTTGTCTCTGCGTCTCGGCTTGGGCGGAGGGCGTCGAGGCGCGAGGAGGCGGGCGGAGGGGGACGGCGAGGTGGCGGCTCGGCTCGGCGTCGCGTGGCTGGCTGAGCTGAGGTAGAGGCGGTCGTCGTCTCCTCTGGCTGAGGCGGCAGGCGGGGGCGACGCGGCGACAGCGCTGGGGCGACGGCGAGGGGCAAAGTTAGGTCGAGTCTGGGGATCTGGCGAGGAGGGAGAGAGGCTAGAGGGAATAGGTGGAGGAAGCTTTCTAATGGCGCACCACACGCCGGTGCACCATAAGTCTGTTGTTCTAATGGCGCACCACCCTCGGTGCGCCATTAGAATTATGTTTTAATCTAGCCCAAGAGCCATATCTACAGCCCAACCCTATCTACAATAGAACCCACCCACTAGCCCGACTGGTCAAGACGCACACACACACCAAGAGGTCCCGGGTTCGATTCCTGGATCCCCAATATTTTTTATGCATTTTAAATGGTGTTTTTATATTTATTTGTGTTTAAATATGTTCAAACTTGTTTAAATCATAACAGTAATATTTTTATACATTTTAAATGCTGTTTTTATATTTATTTGTGTTTAAATATGTTCAAACTTGTTTAAATTATAACAGTAATATTTTTTATAAAAATAGTAAAAAATTTAAAAATATGTTCAAAAAGTCTTGGTCTTGGGGGCGGGTGCTCGGCGGTGGAGCGGGGAGGTTGCGATGGGTGGAGCTAAGCGGGGAGGTCTTGAGTGCGATCGAGATGGAGGGGGATCGAGATCGAGATGGAGGGGAATCGAGATCAAGTGTCCTCATGAATTCAAAAGTGCCCATGAAATTTAAAAATATTCATGATATCAAAAGTGCCCATGAAATACAATCGAGAAATGAAGACTACGATTTAAATATAATCGGTCTTAGCTAGCTATCTATTCACAATCTTCTTGCCCTTCTTTTTCATAAGCGGAGTTCTTACGTGGAGCAGACGTCCTTTAGGTAGGGTGGTCCTGCTTCTTCTTGTGGTGTGTGCTGCTACTTCATCGTCGTCGTCATGTTCGATCTTGGTCGCCGTGCTTGTCGAAGTCTTGCTCATTGGCTACTCCATCCATTCCGATGATCTTCCTTTTGCCTCTCCTCACGACAACACGACTGGGCTTTGGCGGTCGGTAATGAAGAAGCATTGGTCCACTTGGGAAGCCAGTACCCATGGCTCATTTTTCAGGTGACGTTTATGCCATGGTCTTGGATTTGGCTTCGGGTATAACCATGGTGGTGAAATACCGGTCTTCTTTTATGACGTTTTGGCCCATCTGACACGGAACATCGGGACCTTCTCTCCAGCGTAGCTCAGCTCCCAGATCTCCTCGATCCTTCCGTAGTATCTGTCCTTGTCGTTACCGGTGTAGGATTCCATCGTTACCCCGGAGTTCTGATAACCATCGCTCTTCATGTCCTTGTCCTCGGTGTAGAATGTGTAGCCGTTGATATCGTACGCCTCATAGGTCATCAGGTTGTGCTCGGCGCCCTGTGACAAGGCGAATATGAGTTGTTCTTCCGCGGAAGAATCCTCATGTAAAGGGTACGACAGAAGCTTCTGCTTGAACCAACGCGTGAAACAGGAGTTGTGCTCATTGAGTATATCTCCGTCCGTCCTCTGTTGGCCTCAGTCATTGTACGTCTTCTTAATAAAGGTTTTGTGCTGTACCACCCAAGGATCGACCACATCTATGTGTTGTAGCGCGACTAGGTTTGCTCTTTCAAAGTCGGCGAGTCGACCCTGGAAGTCGACATGCATTTCGCGGCGACCCTCATGGTAACCCCATCCAGCGAGCCTGCCGAGGTGCCTGTTGACGGGCAGACCAACGGGGTTCTCGATGCCTAGATAATTCGTGCAGTAGGAGATGCACTCTTGATCGAAAGCCCTGGCTATGCTTCCCTCTGGGCGTGACATGTTGCGAACGTATCCTTTGATGACACCATTCATCCTTTGAATGGCATCATCTTTGCGAGAACGTCGGCCCGAGTTGGATGATATCCTCCACTATATGGACCAGCGGATGCACCATAACGTCGAAGAATGCGGGCGGAAGTACATCTCAAGCTTGCATAGTATCACCACGATCTCTTCCTGTAGCCTTCGAGTTGCCTCCGCCAATCGACTTCCGAGATGGCGTCGAAAAAGTTGCATAGGCCAAATAGCGTTTCACGGACGTGCGCGTCCATGATCCCACGGATTGCAACTGGAAGTATCTGCGTCATCAGCACGTGACAGTCGTGAGACTTCATCCCGCTGAACTTCTGCTTCGCTGGGTCTAGGTATCTGCTTATCTTCCCCGCGTAACCGTAAGGAAGTTTTACTCCTAGGAGGCAGGTGAAAAACTGCTCGATCTCCTCCTGACTTAGAGTGAAGCACGCGGGAGGGTAGTCATTTCCGGTCTTCTTGGCCTTTTTGCCTTTGCGACGACTTTCCGTGTCCTGCTTCGCCTCATCATCATCATCATCATCATCATCATCATTAGCGTGAAGCTCCTGCCTGATGCCCATTGATTTCAAGTCTGCCCTTGCTTTCGGCCCATCTTTGGTCCTCTCTGGCATGTTGAGCAGGGTACCTGAAGGAAATATGCCCTAGAGGCAATAATAAAGTTATTATTTATTTCCTCATATCATGATAAATGTTTATTATTCATGCTAGAATTGTATTAACCGGAAACATGATACATGTGTGAATACATAGACAAACATATAGTCACTAGTATGCCTCTACTTGACTAGCTCATTAATCAAAGATGGTTATGTTTCCTAACCATAGACATGTGTTATCATTTGATTAATGGGATCACATCATTAGGAGAATGATGTGATTGACATGACCCATCCCGTTAGCTTAGCACTTGATCGTTTAGTATTCTGCTATTGCTTCCTTCATGACTTATACATGTTCCTGTAACTATGAGGATTGTGTAACTCCCGTTTACCGGAAGAACACTTTGGGTACTACCAAACGTCACAACGAATCGGGTGATTATAAAGGAGTACTACAGGTGTTTCCGAAGGTACATGTTGAGTTAGCATAATTCGAGATTAGGTTTTGTCACTCCGATTGTCGGAGAGGTATCTCTGGGCCCTCTCGGTAATACTCATCACCTAAGCCTTGCAAGCATGTAACTAATGAGTTAGTTATGAGATGACGTGACGAACGAGTAAAGAGACTTGCGATAACGAGATTGAACTAGGTATTGGATACCGACGATCAAATCTCGGACAAGTAACATACCGATGACAAAGGAACAACGTATCTTGTTATGCGGTTTGACCGGTAAAGATCTTCGTAGAATATGTAGGAACCAATATGGGCATCCAGGTCCCGCTATTGGTTATTGACCGAGACATGTCTCGGTCATGTCTACATCGTTCTCGAACCGTAGGGTCCGCACGCTTAGGTTTCGATGACAATTATATTATGAGTTTATATATTTTGATGTACGAAGTTTGTTGAGTCCGGATATGATCACGGACATGACGAGGAGTCTCGAAATGGTCGAGACGTAAAGATTGATATATTGGACGGATATATTTGGACACCGGAAAGGTTCGGAGAAGTTTGGAGCTCCGGAGGTTACTGGAACCCCGGGAGGTATCTGGGCCTTATTGGGCCCATGTAGGAAGAAGGAGAAGGAACAAGGGAGGCGCGCCCAGCCCAATCCGAATTGGGGAGGGGCGGCCCCCTTCCTTTCTCCTTCCCCTCTTCCTATTACTACTACTAGTACTTATTCCTAATACTAGTACTCTTTCCTTCCCCTCCAAATAAGATAAGGAAAAACCTACTTGAGTAGGTTTCCCCTCCTCTATGGCGCCCCCTTGGGCGGCCTCCTCCTCCCTCCTCCTTTATATACGGGGGTAGTGGGGCACCCTAGAACACACAAGTTGATCATTGATCGTTCCTTAGCCGTGTGCGGTGCCCCCCTCCACGATATTACACCTCGGTCTTATTGTAGCGGAGCTTAGGCGAAGCCCTGCGACAGGAGAACATCAAGATCGTCACCACGCCGTCGTGCTGATGGAACTCCCCCTCGGGCCTCTCTGGATTGGAGAACGAGGGTGCGTCATCGAGCTGTCGTGTGTCAAGAACTTCGGAGGTGCCGAGTATGCGGTGCTGGATCGGTTGAACCGGGAAGGCGTCGACTACTTCCACTACGCTGTGTCAGCGCTTCCGCTTCGGTCTACGAGGGTACGTAGACAACACTCTCCCCTCGTTGCTATGTCATCACCATGATCTTGCATGTGCGTAGGATTTTTTTTGAAATTACTACGTTCCCCAACAATGGCATCCGAGCCTAGGTTTTTATGGTTTGATGTTATATGCACGAGTAGAACACAAGTGAGTTGTGGACGATATAAGTCATACTGCCTACCAGCATGTCATACTTTGGTTCAGCGGTATTGTTGGATGAAGCGGCCCGGACCAACATTACGCGTACGCTTACACGAGACTGGTTTTACCGCCGTGCTTTGCACACAGGTGACTAGCGGGTGTCTGTTTCTCCAACTTTAGTTGAACCGAGTGTGGCTACGCCCGGTCCTTGTGAAGGTTAAAACGGAGTCTATTTGACAAACTATCGTTGTGGTTTTGATGCGTAGGTGAGATTGGTTCTTGCTTAAGCCCGTAGCAGCCACGTAAAATTTGCAACAACAAAGTAGAGGGCGTCTAACTTGTTTTTGCAGGGCATGTTGTGATGTGATATGGCCAAGACATGATGCTATATTTTATTGTATGAGATGATCATGTTTTGTAACCGGTTATCGGCAATCGGCAGGAGCCATATGGTTGTCGCTTTATTGTATGAAATGCAAGCGCTACTGTAATTGCTTTACTTTATCACTAAGCGGTAGCGATAGTCGTAGAAGCAATAGATGGCGTAACGACAACGATACTACGATGGAGATCAAGGTGTCGCGCCGGTGGCGATGGTGATCACGACGGTGCTTGAAGATGGAGATCACAAGCACAAGATGATGATGGCCATATCATATCACTTATATTGATTGCATGTGATGTTTATCCTTTATGCATCTTATCTTGCTTTGATTGACGGTAGCATTTTAAGATGATCTCTCACTAATTATCAAGAAGTGTTCTCCCGAGTATGCACCGTTGCGAAAGTTCTTCGTCTTTGAGACACCACGTGATGATCGGGTGTGATAGGCTCTACGTTCAAATACAACGGGTGCAAAACAGTTGCACACGCGGAATATTCAGGTTATACTTGACGAGCCTAGCATATACAGATATGGCCTCGGAACACGGAGACCGAAAGGTCGAGCATGAATCATATAGTAGATATGATCAACATAGAGATGTTCACCATTGAAAACTACTCCATCTCACGTGATGATCGGACATGGTTTAGTTGATTTGGATCACGTGATCACTTAGATGACTAGAGAGATGTCTCTCTAAGTGGGAGTTCTTAAGTAATATGATTAATTGAACTTAAATTTATCATGAACTTAGTACCTAATAGTATTTTGCTTGTCTATGTTTGTTTGTAGATAGATGGCTCGTGCTGTTGTTCCGTTGAATTTTAATGCGTTCCTTGAGAAAGCAAAGTTGATAGATGATGGTAGCAATTACACGGATTGGGTCCGTAACTTTGAGGATTATCCTCATTGCTGCACGAAAGAGTTACGCCTGGAAGCACCGCTGGGTGCCAGGCCTCTTCTTGATGCAACCGACGACATTAAGAACGTCTGGCGAGTAAAGCGATGACTACTCTATAGTTCAGTGTGCCATGCTTTACGGCTTAGAACCGGGTCTTCAACGACGTTTTGAGCGTCATGGAGCATATGAGATGTTCCAGGAGTTGAAGTTAATATTTCAAGCAAATGCCCGGATTGAGAGATATGAAGTCTCCAATAAGTTCTCAGCTGCAAGATGGAGGAGAACAGTTCTGTCACAAGAGCATATACTCAAAATGTCCGGGTATAATAATCACTTGATTCAACCGGGAGTTAATCTTCCGGATGATAGTGTCATTGATGAATTCTCCAATCACGCCACCAAGCTACAAGAGCTTTGTGATGAACTATAATATGCAAGGGATGAACAAGACTATTCCGAGCTCTTCGCAATCTTGAAAGCAGCGGAGGTAGAAATCAAAAAGGAGCATCAAGTGTTGATGGTCAACAAGACCACTGGTTTCAAGAAAGGGCCAAAGGAAAGAAGAAGGAACTTCAAAAGAACAGCAAACAAGTTGCTGCTCAAGAGAAGAAACCCAAGTCTGGACCTAAGCACAAACGAGTGCTTCTCTGCATGCGATCGGACCTTTGAAGCGGAACTGCCCCAAGTATTTGGCGGATAAGAAGGATGGCAAAGTGAACAAAGGTATATGTGATATACATGTTATTGATGTGTACCTTACTAATGCTCAAGTAGCACTGGGTATTTGATATTGGTTCTGTTGCTAACATCGCAACTCAAAGCAGGGACTACGGATTAAGCGAAGATTAGCTAAGGACGAGGTGACGATGCGCGTGGGAAATGGTTCCAAAGTCGATGTGATCGCGGTCGGCACACTACCTCTACATCTACCATCGGGATTAGTTTTAGACCTGAATAATTGTTATTTGGTGCGGCGTTGAGCATGAACATTATATCTGCATCTTGTTTGATGCGAGGCGGTTATTCATTTAAATCGGACAATAATGGTTGTTCTATTTATATGAGTAATATCTTTTATGGTCATGCACCCTTGAAGAGTGGTCTATTTTATTAAATCTCGATAGTAGTGATACACATATTCATAATGTTGAAGCCAAAAGATGCAGAGTTGATAATGATAGTGCAACATATTTGTGGCAATCGCCGTTTAGGTCATATCGATGTAAAGCATGCGAAGAAACTCCATACTGATGGACTTCTGGAATCACTTGATTATGAATCACTTGGTACTTGCAAACCGTGCCTCATGGGCAAGATGACCAAAACACCGTTCTCCGGATCTATGGAGAGAGCAACAGATTTATTGGAAATCATACATACAGATGTATGTGGACCGATGAATGTTGAGGCTCGTGGCGGATATCGTTATTTTCTCACCTTCACAGATGATTTGAGCAGATATGGGTATATCTACTTGATGAAGCACAAGTCTGAAACATTTGAAAAGTTCAAAGAATTTCAGAGTGAAGTAGAAAATCATCATAACAAGAAAATAAAATTTCTACGATCTGATCGTGGAGGAGAATATTTGAGTTACGAGTTTGGTTTACATTTGAAACAATGTGGAATAGTTTACAACTCACGCCACCGAACACCACAACGAAATGGTGTGTCCGAACGTCGTAATCGTACTTTACTTGATATGGTGCGATCTATGATGTCTCTTACCGATTTACCGCTATCGTTTTGGGGTTATGCTTTAGAGACAGCCGCATTCACGTTAAATATGGCACCATCAAAATCCGTTGAGACGACGCCTTATGAACTGTGGTTTGGCAAGAAACCAAAGTTGTCATTTCTCAAAGTTTGGGGCTGCGATGCTTATGTGAAGAAACTTCAACCAGATAAGCTCGAACCCAAATCGGAGAAATGTGTCTTCATAGGATACCCAAAGGAGACTATTGGGTACACCTTCTATCACAGATCTGAGGGCAAGATTTTCGTTGCTAAATTCGGATCCTTTCTAGAGAAGGAGTTTCTCTTGAAAGAAGTGAGTGGGAGGAAAGTAGAACTTGATGAGATAATCAGATCTACTCCCTTATTGGAAAGTAGTTCATCACAAGAACCGGTTCATGTGACGACTACACCAATTAGTGAGGAAGCTAATGATATTGATCATGAAACTTCAGATCAAGTTTCTACTGAACCTCGTAGGTCTACCAGAGTAAGATCCGCACTGAGTGGTGCGGAAATCCTATTCGGAAGTCATGTTACTTGACCATGATGAACCTACGAACTATGAGGAAGCGATGATGAGCCCAGATTCCGCAAAATGGCTAGAGGCCATGAAATCTGAGATAGGATCCATGTATGAAAACAAAGTATGGACTTTGGTTGACTTGCCCGATGATCGGCAAGCCATTGAGAATAAATGGATCTTTAAGAAGAAGACTGACGCTGATGGTAATGTTACTGTCTACAAAGCTCGACTTGGTGCGAAAGGTTTTCGACAAGTTCAAGGGGTTGACTACGATGAAACTTTCTCACCCGTAGCGATGCTTAAGTCTGTCCGAATCATGTTGGCTATTGCTGCATTTCATGATTATGAAATTTGGCAAATGGATGTCAAGACTGCATTCTTGAATGGATTTCTAGAAGAAGAGTTGTATATGATGCAGCCTGAAGGTTTTGTTGATCCAAAAGGTGCTGACAAAGTGTGCAAACTCCAGCGTTCCATTTATGGACTGGTGCAAGCATCTCGGAGTTGGAATAAACGCTTTGACAGTGTGATCAAAGATATGGTTTTATACAGACTTTTGGAGAAGCTTGTATTTACAAGAAAGTGAGTGGGAGCTCAGAGCATTTCTAGTTTTATATGTTGATGACATATTATTAATTGGAAATGATATAGAATTTCTGGATAGCATAAAGGGATACTTGAATAAAAGTTTTTCGATGAAAGACCTCGGTGAAGCTACTTACATATTGGGCATCAAGATCTATAGAGATAGATCAAGACGCTTAATAGGACTTTCACAAAGCACATACCTTGACAAAATTTTGAAAAAGTTCAAAATGGATCGAGCAAAGAAAGGATTCTTGCTGTGCTACAAGGTGTGAAGTTGAGTCAAACTCAATGCCCGACCACGTAGAAGATAGAGAGAAATGAAAGATGTTCCTATGCTTCAGCCATAGGCTCTATCATGTATGCAATGCTGTGTACCGCACTGACGTATGCTTAGCAATAAGCTTGGCGGTAGGTACCAAAGTAATCCAGTGGATCATCGGACAGCGGTCAAGAACATCCTGAAATACCTGAAAAGGACTAAGGATATGTTTCTCGTATATGGAGGTGACAAAGAGCTAGTCGTAAATGGTTACGTCGATGCAAGCTTTGACACTGATCCGGACGATTCTAAATCGCAAACCGGATACGTGTTTATATTAAACGGTGGAGCTGTAAGTTGGTGCAGTTCAAAACAAAGCGTCGTAGCGGGATCTACATGTGAAGCGGAGTACATAGCTGCTTCTGAAGCGGCAAATGAAGGAGTCTGGATGAAGGAGTTCATTTCCGATCTAGGTGTCATACCTAGTGCATCGGGACCAATGAAGATCTTCTGTGACAATACTGGTGCAACTGCCTTGGCAAAGGAATCCAGATTTCACAAGAGGACCAAGCACATCAAGAGACGCTTCAATTCCATTCGGGACCAAGTCCAAGTGGGAGACATAGAGATTTGCAAGATACATACGGATCTGAATGTTGCAGACCCATTGACTAAGCCTCTCTCACGAGCAAAACATGATCAGCACCAAGACTCCATGGGTGTTAGAATCATTACTATGTAATCTAGATTATTGACTCTAGTGCAAGTGGGAGACTGAAGGAAATATGCCCTAGAGGCAATAATAAAGTTATTATTTATTTCCTCATATCATGATAAATGTTTATTATTCATGCTAGAATTGTATTAACCGGAAACATGATACATGTGTGAATACATAGACAAACATATAGTCACTAGTATGCCTCTACTTGACTAGCTCATTAATCAAAGATGGTTATGTTTCCTAACCATAGACATGTGTTATCATTTGATTAATGGGATCACATCATTAGGAGAATGATGTGATTGACATGACCCATCCCGTTAGCTTAGCACTTGATCGTTTAGTATTCTGCTATTGCTTCCTTCATGACTTATACATGTTCCTGTAACTATGAGGATTGTGTAACTCCGTTTACGGAAGAACACTTTGGTACTACCAAGCGTCACAACGTATCGGGTGATTATAAAGGAGTACTACAGGTGTTTCCGAAGGTACATGTTGAGTTAGCATAATTCGAGATTAGGTTTTGTCACTCCGATTGTCGGAGAGGTATCTCTGGGCCCTCTCGGTAATACTCATCACCTAAGCCTTGCAAGCATGTAACTAATGAGTTAGTTATGATATGACGTATTACAGAACGAGTAAAGAGACTTGCCGGTAATGAGATTGAACTAGGTATAGGATACCGACGACCAAATCTCGGACAAGTAACATACCAATGACAAAGGGAACAACGTATGCTGTTATGCGGTTTGTCCGATAAAGATCTTCGTAGAATATGTAGGAACCAATATGGGCATCCAGGTCCCGCTATTGGTTATTGACCAGAGACATGTCTCGGTCATGTCTACATCGTTCTCGAACCGTAGGGTCCGCACGCTTAAGGTTTCGATGACAATTATATTATGAGTTTATATATTTTGATGTACCGAAGTTTGTTCGAGTCCGGATATGATCACGGACATGACGAGGAGTCTCGAAATGGTCGAGACGTAAAGATTGATATATTGGACGGATATATTTGGACACGGAAAGGTTCGGAGAAGTTTGGAGCTCCGGAGGTTACTGGAACCCCGGGAGGTATATGGGCCTTATTGGGCCCATGTAGGAAGAAGGAGAAGGAACAAGGGAGGCGCGCCCCATTAATCCGAATTGGGGAGGGGGGCCCCCCTTCCTTTCTCCTTCCCCTCTTCCTATTACTACTACTAGTACTTATTCCTAATACTAGTACTCTTTCCTTCCCCTCCAAATAAGATAAGGAAAAGGGAAACCTACTTGGAGTAGGTTTCCCCCTCCTCTATGGCGCGCCCCACTTGGGCCGGCCTCTTCCTCCCTCCCTCCTTTATATACGGGGGTAGGGGGGCACCCTAGAACACACAAGTTGATCATTGATCGTTCCTTAGCCATGTGCGGTGCCCCCCTCCACGATATTACACCTCGGTCATATTGTAGCGGAGCTTAGGCGAAGCCCTGCGATAGGAGAACATCAAGATCGTCACCACGCCGTCGTCTTGTGGAACTCCCCTGGAGCCTCTCTTGGATTGGAGAACGAGGGTGCGTCATGAGCTGTCGTGTGTCAAGAACTCGGAGGTGCCGAATAACGGTGCTGGATCGGTTGAACCGGAAGGCGTCGACTACTTCCACTCTGCTGTGTCAGCGCTTCGCTTCGGTCTCACGAGTGCGTAGACAACACTCTCCCCTCGTTGCTATGTCATCACCATGATCTTGTGTGTGCGTAGAATTTTTTTTGAAATTACTACGTTCCCCAACAGTACCAAGCAGACTCTCGCACACGTTCTTCCTGATATGCATGACATCAAGGCTGTGAGGCACACGGTGGATCTTCCAGTACGGCAAGTCCCAGAAAACAGACCTCGTTTTCCATACCTTCAGCAGCGGCTCTGGCGCCTTTCGCATCTTTCCCAGCAGTGGGCAGTCTTTCCAATTTTTCAACAGCTTGTCTATTTCCTCGCCGCTCCTCGTACACGGGCGTTTTCGGGGTTCGGTTTCACCATCGAACAGATCCTTGCGTTTCCACGGGTCATCGTCGCGAAGCCACCTTCGATGTCCCATGAACACGGTTTTCAAGACCGGGATCTCTATCTAGCTGGCGTCGTTGTGTCATCCATGCACCTTATGCATCCGAAAATCCGTGGACTACCTGCCCGCGAGATATCCGTAACCGAGATAGTCGTGCACCGTCGTGGCGGTCACGGCTCTCATAGGGAAATATTCTTTCTCTGCGGCGTCCCACGTATTGGTGGCGTTTTCCACAGCGTGTCAAGCTCCTCTTCAGCAGCCCCAGATCTGATTGATGTTGTTCCCTGGTTGTTTCAGCCCTTCAATTAGCATACTCATGTGAATGTACTTCCTCTTCATGCACAACCAGGGGGGAAGGTTGTACATCCACACAAACACAGGCCAGGTGCTATGTGTGCTTCTCTGGCTGCCAAACGGATTGACTCCATCGGTGCTCGCGCCCAGCACGATGTCCCTTGGATCCTTCCCAAATTCGGGTCTTGAAGTTCAACGCTTGCCATCGCTCGCATCCTTAGGGTGACTCAGCATCTTGTCTTTTTAATCTATCTCCGGATCATTTGCGTCATCTTCTCGCTTCTTCTCCTCCCTATCCGCGTGCCAACGCAGGAGCTTTGCTACCTTAGGGTCCGCGAAATACCGCTGCAGACGAGGAGTGATCGGAAAGTACCACACCGATTTTCGAGGAGCTTTCTTCCTCTTCTTGTATTGAGTGGCGCCGCACACGGACATATGGTAGACTCCGCGTGCTCATCCCGATAAATGATGCAATTGTTCATGCACACATGGTATTTCACGTCGCGGTAAATCCAGAGGACACATGATTTTCTTCGCCTCCTCGAAACTGGTGGGGCACTTGTTCCCCTTGGGAAGACGTTCATGCCGAATGACATGTTCTCGTCGAAGCATCGTCGGTCATTTTGTGTTTTACCTTCATCTCGAGCCATGAGCGTTACTTTCGGCGGGTATCCTCGGGCCTGCATCCTTCATACAATGGAGTAACCACGTCTATCTCCGTTGATCCAGCTTGGCTTTCTCTCGGCGGCAGCTCTTGCGTTATCCGTCCGCTTGAGAAGCAGCTCTTGAATATGAGGTCCTGCACCCAGCCTCCATCGTCGTCTGCTCCGGCATCTTCATCTTCATGATCATGCCCTTCGTCTTGATCTTCCTCATCATCATGTCGACATCTTCTACATGATGATCGTATACAACATCACCGTCGTGATCATGTCACGGAGATTCTTCGTCTTCTCGCCCGCCCTCGCGCGGTGGTACTTTTCTTGGTGCCCTTCCTCATTTCTTGCCCGGCCCGGCCCCGGGCGACTTGATAGTCATCTTCATCACCTTGCCACCGATAGCCATCCATGAAACCACGCAAGAGCAGGTGGTCCCGCACCTGCCCGGAATCCGGGTCCGCAATAAGGCTCTTCAGCTTGCATCTTCGACATGGACATCTTATCTCCATCTCGTTCTTTTGAAGCATCTCGGCCTTCTCGGAGCTCAAAACCTATTCACAATGCCTTCATCATCGTGCGGACCATGGTCGCTCTTGGGTAGAGCAAAACGATATGTTAGAACCAAGAAAAATTTGGCATCACCTTCCTAAAAATAGGACCAAAAAGAATGCATAGTGCCAAAATTCTGCTTGAAATGGAAATGAATCAAAACATTCCGCAAAATATTGGCAACTATCGCATATTTCAAATACCGTACCTTCAAACACAAACATATATGCAACACCACAAACACATGCAACACCACAAACATACATAGATCTAGCTAGGCCACAAAAGTGCATGTGCACGTTGTTGGAGCGAGCTAGGGAGAAAAAAGTAGATCTATATCATGAAGATAGCTTTCCTTACTTACCTATCAAAGAAGGTAATTTCACCACTTAATTTTGTTGAATCTATGGTGGAAATGAGGTGAGGAGGAGGAGATGGCGAAAACTTGGAGAAGGAGGTGGATAGAATGAAGTGGGGAAAGTGAGTGGGTAGGTGTGGGCTGTCCAAAATATCTTGTTGGTCCCAGGTTACTAATGGCGCACCGTGGAAAATGCGCCATTAGTAACCCTGATTACTAATAAGCGCATCGACAGACAGTGCGCCATTAGTAGTTTTGCAAAAAGTAAAAATAATAAGTATATATACTAATGGCGATCTCCTCTTAGTGCGCCATTACTAGTTTAAACTAGTAATGGCGCCTTTGTGCGACAATCGCCATTAGTAGTTTTGCAAAAAAAAGAATAAAACAAAATTTACAGTAATGGCGCACTGCCTGCTTGGTGCGCCATTAGTAGTTATAGATAGTAATGGCGCATTATGGACCAGATGCGCCATTAGTATGTATGGGAAAATGGAAAAAAAAATTCATACTAGTGGCGCATCCTGTTTACGGTGCGCCATTAGTGTCTTACACTCTAATGGCGTATCACAAACAGGTGCGCCATTAGTATATAGTAGTGGCGCACTGCTTCCCCGGTGCGCCATTAGAATCAATCCTATCTATAGCCCTTTTCCTAGTAGTGTTTGTTCCTAGCTAGTAGTTGATGTTGTATTGCTACTTGGATGCATGCCCACTGTGTGGTTCACGGATGATGTGCAGTGTTGTTGCACACCCGACCAGTGAATTATGCATGGATGTGAGCCTGCTTTTGCGATCAAGCTTGGATTCTTGATATCAGTATTGCTTATACTTCTCTACTTTTGAGTACTGGAGCCCTTGCCAATTGTTGTGTTAGTGTAGCCATCTAAAGGATACAAGAGCAAATAGATGTATTATTAGACTCATGTCAACAACCTTTGGAGACATGACACATCAAATGAAGTGGGTTGCTTCATGCTTTGCTTCACATAACTGCCCACCTGAATTTTTATTAGGCAAACACAAGCAAACCAACAGAAGTATAGGGTTTTCGCCCACTCAGAGGAGAATCTTAGCATTTAGTAATGTTAAGATTCTAAACCACATATATATTCATATAGAATTGCAGGAAATAAAAATGAATGCTAGGCCGTGCAGCAACGGACAAGTCCAGTTGCTCTGGAACTTCATGGAAAATACCTCGTAATCATTGATTATGATGTTAATAGCTTGGTAAATTGTACCTTCTTAAATTTCGAGAATCGGTAGAAAACTCTTGCCATTTGTTTTTTTTTGGAAGGTTCTGGTTGGCGAATGGGGCTCCAACAAGGTCTCAATATCTTGTGTCAACTGGACTTTAGTTAGATTATGAATGAAGCAATCCTTTTTGCGAGTGGACTCTGAAAATGGTTCAACCTTTGTATTTAGTAGAACTATGTATTATGCCAACTGAACTTGAATTAGATTATGAATTGAGTGCACATATTGTTGAATTTTTAGAAGGTAGGAAATATTTGAAAAGATTGTGTGTGGCAACTGATAGATGAGAACAAAATACGAGAAACATATTTGAAGTTTTAACTTTGCGGTCACTACTGGTACCATGAACTAACTTCTCTTTTTTGTTTGGTGATGATTGAGCGGTTTTATTTTGTTACTAAACTACCTCAATTATGTGTGTGGACTGGTGGTGTGCTTTCAAAATGTATATTGCTGTGCACTGATTTGTCCATGGTTGTGTCTTCATTTTTTTTTCAAAACATAAATTCAGATTTTTTTTGCAATTTAGAAAATTCACGCTGACATGAATTCCACGCGCATTTGTGAAGGCATGCATTGTACATTCACATTTACTAAAGTTTGAGTGGAATTTATGTTCATAATTGCCAATATTTGACATTTACCCTTTTCAAGTTCACTGTTCCACATACTTCTCCATTGGTGCAACAGATTGTGTTCTCTTGCTGAGCATAACATCCTATATGCCTAAAAAGTTCATCACGCTATCTTATTTATCTTAGCATGCATTTTGTCCACCTCATGACATATGTCCCACACATGTCACCTCCCATTTAAATGCACATGCAAGCCATCCCCATCATCAAGCGCATGCAATGAATTAACTTTTCACTTTTCACTACATGCACTCCATCCACATCATCAAGCGGCAATGAAATCATTCAACTTTCCAATTTCTACCACATGCAAGCCCTCCACATCATCAAATACATGAAAGCCCTCCATGTAATTAATTTTTATTTTATGTTTCAACAATAAAATAATTGAAACTTGAATGTTCCAAGACATATATCATGCACCCACCCCCCATTTACCTCTAGCTAGGTTGAATGTGGTCTCATACTATTCTCATATATTCTAATATTGAAAAGGCCATTGGTAAAATAATCCCGCAACAACGTATGGGGCGTTATATAGTTTACTTAATGAATATGCCATTTTAGTTTTCTCTACTTTTTATGCAGTTGACATAGTATCTAACTTATTGTGTTGAAATGGCATTTTTCCTTTCAATTGTCGCTTGCTTGTACATTTTGAATGCAATCATGTGCAAAATAGAGCTCATAGTTGCAAATATGTCATTAAATATTGTCCGAATGCATTACAAGACACCATTGTAGTTGACACGCATGCAGTGGTATACGCCTATAAATCATCATTTCTATAGTTAATTGGGACAACAAGAAGCAATGCAACATCGAATTGGAACAACAAGCACAATGTTGTTGTTCAGCGAAATTCGGCTTCTGTATTCAAACCAAGGTGGTTTTAGGCTTCAAGTTCACACAAGTTTAGCTTATGTATCCAAATCAAGGTTGCTCCAGGCTTCGGGTTCAGACAAGTTCAGCTTCTGTATCCAAAGCAAGGTTGCTCCAGGCTTGGGGTTGACATGCCGAAACTTGAAATTATGTTTTCGCACTTACATTTACTTAAGTTAGAAAACTTATTGAGCCCTTCAGACCTAATGAACTTATCGTGTTTCGGCACTTAACATTATTTCCTACACTTATTTTCCTAAGAACACGACCTATTATGCTTTTGCACCTAGAGCGACTATATTCTACACTTGCTCACTATGAGTACATAATTTGTAGTCTACTCACATCTTTGAGCATGAGTCCCACTACATTTTCACCATTAGCATCATGAGGAATACTCGGTGACCCCGAATATAGGAGCATTGAGTTTATATGCTACCACTCTGCGCTTCCATCTAAGTATGGAGCTTTTGTTGTGGTCGACGTGAACCAACACGGCTCATGCCCGTCTCACAAGCCTCAGATTACCAGGAACATGATTTCATGGTCATCCCCATGTGCACACACATTCGAAGAGGACGAGCACATAACCATTGACAAAACTAATATTTATCCCTTAAAAACCCGCTCAATGGTGGAACCCTTTTTACATGTGCTTGTTTGAGGGGAAGGAGAATGGAGATCGAAATATGGCTACCCCCAAGACTTTGAGAAACTGAGGAAGGAACACCTCCACCTTCACCGACAAATGTAGCATGGGTCTTTTAAGGGGAACCATACACTAGGCAACAAGGAGGTTGGCACATTGCAAGATGACATCCAACTGTATGCATGCGTTCGCAAAGCAGCTTCTACAGAAAGAGCCTTTTTCCCTAAAGGACAACACACCCCTTGGAAATTTCCACCTCGGCGGGAGAAGTTGACGCCTTGGTGCGAGTCAACATGCCATCTAGTGAGGCTCGGATACGATCATGACTCTCCATCCTTCAGAGATCATAAACATGGCTCTGATGATCTACCCCAAGCTCATGACGGTAATAACGATGACCTCGCTAAAATAGATGTGGGGTCTTGACATCAGAAACCTATGCAGTAGAGGAAGGAGAAAGATGGCAACGAAACATCATATCTCAACACTTGAGTGGAAGAAGCACAACACCATGGCTGGCATTGAGCCAACAGAATATTTGCCCCAGGCTGATGGAGAAACTCTAACTGTAGCAGCAAAAGTGGGCCCCACAAAGCCTACGACACCTCACAAACATCATGAGGATTGCCACCCGGAGGAGGCTAACAATCATATGACACCAAGGAAACTAGGACACACCATGGAAGTTATCGGCCGAAAGAAATCTCATGCAATTTTTGGACAACTATTTGATACAACGATATGTTCCCTAATTCAAGGCATTCTAGAATGGTTTGTAATTGTGACATTTATTTCCTTGGTTCTAGTGATCTTCTATCACATGGACTATTCTCTCTTCCTCCACCTTGCTCAAATATATCGAAGCACTGTATGCTTTATTTGCCTTTCCACTTCATTTAGATGCAAGTTCAGAGTCGAGGACGAATCTTTTTTCTTTAGATGGGCATGAGAAAAAGATTCCTAGTATCTTCCCTCCCCGTGCCGATTTAACAATAAATGTCCCATGGTGTTAGAAAAACAATAGATGTCCCATGATCCAGTGTCATTCAATGATACTCTATGGCGCATGCACCATGCAGATATGGGTGTGTGTTAATTGATTTCAACATTCCTCTCACAAAATTCAACATATTTACACTACAGAGCACTTCATAAGAGGCCTATATATACCTCACAAGTTCAAGCTTCTTACTTTGGAATTTTTAGAATCATACTCCTTTAAGGCGGTCTAGGCAGAGGAAGAAATCGTGTAAGAGCGGTGAGAATGGGACCATGGAGAACTCGTGGCTATCTATATGTGCCTCTAGTACTAGGGGTGGATCTATGTGTTAGTGTTTCCCATGCCTCCCATTCATATCGTTCTTGGGTTCTCCTTCCTCTTTTCAACTCACGCAATGTATTCCACGGTGAAAGCTTGAGAAAATTATACATGTATAGTTTAGGCCATGTGACCTTGGGAGTGAATTGGTGAAAGAAAGTCATGAGTATCTCAGAGCGGTGGGTGTTGGGACATGGATGAAAACCTAGACTTGTTGGCCTACAAATTTGGGGGCCAAGATTGTTTTGTGTTCTCCTGATGCCTCCATGCCTATTGTTCTTAGGTATTATTTCCTTTTCCTATTGACTTTGCAATTAACAAACATGTATATAAAGGTTTAAATGATGGGGATGTGAAGGCAAGTCAGGAAGAGGAAGAAATGAGCATATAAGATGATTAGGCATTGGGACATGGAGAAGGGCATAGACTAGTGTTTCCCTCTGCAACTAGGGTCCAGTATTTGTTCCAAAATTTTACCGATGCCTCCCATGCCTATTGTTGTAAGTGCACCTTCCTCTTCCTTCCAATCTGCAAAACTTTTGTCAAAGGAGTTACGATAGACATCTTTGTGACTTCAGTTTCAGTTTCTGGTTCCTGCTTCTGTTTCAGTTATACTGCCTTGTTTCTTTCACTATTTGTTTCAATAGCCCAGACTCCTTTCAATCATTATCAGGGCTCTTCGTATACATTTTGTTATCTCGATACCTTTCTTTAATAGAAAACAACAAGCATCTGGGTGCGTGTTTGAGAAACAAGGCATGTTCATTGCTTGGCCTCATAGTTATTCATATGAAAACAGAAAACTCGATACACATGCCAATTTGCCATCGAACTACCTCATGTGAATTCTGACCACTAATTTGATTTTGTGGATCACATGATGGGGAGTGCGATATGCCAACGTTGTCATCTGTTTATTTGGATCCTCTTTGTAAAAGTCAGGAACCAGTTTACTATTTTTTTTATAGTTCTCGGTTCGTTTGTAAAATGTTGTGTACCGGTGCTTTCGATTTAATGCAGCACTCTCCCGTTTTTTTAAAGGTATTACACCACAGTTGCGTTCACATCAATATAACATGTATGGTCTTCGTGTACCCGTTCGCTTGTGCTCTCGCGCGTCCAAGGCGAATAGGGTTTCTCTTTACGTTGGATTCTTCCGATCTACAATTCTCTTCATCGACGGCGGTTGCTATTCTTGTACGCTGGTCCTACGGGGTCTTAGCACGACGATTTTTCGATTTTTCACTACAACAAGGTTTGCCCGGCTCCAGCGAGGGAGGGGTGATGACGGTGACGCGCCTTCGGCTTGCTTCGGTGCTTGTAGTCGTTGCTAGGTGGTCTATGAATCTGGATGTAATTTTTATTATTTCTTGTGTTTATTGTACTGCCATGATTGATGACGAATATATCGGAAAATTTCACGCAAAAAAAGAAAAGAAAAAAAAGGATGGTTTCCTCAGAAAAAACGTGAATGATCTTCCTTGCCCATCCTTTTGGGCTGAAGTGGCTGCCGTGAGCGTTGATGCTAAATATTACTCCCTCAGTTCCTAAATATAAGTCTTTTTAGAGATTTCAATCTGGACTACATACGGAACAAAATGAGTGAATCTATAGTCTAAACTATGTCTATATACATCCATATATAGTCCATACTCTAAATGACTTATATTTAGGAACGGAGGGAGTACATGTCATCTGTGCCATCGTTTTGAAATATTTGGCAATTGCTCTGAGTCATGTCTCCGTTTTCTTGAACTGAAGAGTGATCTTCTTAGTTATCAGTTGTGTGCAATCTAGCTGGCTCTCGTCTCTGTTTATTAAATGGAAGGATCTGACTTGTCCTTTAATCAAGGTCTTCCATTTTAGAGATTATTATCTTGTAGTCATCTTAGTTACCCGGTGGTAGTTTCTGTTTCTTTGTGTTTGGTTTGGCTGACGATGAACCGAGGCAGTTTAGCCCCTTCTTGACAACCAAGTTGCTCTCCCTGCCGACAACCATGGCAAAGGCCACGAGAGCTTGTTCATCTTCCTCTCTTGGCGTTGCAAGACCATCTCCTGAACCGCTGGTCTTGTCTCAATCAGAGGACAACGAGAGAATATTCTTGCAAAAATTTTGGGTTGGGGCCATCTCCGGCTTGGGCTTAGCCCAGGTCAGTTTGCAAATTCCTTTTTTTTGTAAGAAAGGAGTCGCTTGTCTGACTTTAACGACCTAAAGCCTTTAAAGCGTTTATTACAAGAAAGAGTACCACAAAACAAAGAAAGAAGAAGTTCGATACAGACCAGCGGGGGCAAAGGCAAGGCTGCCAAGCTGCCAAAATAATGGGAGGTTCCATACAGACCCAACGGGCAAAGGAAAAGATGATGTAGCACCGCAAACACATGATTGTGGAGTGGAGCGGTCGAAAATTCTCTGACTTGGCCCCTGCTCGAAGACAAGGCTTCTACACGTCTTAAGTGGCCTCTGATATGATTGCGCCACAAGATGCTCCAGTCATGATGAGTCTAGACAGTCTTTCCCAATGCATTTTTGCCCCGTCTGGTAGAATTTTCTCGTTGGTCTGATGCTCTTCGGAGAATAGAGAGCAGACCTGGGAGCCAAAGATATTCCAGCAAATATTCCTGAATTCCCGTGAATGACCTACTACTTCAGATTCAAATTCTGAAACTTAAGTTCAAATATCTATTAATCCAGGAAAACATGAAGCGACGATGCAGATACCATCATGCATGGATGCCGCTCCTACTTGTTATATGCACCACATGCCACCTTCAAATTCACGTCTAAATATAGTTGTAGATCATTAAATTCATCCAAAATAAACTACTCCCTCCGATCCAAATTAATTGACGCAACTTTATTACTGATCCAAATTACTAAAGCTGCAAAAATTATTTTGGACTAGCACAAATGCCCGTGCGTTGCAACGGGAGAAACAAAATCGAGCCTCTCCCTGCACTGACTTGTAATTCCTCGTGCGTTGCAACAATCGCATTCACTTTAAGTGGTTCAACACAAATCATGTCTTGACATATCAGGCGGTGCATGTCGATCTTCTTCATCTCTACCGTGAGCTTGGACATTTTTCGGGTAGTAAACTATGTCGCGTTCTTCCACCATGGCCCTCGAACCATAGTTAAAAATAACCCGGTGAGAGTAAACGTATTGTTCTAATCATCAAGTACAAAAGAGAGCCATAATTAATATTCACGAAATTCATTCCCATTGTAAACTTTAGTTTCACACTTCCGGTCAAAAATCTTGACTTTCACATTGCCCTAAATAATTCATATAAAATTATAATATAAACATGGCCAAGCATAATTTATATATACCACAGGAAATTGAAAACAACATTATCAAGAAGTGGGGTACAACATGTGGGAATCAATCAATTGTAAACTTTACTTTCACACTTCCGGCCAAAAAGCTTGACTTTCACACTACCCTAAATAATTCATATAAAATTATAATATAAACATGGCCAGACATAATTTATATATACCACAGGTAATTGAAAACAACATTATCAAGAAGTGGAGTACAACATTAGCGTGTGCCCATTTATTTAATGGTCATCTCTCCTATTAGATAGAACACGGAATTTATTCCTTCTTCTAATTCCTTTCTTTCAAATTTAATTCCTCTTTTAATTTCTTTTCTTTGTGCTCAACTGCTCATAATAGCAGATTACTTTTTCTTTAAATTATTTTACATTCTTTCCTGCCAAATTTATTTCCTCTTCTAATTTCTTTCCTTTGTGCTCAAGCGGATTACTTCTTCTTTTAAATATTGCCTTCTTGCTCCTAAGAGCGGAATTTATTCACGTACAGAACCAAAAAGCCCACACGCATGTCATTATTTGATCAAATGAACTCTGTTAATATTAATACAAAATTAAAAACTTTTGTTTGAACGAACGGGTATGACGCTTGGAAAGCAATCTTGGAGCTCCCGCCTGTGCAGTTAGTCATCATATATATTCCCACAATTAGTCCGCACATCCCTTGCATGTTCCTCCTCTTTTTCTTCCTCAATCCGAATTTTAAAGCCACAATCAGTGCATCTGTTGCATGTCCCTCCTTTTTCTCGTGACATTCCTTCGTTCTTGTTGTTTTTTGGTTCTGGAGGCTTGCTGCTAGGCAACTTGTAAACGTATATCACCCGCAAAAAAAAAAAAAACTTGTAAACGTATATAAACTGATGGAACTTTGAGAAAAAGAACCGGGGTGGGACTATTGGATAGCGAACCCAGATTTGTATCAAAAGAATACATACTCCGTTGGCTGTTGTCTTCTTGACATGAACAGAGATTGTGGGTTCGAATACCATATGATACATATTTTTAACTGTTTAAACTTTTATTTTTCAGCGCTTCTATTTCTCGGGGCTGAGCTACTTGTGACTAAGATGTCCAGCTGAGCTACTTGTGACTAAGATGACGTACCAGAAACGAACATGAGCTTAGCCGAGTTGGTATTCTCAAAAATATCTCACATTGGGGGTATGAGGTTGTGCAAGTCGATGCCCACCACGTCGTACTGGTAGACTTGCTCATTGTCGTTAGTGCTCGTGCTAGGTGTCTGGACAGTCGTTAGATGCACACCGAGAATGCACGAGTATTTGCAACAGGAGAAAAGGAAGTATTTACACCGATACAAAGCGGCATGGGGGACGTCGGGAATTGGAGCCGATGACAGCGTTTACTCATGGGAGAGAGAGGCATTGGTAAAAAAAAGCATGGGGGTATATATTAGAGATGTACATGCAATTCGACTCTCGCCAGAGCATGTATGTTCTTTTTTTGAGCGAGAGTAAGAACACAAGAAAGTAAGCAAAAAATTCGTTGTGTTGCAAGTGATGAAATATAGTGATTACTTTTCTCACAAAGCTTTATCGTCGTTCCTTGGCTTTCCAACATCTGTGCTCTTCCATCTAGTACCAGCCCGCATTAAGCATGCTCATCGTACTTGATGTCTGAAATTTATGGTTCTAGCCCTCTATGCTTAGCCATATATGCACGTCTGAACCCATCATCGGATGTCTCGCCGTAGGAGCCAAGCACGTCTCAACCCATCATCGGATGTCAATGGATTGTCGTCTGTATCCCTCTGTTTGTATAGGCTGCTTGTTGATATTCCAAGCAACTTGCCAGCGTTTATGAATTGGTGAAAATTGGTAAAAGAAAGCAAGGTGGTACGCATCCTCTCTAATTTATAGTACTGCCAAAGAAAAAAGTCCGTCTCCATGAATTCTATGAAGGCCACTTAGGGCTGCAAGAAAAGCTCGAGGCTCGTGAGCCGTTCGAGATCGACTCGTTTTTTGACTCGACTAGAAAAGAAACGAGCTGAGTTTGAACACTTTATGTAGCTCGACAGAGAAATGAGCTGCTCTTGAGCCAATGTTGGCTTGCTCGATTTTAGCTCGATAGCTCGACAGAATAGCATTATGTTAAATGGTCATGTCACGTATTAAATGGAAATAGGATAATCTATTACTATATATGTTGTCCATAATTGTTCTCCATTTTATTTACCAACGAACATGAAAACTTAATTAAGTACAGAGAAGATTTAGGCCTAATTATGGCACGTGGTTGACTATTTGTTAAATATCCTATATTTTTGGCAAAGGTTTACAGCATATTCACCTTAGTTTTTTTTTGTTTTTCATCCATAGATCTATAATTTTTACCATCTCATTTAGCTCGAAACTAGCTCGAGATCGACTCGATATCGTTACAAGCTGAGCACGAGTCATGTTCTACAGCTCGATCATGAGTTTCACTCAGTTTGAGCTCGCTCGAATTTTCATATGAGTTGAGCTGAGCCAACTCTAACTCGCTCGAGCTCGACTCGTTTGCAGCCCTAAGGCCACTTGCCCATAGAAAATAATTTTTTTAACGTGGCTTTTGGCCCATAAGAGATGGCTCAGTAGTGCATTGATTCCATGCAGAGACGGCCTTGTGGCACCGTACGTGAGAGGCCAGCTTGCGTACGGTATTTGGTATGTGCGACATATGAAAATCATGACGGACGAATAATCTGGAGGAACAAGCGATCAACGCTTTAGTACCACCTCGCTTATATGTTTTTAATTCAAACTGAAAGCGTAAATTCATAGGAAGAAAGTGTATTGTGACGGTGAACCCACGGAGTCAATCCATGATTTATTATTAACTAGAAAGTGGTCATCTTGGTAAGTATCAACAAAAATTGCAATCAATGATAAAGAAAACATGCCCGTGCGTTGCTACGGGTTGGACGGACAGTGGTTATGGAGAGAAGGGTGCATGATCGAGTTAATTTTTTCTCGAATTTAAAGCACGTTCTTCAAGAGTTCAGTTACTAATTCAAAGGATTTTTGAATTAAGAGCACACATGATATTTTTCGTCTGACTTCAACATGATGTCTCAATTCACGGTTAGCTGTAATTAGCTATATTCTAGCTTTCATGCTTGCATATTTCTTCCTCCCTTGTGTGTATTTTTTTTTTTTTTGCGCAAATGGGTGAATATTTTATTCTCTTTTTAGTTGATAGGCTTCACGACACTTTTTCAGTTTTTCCTAATTTTCTTCATTGGTCATTCGTGCATACCGCTCTATATCCCTTTTCCTTCTTTGTTTCTTAGTATCCATGACTTGAGACTGCCATCAGAATTGTTTGCCTGCATGTATACTTTATGAATCTGTTTTTTATTAAAAACTGATATAAATTTTGCGTCATAAATTACTTATAAATAAATTTAATTACAGTGGATATAAGTATATGTGTTGTTTGCATGCCAGAGTATCATGTTTTTCTTTGAAGTAATTTAGAAAGCGAAAAAATGATATTAAATTAAAAACATTGCTATGTACATCATGTTTTTTATCTGACAAACTTCAGTCCGACGTTGTAGATCAGTTTGTCGATGCCTAGTGACAAAGATCACGCCAGCAGATTAATTATTGCATTGACATTAGATAATAAAAATATCATAATGGATGCAATTGTTCTTGTTTCTCCATATCATCAATGTTTGGGTCAAAAGGATGTTTAAGATGGTTCCCATGTTCCCCGTATAACCTTCAACATAACCATCTTCAAAGACATCAAGCATGGCATCCTGTTCCTCATTGGGAACAACAACTTTATTGAGAACAACTAAAGACTCTGTGGCCATAACATGTAAATTCCTATGTTTTAGCATCGATGATTTATTATGCACACGTATAAATCGGGATCAGCAGCTCCCGGAGATAATTTACTTATTTACTTCATGGGAACGTAGTGGCTGAACCCCAACTCGGTGCACCCACGCAAGAAAACATAGCAAAACATTTCAAAAAATTCTGAAACTTTAAGGAAATGATAATCAACAAATATGGGCACTTGCAAAGTTTTGTTGTCAAATAACATTCGAGGAGCTCCGAACAAAAACAAAAAATTATAAAATATGCTCAATTAGTGATTTTGTCTTTTTTTGTAGAAAAACCTCCGCATATATTATTTAACAATCAACTTTGCAAATGCCCATAACATTTGTTAACGATCATTCCCACAAAGTTTTAGATTTTTTAAATATTTTGCTATATATTTTTTTTTGCATGGGTGCACCATTGGTGCACTGAGCTGGGTTTCCAAGCGGCGATGGCGGCCGGCGGATGTGCTGCCGCTGCGTTGGCGACCTGTTCATGCTCCGACGGCTGGGCATGGTGACAACGGTTGCTGTTGCGACTACCACTTCAAAGTTCCTCTTCAGCCACAATCTTTATCCCATCTGCACCTCTGCTTTCTTTCGCCAGTGAAGATAGCTCTATTCTAAATGATGACACTGCCAGTTGTGCTAATCCTGATTTTCCATCTGCTCTCGCAAGACGCTATAGTTGTTCTCATGCACGCCTCGTATCCTCCTATGCCCTCGTTATCTTTGTTTTCATCTTGAAGATGTCTCTCCTATTGGTCCATGTACGCTCGAGGCTGCTTGCGAATTTGAATTCAATGGCGTATATAAATTGGTATTATGGGACATCACAAAGCGAGGTCGTACTATTTGATAGCAGTTCGAATCAATCTTTTGTACGCAATAATGGGCTAGCTCGGTTGGACGTAGCCATCGAGGACGTAACAGAAGTGGAGGAGAGTTCGATTACTAGAAGTGGAGGAGGTGGGCAACGGGTGACCCGAGCGCTAGCGAAAGAGAAAAAGAACGACCCGATCGATGATATAAGGCACGATCAACGCTTTAGTACCACCTCGCGTATATATTTTTAATTTAAACTAAAAGCATAAATTCACGAAAAGAAGCGTATTATGACGGTGAACCCACGGAGTCAATCCGTGCTTTATTATTAAAAACTGGTACAAATGCCCGTGCGTTGCACCGGACGAAAAAAGTTAATAATTTTTATATCCAATTTTAATAAACGCCCATAATAAGGTTCAACATGGAAAATTCCTTATTTTTAATAAAAGTTAATATTTTCATAAAAATTGGAACACTTAATAATTAACATTTTTATGAAAATTGGAACATTTTCCTAAAAATAATAGTTTTTTAGGAAAAAGATTTTTTTACATATATTTTTAGTAAATTTTTGCTAGGGAATTTTTACAGATGGTTGTAAGCTTGGGAAGAGTTTGTTCCTTTTTTCCAATGCCCGTGAGTTGCAACACGTACAATCTTGCAAAACCTGCTCCATGTGTCCTTACACACCATTTTCTTTTATTCAAATATGATAATTAATGTTACACTTATTCAAATATGATAATTAATGTTACACTGATTATTGCTTTCTGTTTGAATTTTGGTCATTAAGAAGCCACCATAGTAGTGGTTCATGGAATAGTCTCTGAATTGGTTTTATATTTTGCTTTCCGCCACGGTTGCCGCAGAGGGAGGACAAACGGCGCATGAAGACCACCATGGTTGGCATGGAGGGAGGACAACGGCGCGCGAAGACGCCTCAAGGGAGATAGGGTAGGTCGTCGGAGCACCAAAACGTGGCCATGATTCTCTGTTTATTCCCAATCTTAATGAAGAGTTGTCACACACTGAAGAAACAGAGATTATCCATCGGAAGCAACACACAAACCAGGAGGAGGAGCATAGTTCATATCTTCAGATCGAGGGAAACATATTTGTGGAAATTAAATAATAAGAGCACTGCAACTGCTAGTTACAAGATAATAAAAGGTAAGTTTCAAACCGTTAGGTTGTTCGTAGAATATTGTGCAAAGATAGAATCAACATCAAATTGTCAAACATGGAGCAAACAGAATAGTCTTCTGTTGCCACCACCAAGGGAATAGTTCATTTGCCTGAGAATTGGATGATGAGATATTCTAGAATAGTTGTTGTCTATGCATGATAAACCAGTAATAATAATAAATAAATAACAGCAGCAGATGTTTTGCACAAACAACATGTATAAAAATTATGCAATTTCACGCACAAACAACAGAGACATCAAAACCAATCATCCTACACTTCAAGAGCATGCCAAAATTCAGAATCAGCATGCCGCGCACGGGCTCGCCGGGAATCCAGTGGACTGAACAAAAGAATGGAAACTGAACCGAGTGTGCGCACGCTTGGATTTATATTGGATTCTAAATTATGTGTCATTTTTCATGTTTGCATTTCAGGGCAACGCTTACAATCAAGATGCTTCTACTATTCATGTGATCAGTCAAATTAATGGGAAAAGAGCAGTAGCACTGATAGACTCTAGGAGCACCTCCTCATTTATAAATCAGACATTTGTTGTTAAAGCTAACTGTGTATTAATGCCTGCTGCTCCTAGATCAGTTTCTGTGGCTGGAGGAGGCACACTATTATCCACAGCTGTGGTGGTGCCAGACTGTCCTTTCCAATTGGCAAAAGTAAGCTTCACTCACAAATTCAGAGTTCTTTCTCTGCCAAGCTATGATGTGGTCATTGGCTGTGAATGGTTTTCCTTAGTGAGCCCAATCTCCTTTGATATTCCCGAAAGGAAGGTCAGTGGTGTTTGGAGGGTCAGGTAAAGGCACAAGGATTCCAGCCTCTTCTTTGCCTCTCCCTGAATGAAAGAGGTGTGCCCAACGCCAGAGTCGGCCACCAAACCTCTTTTATGGTCATTCATGGAACATCATTGACAACCACAAAATTTCTAAATTTCCAAATTCCCCATATAAAACCCATTTGTATCATTATTGCTGCTAATGTCGGTTCCATCAGCCTAATATTATTGCTCTAGTTTATACATGAAGGCTCATTGTTCAGTGTAGATGGCAGTTTATATGTGTTTTAAAAAGCAAGAGCACCAGCTTATAATAGCAGACAACAAAATAACCAATTCACATAATCTAACAAACTTTAAGTTACCAGTCATGTGACCACAAGTTTATTACTATGGACATTTGCAATTGACTACTTCTAATATAATCATATAATGGGCAAGCACAAGTTTCCAGTATAGGATATGCATACGCACACAAATGTGGACCAAATTTCATCGGCTAGAAGCAATATATCATGTAAATGCAAAATAAAGTGATCAAAGGTCCAAGAACCATGATATGCATCATGTGACAGTAGCACCGTTTAAGGGAAAATACTCTGCCAGGAGATTGAGAGCATACAGGCTGATGACAACATCGACATTTGGTGAATCACCATCACCCTTTTTCAGTTTTGACGGCAAAATAATAATAAGAAATGTCCCAATCTGAATCTATGAAACTTACAGTTTGCACCTCGGCATCATGAGCCTAACATCCTTGGCCTCCACCTGACGCCTTTGGCACCTGCACGCGCACACACAGTAGACATCAGAACCAGGCAAAATCACTTTTTTATTTATTGCAGGTATGGCAGGGCTATTCTGAATATCAAGTGATACCAGATAACTAATTCTACTGAACCATCAAAAGAGATGTCACACTTCAGTGGTATCAGAAATAATACCAACAGTGCCATTAACTCGAATGTACAGGGCAAAAATCACACCATTAAACCCTATACCAGAACAAGTCGATCATACAGCAGGAAATGTTCCTATGGATATAATCTGTTTCATAACTCAAATAGGTGTGAAGTGCCACCATCACAGTCGCCGTCCCCACAACGCCATTCTTTTGAATATGTGATCCCTACTGAGTGGATTGAGAATATATCACTGAGACACACAAACATCCAAAACTGCATTGAGACACAGTGTCACGAAACAAACAACCTGAACTCATGAGCTCCTATGGATATAACGTGTTTCATAATCCAAATAGGTGTGAAGTGCCACCATCACAGTCGCCGTGCCCACCAACGCCATTCTTTTGAATATATGATCCCTACTAAGTGGATCGAGAATATATCACTATGACACTCAAATATCCAAAACTGCATTGAGACACAGTGTCGCCAATCAAACAACCTGAACTCATGAGATACGGTTTGTTCAGAACAACCAAGTGTTTGGCATCACTCACATGGCGACCATGTATAATTGAACTGAACAACAGTGTAACATTGTCCATCAAAGCACTACTCATCCAACCCCGAAATACAAAAATGGTAGGTATATAATGAGAATGAGAGTGAGATGAGATGCATGGTAGGTACTGAACTATAGTCCCATGTAGGTATGGTTGTAGAACAAAGAACATACTACACATCAACATAATCCCTTCTTCTTCCTGAGAGAAGGAATAAGAGAACACACAGGAGTAAATTATAATAACTGAATAAAAGAACACATAGAGGTAATTTATATTATGAATTGGACAGAAACTTTTGGATGGATTTTTTGTTACTTTCACTTTGCAATTTAATATATGCAGCAGGACACTGTGTACAATTTTCATTAAAGTAGCTAGAAAAGGCCCCTAGTCAACATATTAACATCATGGGCAATGTTTCTAAATGGCTGAAACGTTACAGTGTGGCAAACAATTCTGAATTATAGCATCCTGAAACTGACATGTTTCTGTGAACATCTCAAACCTGGTGGATGCCTAAGATATATTCAACACGAATTGTTTCATTTTCTTTTATAAATTCAGGTTCAAAACTATCGCTTCTGAAGAATTTTTTCTGTACTTGTTCACTGCCAAATTATTCAGTATATTGTCAACTGAAAATAGGCTGAATCAAAATCCTCTACAATGGTCAATTCAGCAATGCCATTCATTTTCTGTAATAACAACAAAATTTGAAGTTACACCTCCAATTTTGAAATCATCTGACAATATTGAAAAGGTAATTATACGGTGGATATTTGGATTTCCAGCAAGATACGGGCAGAGAACTGTGTATATAAGTAACCAGCAAGATGAGTCTGATCAAAATATCTTTGTCACATTAACACAAAGAAATAAGATGACGATGGTATTGTGATACTGCAGCAAAAAAAGAGTGTACTATTATACAACACATACTACAGAATTAGGGACATCTTGTTCACGGTTACTACTTGCTTGCATCAAGAAGAGGTGATTGCTTGAGCCTATGCCAACAGAAAAATTGGGTCATCATAGCTCCATTATAATTTGCACAAAGAAAAAAGATACCTGCGGCAAAGTAGGCCTAGGCAGTAGGCAGCAGCTGAAGGTCTTCCAGCAAAGTCAATGGCAGGTGGTTTTGCGGCAGAGTCGATGGAGACGACGGTGGATGGTCTTCAGGCGAAGTCGGCGGAGGCGATGGTGAAATCGGCGAAGGCGACATTGATTTGTTCGTCTTCAGAACTTGTGATCTAATCTGGTGGAGGCTTTCTTTTTATGACACCAAAGAATATGTGAAATCCGTGTCGGGCACCCATGGCAATCTTGTTGGAGTAGTTCTCCTGCACAAACATGGAACTGAATCCGATCCAAATCGGACATGACCGCCAGCGCCGCCCGTGGAGGAGGCTGGGTCCTCCCCCTTGCCTCGAGCCTCCTGCACCATCCAGCCCCGCCAGCACCAGCCGTGGAGGAGGACAGATCCTCCCCCTTGCCTCGAGCCTCCTGCTCCATCCAGCCGCGCGCATCCGCTCGCGCGCGCCAGCCGCAGCCGCCATGGTAATGGTCTTCAGAGCGTCGCCGCGGAGCTTCTCCTATCGCTGCTCGCCTCCGTTCGTACGAGCCCCAAGCACCGTCGCCGTTGGGCCTGCTTACGCCCCCCCCGGCGCTCCTTCTACTCAGCTGCGGCAGAAGCCGTCCGCCGGCAAGGGCGCGCCCCCCTCACCTTCTTCTGCTCCGCCGCGGCTGGAAAGGGAGCGGGCGTGGTCCGCGAGGAGGGCCCTGCTGCCGTTGTGCCGCCTGAGCCCCACGACGGCGCCGCTCCTTCCTGGGCTCCTGCGCGTCGACGCCGACGGCAAGCGGCGGCCGGTGTCCGGCGGTGGAGAGCGCGAATGGATAAGAGGCGCTGGTGTGAAGCAGTTTAATTAAAGGATCTCGAGTAGAATTGTTACTAATACAGGGTTTTCTTTGCAAAAACGAAGCGTTTTCTGATATACCCACTTAAAATAGAACTGCGGGTTGAACTCTAGAAAAAGGAGGGGGTTTTCTGCAAAATTGACGATGACGGACGACCAGAAACCATCCCTGGTTTATTGGAAAACGCTTCCTTCCAACCGACTGATTTCTCGCTCGCGTAAATCTCCTCGCGCACCGTCCGATCGCGAGAGATCCGACGGACCCGGTGTAGCGTAGCGCACGACGCGAGCTGACAAGGACGCGTCTATCGGGTCGGCCTGTCTCACCCGCACCCCCTTCCCCCACCCCTACCCGCATTGCAGCATTTTTCCCTTTTCGCTTCGTTCTCTCCCCAAGTTCGCTCCAAATCTCCAATGCGACGGTCGTCGCGGCGTCCAGCTCCCGGGCCGGCGAAGCTGACGCGAGGTCGAGGAGAGGAGGCGCGCGAGGTGGTCCGCGAGGAGGCGGCTGAAGACATGGACGGCGACAATCTGCTGCAGGATGTACCTCCGATCCTTCTCCAAAATAATCCGGAAATGGCCGCAGAGAAATTGTAGTAGAGGCGGATCGCTGGCTCGCCGGAGTTTTAGGGCGGGCTCGCCGTAGACGATATTTTGGGAGAGGCGCGGTGGTCTTTGTTCTGGATCTGGAGCAGGAGTTTTGCCAGAGCCCATACACTCTCTCCGGATCTCGCGCTCGCAAGTGCCTCTGTTTCAAGCTTGTTCCAATCTTCCACGTCTCTTTTGGATGCACCTTCTTGAAGGTCGCCATGAGTCGGTGGTGCTCACGACTCTGCTGCAATGTCGCTGACTACATGTGGATTTATGCGACGCAGCTGCTGCTTTGTTTGTTTATGTGTGTATCGTGTCCGATGATGCGAGATATGATTAAGCGGTTTTTGCGGTTTGTAGTACTTGTGAGTTGTAGATTTTAGTGTATTTTTATGCATTGTTGTGTCTGCATCAGAGGCGGTTGTGTTGCATTGCAAGACATGTTACCCCAGTGATTTTACCCATATTGCATGGAAATTGCGAAGTAGTTGTTTGTGTTTTGTTTTTATTTGATATCTGTTAGTGATAGCTATATAGGTTTTCCCTTTCAGAAGTTAGTGAAGATGCTACATTGCATTTTTTATGTGGCCTCCTAAAATGAATGGTCAACCAGCATTTTCATGGAATGACCAAGTATATTTCAGATTTTTTTCACGAGTTTGATTTTCATGCATTTCTTCTCTATAGCTTTTAGTGTTGTTAATGGGTGTTCGAACATATCCTCTATGTTCTTTTTTTTGCAGTGATCCAAAAATGGATGATGATGAATCTTCCGATGGGTCGTTTTCAACGCGCTTTTCAGCTAGCCGTTTGCGTGAGGTTGCAGACAAGGAGCTGAATGCTAACAAGAGGGCAGTGCTTGAGAAGTCGAGTTTTGGTTCGTTGTTGAAGATCAGACCATTTTCTGTACCTCTTGAGCTGATTGACTGGGTAGTTATGAGAATTGACACTAAGCATTCTTTGTTCAGGTACCTTCAAATCACCCTCTGGCCCATTTCATTTTGTGTGTGTCTCTGTTGCAATGTTCTTTATTTTGGAATTGCATAGCAATGTTCTTCGTCCTCTAATTTGACATGTGCCTTTTTGTCAGCCACAAAAAGAAGACTATATTGTTCACTAGAGACATGGTGCACAAAATTTTTAATGTCCCATCCGGACCAAGGGCAGTGGAGTTGCTGAAGAGGAACGAACGTTGTGAGCTGCGCGACATATATCGAGAAGGCACAAGAGCTCCAATGAAGAAATCCATTTCTGTAATCAAGAAAGCATCGGATAATGATGTTGTTACTTTAGAGAGGACTTGGGTTCTTTTATGCCTTGCTCTCGTGCTAGTTCCTGGCACCGGCAACATGGTCTCGTTGGACTACCTTGCTAGCTTGAAGGACTTGGATGAACTGACTGAGTTTGCGTGGGATGAGCATGTGTTGGCAACTGCGTTGAGGGAGGCGAGGAATTACCAACTAAAGAGGGAGGCTGGGGCAAGTGGCTTCTGGATAGGCGGCTGTCTACCTATGTTCGTGGTATGCCAAACGCAAATCATTTTGTCTATGTTTTCATTGGTTCATATTTTTGCTTTACTTTATTTTATTTTATTCTCGCTCGCAACAATTATATGTACGATACAACCTTCTGATTTGTTTTTTTTCAAAAATATATGTAGTTAATTTACATGGATTTCTGGACGTGCCTCGGTCATTGATTAGTGAGGAGACGTTCAACTACTCACGCCTGTGGCTTGCTTTGTGTGCAATGCAGATTTTGAGCTTGTTAAAGAATTTGACAGAACAAGCTCGCCCTCGAGAAGGTTGATTTTGGAAAGCGCAATGTAAGAGCAGACCCAATCTTCTTTTTTAAGATTTCTTTCGTTGGTAAACATCTTACTTTCTTCTTTTGGTGATTGTTGTATGCAGCATCGTCCTTTGTCTCAAACGCCATATGCAATCTTCAAGGCGGACAAGCAATGTGAGGGTCAGAATCAACATCACCCGGCAAAAATCACTAATAGAGTCGACAAAGCCAACACTCAAGTCGGTGTTGAGGGTGATTTAGGCGCTAAGTTTCATGACTCTCTGGATGAGTGGTGCAGCCGCTCCTTCTCTGCGAAGAGTTAGAGGTAGAAATGCACTACCTTGTTAAAACCAATTTTAATTTAAGTGCATGATTTTGCTTCTTTGTGTTCTTTTTTATCTTCTTTTCATATTTATTTATGCTTACCCCATTTGTTTGTTTCTTATTTTCCGCTCCAGATACCTTTGCACTTGAAGCCTATATATGAGAAGCACAAAATCTCTATACTGGCAGAGTTGAAGAATGTTGTTACCTCTTTTGGTCAGGTCCTACACTCAACTTTCTGCAAGCGGTTGGGTCTCATGTTGATGGAAGCGCACTCCAATGCAGTGTCAAACCATGAGCACAGGAGTGAAGGTTTTGTCGCCCCAAGAGTCATTGCAACAAGCAGTGTCGAACGCACGGGAGCGGTGACTTTTGGCACCCCGACAGGCACTGCAGCAGGCATTGATATCCACTCTTCCAAGTGTCCATTATCGGATCCTGATTCCCGGGCGAAGCAGGTGCTGATGATCAGAACAAGGCACAACCTGGTGGTGTAGTTGCTGCTCCCAAAGTAGTGGAGACCGGTGCATTAGGTGAGAAGGTTGGGGTGGAAGCAGAACAGGGGGCGGGTCAAAGCACAAGTGTTGCTAAGCGTTCCAGGGGTGCTGTGTTGCAACAAGGTCAGAGTAGCAATCATTCTCATGGGAAGGATTGTGTGGAGCAGGAGGAAGTTATACATCAGGGCGGAAAGGCGACCCCCAAAGATGCTTGCAACATGGATCCTTCGGGAGCTTCTGATAAGGTTGAAACACCAGTTCTTTCCCAGGGCACGTTGCAGGCAATGATGGTAACTGCCTTGGAGTGGGAAGATGGCCCATCTTGTGCTCTTTTCACGGAGGGGACCGGAGACTATGAGTGGATGAATCAAAAAGTAGACATACCAGTCAAGCATGTGCAGACACCAAACGCTTCTAGCTCGATGTGCGAATTCAATCCCATCAGTGCCAAAATTTGACAACACCCCTCAAGTTGAAACGCCTAACAACCTCCCAACCGCAACATTTGACACAGCTCCAAAGCTCCCTAGGGCAAACGACATTCCGGGGCCTATGTTTGATGTGTCCCCCATCTCATTCAAAAACGCTTCCTCCGATGGACCTCAAGGTTTTTTCTTGCTTCAGAACACAAGCTCCTTTTATCTAAGAGTTTTCTAAGTGCGTTTCCTTTTTGCATTCTCATTTTTCTCTATTTTTGTGTTGTTGCAATGTTGTGCAGTAGTAGTGGATTTGCACGAGACAACCGAGGCGAATGTTGCAGTCAGGGGTGAGTCCAACAGTCTTGGTAAACAGTCAAAGAAGAAAAGGGTGGCTCTCTCCCCAGACAATGTGCCAACGATGAAGAAGATTAAGGTTGATGCACACGGTGATGCATTACACCATCAAGATGTAATGACCAGATACAAGACAAGAAAACCAAAGAAAACGAGCTTCGTGAGTCATATGATGATGTTTTTCTATTACTCATTTTTGCCTGAAATCTTTTTTTGGTGTTTCCATAGATGGAAGAGTTTGATATGTGAACATATCTCTTGCTGTTTTTTTATCTAAAATCAACACAAATTTTCTTTTGCAGGCCCGACTTCATTGAAATAGATGGCTTCCATACATCTCTCGAGAATTTTCATGCATCTCTAAAGCCAAGAGCGGAGATTGACAATGAGGTCATGACCTTATACCTGAAGACATTCAACTATGATCAGTCAGTGAAGAAGAAGAAGCCAAAAAAATTTGTTTTCTCAGTGTTGATGAGTGTTAGTGTTCAAATCTCTTTTTTTTCTATCTGTCGTTTCAATGCTTTTTGGATTTTATCATATAGTTGTGGTCTGCCCTCTAATTTTTTTTTTGTTTTGTGATTTTCTCCATCAGTTGAAACTCAGTGCTGAGCCAGATGTGTTTGATCCGAAGGTGTGCGAAAAAGAATTTAAGAATGCTTGCTTACAAAATCACATTTCAAAATCTGACCTGGTAAGTTCTTATCTTGTTCCATCTTGCATTCCTTTTCTATTCTTTACATTTTTTTTCTAAATGGATTTTCTAGTTATGCTTTGTTTTAATGCATTGCAGCTATTCTTCATGGTTGTACACAAAAGGCACTGGGCAGTAGTAGTTGTTAACATCACCCAAAAGGAGTTCAATATCTTTGACTCCATCAGGAACTCGGAAGACCTTTTTGAGATGGACAGGATCACTAAGAATGTGGTAATGATCCTGTTGGAGTTTGGCGCAACAAATCTTTTCCTTCTTTTTGCTTTTCCACACCGCAGACTTATGCATTTTTTTTGTCCATGTTTTATCGGGTTTGATCAGGTCGCAAACATCAAGAGTGTTGCAATGAGGGAGCCACTTTTTAAGCACAATCTTGAGTCTTACTCGCTATTCACCCCACTTGATTACCCTCAACAAAAAACTTAGTAAGCATTTTTGTCCCAGCAGAATATGTTTTTATTTTGCATTTAGAGACATTTTTCTCTTTTTTCACCTAAAGCTGCTTTTTGCATTTTATAACTATATACCTTGTATTTTTTCAGCTATAACTGTGGCTACTATAGTATTTTATACGTGGAAAATTGGGATGGCCTTGTTATGCTGTCATTTGGCGAGGTATTTTCTTTAGATAGCAAACCATATTTTTTGTGTAATTCTTCTCAACTTGATTGGGATCTGTTTTCATGACTAAATTTTTACTTGTTTCCTGTCTTATTGCTTCCTAGGATTACATCCCAAACCTTCGGAAACGCATTGCAGCAGATATGTTGAGACACCCAAGCAACAAGTTGGACCCCGCGCATCAGCTGAAGCTGCTTCTTCAGCGTTAGATGGGGGTTTTCGAGCTTCTGCAACAGGAGGAGTCATGGCGGAGGCGACCTAGTAGTGCTGACGCGAGTTTTTGTAGCTATCTCGAGTGTAGTTGGGAGCATGTTCTTGTAGCCAGCTCGAGTGTATTTGAGAGCTTGTTCTTCTAGCCAGCTCGACCGAACTTTTTCACAATGCAACTCTGAATGAAGTTCACAGAATGTTTCAGGTGTGACTGTATGCAAGGATTTGTTTTTGTGAAGACTATTCAAGATTGTTTGTCAGCTTATGCAAGGATTATTTGTTTTTTTACTTGCCTTTTCAAGAAGATTGTTGATACACTTTGACCGTACCTGGCTTGAGATCTTTTTTCTCACAAGATTCTGATGTACCTACTAGTATCTCTATTAATCACACACACACACACATATATATACATCTTTTTTATATGGATTTAGTAATTATAGTGAAGTTCGACATCATCAATGAAAGTCAATACACTGCACTCACACATGTAATCGTGTGCAAAGTTGAATAATCGCAACAATAGGGTGGGGTTGGGGCGATTGTCGGGCTGTTGTTTCTCTTCATCTTCATAACTTTTCAATCTCACTAAAACAAAAGGAAATGTAATGCAATATCCTTTCTATGTGGGAATGGGCATGTCAAAAGTTTTTGCTACAGTTTCTCCAGTGTATTTTTATGGAAAAGTTTTTAAAACATGATGCTTCAATGTACTTGTTTGTTTAAGTAGCCAACAACAACATCATGCATTGTTGTCCCAAGGAAACCTTTCAAAATAAAAGCTACAATGGTGGAAGTACAATGAGCCAGGAACAATATCATAAGCAACAGGGGGAATTGTAATTTCAGAAAAAGAAGAACATTATATCAGGCACAACTCAATTTATGATGAAATAACTACTTCTTGTCCTCTAATGTAAATTGCACCATTCTCTTTAGCAAGAAACTAATCTATGTAACCAATATTACAAATGTGTAGTAGCAAGAGAGTTTTCTTTTTTTTTCTGGTCGAAGTTGATCACAGCCTAAGCTCTGTTGCTCTAGCCATGCTAGCATCTGTCTTCATTGCAGCTTTTAGGTAGGGACATTCTTGCACAGCATGACCTTGCTCTTCACAGTAGGGACATTTTTTGACCCCCATTGCAGCCTTCAAGTACTGGCATGTTTGGACACCGTGACCTTCTTCGTTGCAGTACGAGCAAGGAGGCGCTTTCTTCTTTGGTCCAGGTTTTCCTCTGGGCTTGGTTTGCTTTTTTTCATCTTTCTTAGCTTTATTCTTATGTGCATCTTCTCGTTGCTCAAGAAGAGTTTTTCTCCTCTTTGATTTTTCAGTCGGACGCCCTTTTTTTGGAACACGTGTGGGGTTCTGAAGCATGGCATCGCCATCAGGTTGCGGCACAGTGGTTGGCTCGGGGGTTTGTTGTTGCTGTTGCGTTACTTGCTGCTGATTTGCTTCTTGTTGTTCTTGGAGCGCCCCTTGCTTCGCTGCAGCTATGAGGGGCTCAAGTTGGTGAGCTGCATCATCCATTATTTTGTAGGCAAGATCGTTGCTGCAAGCTTGTGAAGCCAACCATGTATACTTTCTGCACAAGGCGTTGTACTTGAGAGTGTTGGTTGCAGGGTGCCCAAAATCTAGAAGACATCCACCACTGCTCATTGCTGTTGTCGCAGCTTCTGACCACCTCTCTAGCATGTATCTTTGTGGAATTTTTTGGACATTGAGATGCACCATTACCCGTATGATGTGTGCACAAATAATCCCATTCATCTCAAAACAATTGCAGCTGCATTCAAACTTCTCCTCTGCCAACACAACATTCACTGAAAATATTCGGGGGTTCTCAAAGTAATTTGAGTGCAGCTCAAACCTCACGATTGCATTGTCAAGAGCAGGGGCCAGGTTCACGATGAAGCCTGTTGACGCCATGACCTCTTTTTGAAACTTGAGAAACACGCTTCGGGTATAGAAGTGAACTGCTTGGCGCTCAAAGTTGTACCTGAATGTTGCAATGAAAATGTCAATGATTTTGAGTTTTTCAAGTTCCCTGTTATAACTTTTTCTCTCTACAAAGAACACACATACCTTGAGTAAAGTGGTGCAGTTGTTGCGTGGCCTATGAAAGCTTGATTGTCTTCACGGTCCAACATTGTTTCTTGAAGCACCTCATATTGTTGTACAAATCTCCAGACAGAGTCTTGAGGGTTGACAAATGTCTTGAAGTAGGAGTTGAGACCCTCGCATCGCCTACATAGTGCTTGTAAATGGGAAGAAGTCCTTTCGGAAGTATGCTGGAGCCCAGGTCTCTCGCGTACGCCACATGTTGCTTAGATGTCTGTTGTCATCCAATTCAAAGCAATGCAGCATATGATGCCAATTCTCCTCGAACTCATCCACCGTCTCTGAATCATTGATAACCCCATAGAAAACCTGCTCAAAATTTTCATCCATGCTCAGGATCCTACCCAACTTTTCCCTTGCTTTTCGCTGGACGTGCCATTTGCAGCACCTATGCACTGTGTTTGGGAAGATATCTTTTATTGCTGTTTCCATTGCCTTGTCCTGGTCAGTCATTAGGTGCAACGGTGCTCATTATTCATTGCAATCATCCAATGTTGAAACACCCACTTGAAAGTTTCTATTTGTTCATTTGGCACCAAGGCACAACCTAGCAACACGGTTTGCAAGTGGTTGTTCACACCAACAATAGGAGCGAAAGGCAGATTGTACCGATTTGTGCAAAATGTTGTGTCAAAGAACACACAATCTTTGTACTTTGGGTACAATGCTCTTGTCCTTCCATCCACCCAAAACAGAGCTGTCACTTCATTTGTTTCTTTGTCAACTTCTGTTGCGTAGTAGAATTGAGCATTCTCAGCTTGACGCCTCTTAAAGTAAGCAACCGTCATATCCATGTCCTGAAATGACTGATTTTGTCGCAGCTTGGAACGCGCATTTGAAACATCCCTCTTCACATATGGCAGTTTCCTCCGGTCTCCGCCATGGACCATTCCAAGCATTCCCATGCAATTTGTAGTTGACAAGTTTACATCATGCATTGTCATCAGTAGTTGGTAATCTTCTTCTGGAATTTTGCGGTGTGAGCGGTAGAACCTCACAATCTCCTCACGCTGCATCAAAGGGTGTGTATGCTGTGCAACAAAGTAGGTAACAACCCACTTATTGCCCCTCAGGCCAACAATCATATGAGCTTTGCAATCATAACGCATAATCCGATTCCTCTGGCGCTTGACTGTCACATCCATTTCAACCCCAGCCTGCTTGCTTGATGAGCTTCCCCCTGCTGCAATTCCTTCCGAGTGGCTGCTTGTCTCACATGTAGTCTCCGGTTTGCCAGCATGCACACATTGGAAGACCCTCTTGATAAGTTGTTGTGAACCTTTCTTCTGGCTGTTTTTTGAGGAAGCTATGCGTGAGCCAAAGCCCGTTCCAAATGCGTAGTCATTATAGAACTTTTTGGCATCTTCAATTGAGTCAAATTCCATGCCAACATAGGGCAGAAGTGGCTGAGATGAAATATCCTCATCCTCGTCTGCATCATGCATTCCACCGTGAGTGTTTAGGACACCATCTGAACCCCCACCACCATGACTTGTGAAAGGTTGCTGAACAAAACTCTCCTCATTTGCCGCCCCATCTTCGTTATGCTACATCATTGCAACAACAGTAGAACAACACCATTAGTAGTAGTGAAGAACAACACCAGTTTTTTCATTGCAGTATTCACAAGCCTTAAATAACATATCCTTTCACAGAGTTTTATGCTTGCTGAAATTGTAGAGGCCAACAACACTATAACATACCCAAGCCCTATAATCTACTAGTGATTTTTGCTATTCAGCAAGCATTTTTTCCATACAGCAGAATTTTTAACTTTGCACAAGGAATCTCTGAAATTTAAAGAAATCAGTATATTTTTCAGTGTGCGCTTACATCCTGTGAATCTTAAAGCAAGCAACATTCAGTGGTGTTGCATAGCTAACACACATTCAGTTAAGCTACACATCCTCTGAAATCTGAAGCAATGCAACCTTCCCATTACATAACTTTTTTTCCTTACTGAATTGAAATCAAAGCAACATCTAGTTTTGTTTCAAAGCAACATCACCTCAGCTGCACACTAGTTTTGGTTTGTGTTAAATGCCAGTGAACAATGAGCAAAGCAACAAGGGAAAGCAACAAAGCCATTAGCATAGGAAATGTCAATGCAGCAGAGCAAGGGGAAGCTCACCCAATTTGAAGCGGATCCGGCAGGGGGTGCATGAGTGAATACAATTGGAGGATCTCTGTACACAGGACCTTGTCTCCTGGGATCTAGGGCGGTCGCCGGAGCTGAAGTTGTCCGCCGGGGAACAGAGGAACCCTCGCCGGAGTTCCAAGCCATGGCGGAGTAGGCCATGTCTCTGGCGATGTGGTGCGCCATCGCGGGAGGTGGAGTAGGTGGAGGGGTGGAGGTGGAGAGGAGGAGCGGTGCTCGCGGGTCGTTGTAGTCTCCGGCGATCTAAAATCGCAGGGCAGGTGGAGGTGGGGGAAGCCCCGCGATTTGCGCCTGTGGGGATCTGTTCAGGTGGGGGCGTCTTGTTTCATTGCAATGCAGCGCCGCTACGGGCCGACGGGCTTTGCGCGGAGGGAGCGTGCACGTGCAGATCGGACGGACGCGGTGCTTTACATCGGAGGGCCGCGAAGGCGACTTACGAATCGCCTAGCATCGCCCGACCTACGCCTAGCATCTCTGGTTTATTAGTAGGTAAAGAAAAGATAAAGAGGTAAAGATAAAGAGGTAAAGAGGTAAAGATAAAGATAAAGATATACTCCCTCCGTTCCTAAATACTTGTCTTTCTAGGCATTTCAACAAGTGACTACATACGGAGCAAAATGAATGAATCTACACTCTAAAACATGTCTACATACATCCGTATGTTGTAGTCCATTTGAGATGGCTAAAAAGACAATTATTTCGGAACGGAGGGAGTAGATAGGAGGGATTAGGGATTAGGGATTAGGGAAGGGATAGATAGGAGGGAGTAGTTTATTAGGATAGAGCACCACCTATCCACCCCCACGGCCGATTCAGAATATCCGACAAATTAGTACTTCACTCTCCACTGAGTCCCATGTATGAACAATACTTCACTACCCACTCTGGATCAAGATACATATAGTACTCCTGCTACTTCAGCTTATCTGGACAATCAATAATGCCAATTTTAGCTCACCACTAGATCAACACACAGCGGCTGTGGATTCTCTGAGAAAGGCTACTATCCAGTGTCAACTAAGCTCTGGTACAACTACAACCCTGCAGCCAGAGCACAAAATGAAGTACAGTGCGACAAAGGGATTTTTTCGATGGTCGGCTTCATGTCCCGGAGAACATTAATAATCTGGTTATCTGGATGCATAACTTATATAGTACACCCATATGGTGTGAAATGTAATAAGCACGCCCAAAGGGTAAATCTAGCTGTTGAGTAACCTAGATTTTTGAGCTAAAAAAAGAGTAGCCTAAATTTGAGCAGCTGAGCGACTGCCCCTGTAATATACATGCAGTAGCAAACAATGAGTCGTCTTTCAACGGCATAATACAACCGATGAGAGGGAGCTTTCAAATTGCTTTTACAGCTGCACTGCCACATGATTCCTGGTGTTATCTTCTGCTTGAGACAAGTAAACAAATTCCCTTCGACCAAAGGTAGTGGACAGTACCAACAAACAAAATCGAGCATACCTGGCAGCTGCAATGTCTCAAGAGGAGCTCAGCATGGGACCTGACAAACCTTTGTTCGGCCAATCAGTACAGAGTTTTAGTTCTCGAGCTTATGTCAAGACTGAATGTCAGATGAAGCATCAGTTCCTTAAAATGGTTTGCAGCTAAAGAGAGATTACAGAGATAATTCCCAATTACGCAACAGAAAGGCAAAACATTTCAAAACCTATATGCAACTTGCTGGTCAACAAAGAGGATAATCTACCTTAATTTCATCGGCAGCTACAACAAAAGTTAAGACCAGCAAACTAATGTATCTTTGCTAATACAGTAGTAACTTACTAAGATCACTGGATCATCTCCAAAGTAGAAGAAAACCACGATAAAAGGCCAAGTCAATTCAGTTAAGTAAAACAGAGACATGAGATATATTGATTGGCAAATACTTCAAAGACCGACCAAATGACTTGGTAATTTTAGCATCAGCATCCACAATAGCCACTTTAGCTCAAAATGATATCCAAAGAAAAATAATTTTCATGCAGCCATGTAACAGTTGCTGAGCATAACTTTGTATACGTCAACAAAGAAGCTAGTGGATTTCTGATACCTATTGATTACAATGGAACCAGATGAAGCATTATTTTCTCAAAATGGTTAGCAAGTAATGTGAAATAATGGAGATAATTCACTAATAAGTTGAGTACATAATGCAATCATTTATTCATTTTACGAGCAGTGTTCTCACAAGTGAACAAATTATGAGGGTCAACTGCCACATTTATTTCCGGTAAAAAAAACTGCCACATTTATTCATCAGCTAAACTTAGAAACAAGTAACACGTGTAGATTGCTAAACATTAAGTATACAGCATTGAGAACACCATAGATAATCCCTTTAAGAAAAAGACCTACTGGGAAAGCCAGTTCTTCAGTTCAAGAAATAGACACAAGGAAGGTAGATTGCTAAGTTAGAAAGTACCGAGAAGATCACAAGATAAAAAGAGCAAAATAATTCTTCAGTTCAAGAAAATAGAAATATCACGCATAATAGTTAGCACAATATTCCAAATGTACATCAAAATGACTTGATAATTTTAAAAACCACATGCACCACAGTCACATCCTTCAGGATGGAAGGGTGTCAAAACAAGCATAGATTGCATGTGACCACATAACAGTGAGGGCTACTTGATCATAATTTTGTATGCTTCAACTAAGAAGCTTAGTCAACTCATGGTGGATTCAATTTATGCATATTGCAGCTCATGAGGATACAAACATCTAGGCGTTTAGAAGCGCCAGCACACTTAATAGTCTTCAGATTAAGGATGGAGCATTCACAACATTACCATTTTGTGTTGGAAAGAAAGGATGTGGGATGAGGGTTTGTTTTGTTAAGATAACAAGTATGAGTTAGTGCTGCCATTAGCATGAAGTAACGTTGGGTAATTAGTACTTAGTGCTAGAATATAGAAGGACTAGAGTCCTCTCTTGATTATCCATGATCTATTCATTTGTAACTGATGTTGTCATTCAAGCTATATAAACAGAGCACCTCCGGTGAGGTTGATTACGGCCTAAACAGCAACACTAGAGTTTACATGGTATCAGACGCCATCTGACCAATGTCGACTTCTTCCTCCTCTCTCATGGCTTCCGTGCCAGCGGCCACCACCGTTGTCACCTTGCGTCTCTCTCGCGACAACCATCTCATGTGGAAGGCGCAGTTCCTCACGTTTCTGCGCACCTACAATCTCCTCGGCATCGCGTCCGGCGGAGAGATGGCCCCTGCTCCGACCGTGGAACAGACCACGGGCACAGGTGAAGGCCGTACCACCACTCAGGTGGAAAATCCGGAGTACACAATCTGGTACCGCAAGGACCAGACGATCCTCGGCGGCATCCTCGCTACCGTCAGTGAGGACATCTTGCCATACGTCATGGCTGCGACCTCGGCGGCCGAGGCATGGGGGCAGCTAGAGCGGATGTTTGCATCGCGCTCCCGTGCTCGCCTTGTTCAGATACGCGCACAACTGGCTGCTCCGAAAAGACGCGACATGACGGGCACATACTATTTCAAGATGAAGAAGACCTTGGCTGATACACTTGCGTCCATTGAACAGGCCCTTCATGCTGATGAGATAGTTTCTTACATGCTGTCATGCCTCGGAGCGGAGTACGAGTCCCTCGTGGACTCACTGAATGTGAAGCCTAATCTGACTCTTGATGATGTCTACGCTGCTCTTCTTGGCCATGAGCATCGTCATGAGCAGTACAGCTCCGACCTCCAGCTTGGCTCGAGCTCCTCGGCTAGCTACGCTGGTGTTGGCTCCAACCACTCCGCCAACTTCTTAGGCAAAAACCAGGGACGCACCAATCAAGGTGTACAAGGCCGTGGAAATTATGGTGGCGGTCGAGGCCGCGGCAATGGCAGAAATGGTCGTAGCGGAGGTCGTGGCTATGGTGGCAACAACGGAAATGGTGGGGGTCAGCGCCCCACATGCCAGCTGTGTGGCATAAAAGGGCATGTTGCCCTAAAGTGCCGCAAGCGCTTTGACTCCTCCTTCCATGGCGACGAGGAGCAGCACTCGGCGAATATCGTCGAAACTAGCGCTGGCTACCAGGTTGATCCTAACTGGTACTTGGACACGGGCGCAACGGACCGTATCACCAGCGACTTGGATCGCCTCTCCTTCCGTGAGCGCTACAATGGCAACGACACTGTCCAAGTTGGCAACGGAGCAGGTTTACACATCGAACATTTTGGTCAAAGTTCTATTAATACTTCCGCTGCTAAACCTCTTGTTCTTCGAAACATACTTCATGTTCCCCACATAAAAAAGAATCTCATCTCCATCCATAAACTGACCAAAGACAATGATGTGTTCGTTGAATTTCACCCTGATTTTTTTGTCATTAAGGATCAAGCATCGAAGACAAGCCTGCTCCAAGGCAGATGTAGAGCCGGCCTCTACCCCATTCTGCCATCCACCCTCCACCATGTCAAGGCTGCCATGCTTGCGTCGGTCAATAAAAAACAATGGCATCATCGCCTTGGTCACCCGTCGTCCCAAGTCGTTCAGTCAATTCTTAGTTTGAATAAACTTCCGTACAGTCGGAATCATGATGCATCTGTTTGTGATGCATGCCAACAGGCAAAAAGTCACCAACTTCCGTATGGTTCATCTAGTTTTTCCGCAAAATTGCCTTTGGAACTAATATATTCCGATGTATGGGGGCCTGCTACTATTTCAGTTGGTGGTTATAAATATTATGTCTCTTTTATCGATGCATTTAGCAAATTCACTTGGATCTATTTGTTGCATGCTAAATCTGATGTTGAGGCAGTTTTCATTCGTTTTCAAGCCCATGTTGAACGCCTTGTTAAACAGGAAAATTCAATGCATTCAATCTGATTGGGGTGGCGAATATCAACGTTTGCATAAATATCTTCAAGCTCAAGGCATTGCACACCATGTTTCATGTCCCTATACCCATCAGCAGAACGGCACAGCTGAACGCAAACACCGGCATATTGTGGAAACTGGACTCGCCCTTCTTGCCCATGCTTCCATGCCGGTTCTCTTTTGGGATGAGGCGTTCCTCACAGCTACCTTTCTTATTAATCGTCTACCAACACGTGTCATAGATAATGCGTCTCCCATGGAGCGTCTTTTTGGCACTAAACCCAACTACACCATGATGAAATCATTTGGTTGTGCATGTTGGCCACATCTTCGCCCCTACAATTCTAGAAAACTGGCTTTCCGATCCAAAGAATGCATCTTTGTTGGCTATAGTTCACACCACAAGGGATATAAGTGTCTCGATGCTAGTACTGGACGCATATATATTTCTCGTGATGTGGTTTTAGATGAAGCAGTTTTTCCATTTGCTCGTATGTTTGAAGCTACGCTTGCACCTGCCAATTCATCAACACTCCCATACGTCCAACTTTTGCCCCCCACCACACATTCACTAGCCCATGTTCCAGCCCCAAGCGGAAGTACTAATAGTTCTAATGATCTAATGGCCGATGTGCAGTCTGTTTCTTTTGATGCTCATGCAGATTCTGCTGCTGATTCGGAATCGGCGTCATCTGCGCCTCATAGCATGGATCATGAGACAACCACGGTTTCTCCACAGACAACACTTGGCTCTGCAGCGGCCAACTCCGACACATATGGGTCGTCTTCTGGCTCAGATTCTCTTGCCACCTCGAGCTCAGGTTCTTCCGCGGTAGCTGATTCAGCGGCCCCGGCGCCTCATGTACTGACACAGATGCGCCCGCACACTCGGTCTCAGTCTGGCATTGTCAAGCCGTACATCCGCACTGATGGCACCGTTACGTATGTGTGCATGACATCTTCAGAGGACCCCGTCGGGCCTACCAACTACACTGAAGCTGCACGACATCCATCTTGGAAGGCTGTAATGGATGACGAGATTGCTGCCTTGCATCGGAATGATACCTGGAGTTTGGTTCCATTTCGTCCAGGACTCAATATAATTGATAGTAAATGGGTTTTAAAGATCAAACACAAGGTTGATGGCTATGTTGATCGGTACAAAGCTCGTCTAGTTGCTAAAGGATTCAAACAACGCCAAGGAATTGATTATGATGATACTTTCAGTCCGGTCGTCAAGCCCACTACAATTCGTGTTCTATATATTGTCTCTTGCAGTCACTCATCAGTGGAGTATGTGACAACTTGATGTTCAGAATGCATTCTTGCATGGGGTGTTGACTGAAGACGTGTACATGTATCAACCGCCAGGCTACATCAATCAACAGTTCCCTCGCCATCTATGCAAACTAAAGAAATCTCTTTATGGCTTGAAACAGGCACCACGTGCGTGGTTTTCCCGCCTAAGCTCTTGTCTTCTTTATCTAGGCTTCCGCGCATCAGCAGCTGATGTCTCTCTATTCATATTTCGGAAAGGGGGGCTCCACATGTATTTCCTCATATATGTTGATGATATTATTATCATCAGTTCATGTGATGCAGCCATTGGTCGTTTGCTGAATCAGCTTCGTCATGATTTTGCCATCAAGGATCTTGGAGTATTGAGCTACTTCCTTGGCATTGAAGTTCAGAATGTTGAAGGTGGTCTTGCTCTTTGCCAGCGCAAGTATATACTAGATCTTCTAAAGAAGGCCGACATGGCAAACTCAAAGTCATGCATTACACCGATGGCAACAATGGAGAAGCTATCCAAACAGTCTGGGACACCCTTGTCTTCAACTAAGGCCACACGCTATCGCAGTGTGGTTGGTGCACTTCAATACCTTACACTGACGAGGCCCGATATCTCGTACAGTGTAAATAAGGTCTGCCAGTTCTTACACTCGCCGACCGAAGCTCATTGGACAGCCGTGAAACGGATTCTGCGGTATCTTCAGGGAACATCATCATATGGACTCCTACTCCGGCGTTCTCCATCCATGATGCTCAGTGCCTTCTCTGACGCTGACTAGGCCGGGTGCCCAGATGACCGACGATCCACCGGTGGTCATGCCGTTTTCCTTGGTGGTAATCTAGTAGCATGGAATTCTCGGAAGCAGCCTACTGTTTCTCGTTCAAGTACGGAGGCCGAGTACAAGTCTGTAGCAAATGCAACAGCAGAGCTCATGTGGATACAAGCGTTACTTGGAGAGCTTGGTATTCCAGAGAGCAGGCCGCCATCTTTGTGGTGTGATAATATTGGCGCGACGTATCTCTCCATGAATCCAGTTTTTCATGCTCGCACGAAGCATATCAAGATTGATTATCATTTCGTACGTGAAAGAGTTGCAAAAAAGGCACTTGAAATTAGACATATCTCAACTCATGATCAACTCGCAGATATACTAACCAAACCATTGATGACTCAGCAGTTTGAAAGGTTCAGAAGCGATCTCAATGTGCTCCCCGCTTTTCTATCGAGGGGGGATGTTAAGATAACAAGTATGAGTTAGTGCTGCCATTAGCATGAAGTAACGTTGGGTAATTAGTACTTAGTGCTAGAATATAGAAGGACAAGAGTCCTCTCTTGATTATCCATGATCTATTCATTTGTAACTGATGTTGTCATTCAAGCTATATAAACAGAGCACCTCCGGTGAGGTTGATTACGGCCTAAACAGCAACACTAGAGTTTACATGTTTCAGCTTAAATTCAGTAGGAACCACTTCCTTGCGATGGAAAGTGGCGACCAACTTGCCATCCATGTCAACCTGAAGTAGCCACTCGGCAAATTTGGCCAGCACGAGCAACTCACCATTTACGGACACGAACACCGCATAGCTAGAACGTTCATACTTTCCACAGAGCGCCTTGATCTCAATAACTGGCAATTCAATCTTGCACTTTAAGGTCCAGACGTCGCTTTCATAGTTCGGCAACACCCAGAAATTGATGGTAGTCGTAGCATCATCAGAGCCGTACATGCCAAGCATGCCATCCATCTCAAACAGGCAATTATAGAAAGGGATGACTGGAGCAACTGGAGCATGCATCACCCGGAACGACTCGGTTGTGGTGTCGAAAACCATTATATTGTTGCTTCCAATCTCATGTTGCTCCAAGGGCCAATGCAGGCTGCTACGTGACAAAACAGCTTTGCCACCATGGTAAAACACAACTTGCGCCTCTGGCTGCCACACGATGTTCCTTGGTGTCTGGACCGAGCCCAATGCGAAGATGTAGCAGGCATCATCACCGTCGAGGTCCTCATTTTCATGGTACAACAGTATTCAGTACTCGCCGGTAGGGTGGTGCCGGTACATACCCAAGACCGAGAAGTCAGAAAGCATTGGCAGGTGAGCGCACTGGCGAGTGACTGGGTTACAGATGGAGAAGTAGGTGCCAGTCGGGTCATGGGAACGGAGGAGGAGGAGGCCAACGCAAGAGGCCTCCAGACGAGAGAACACGTCGTTAAGCCGGGTGACGTGTTGGAGCTGGGCGTCGGCCGCCTGGTGGTCGAAGGTTATGATGCTCCGGTAGTTGCGGCTCTTGCTGTCATCTTTGCCTCTAGCGATGGGGAGGGCGGGCTGGCAGGCGTGGTGGGCGCTGAGGAAGTTGCCGGCGGTGGTGACTCGGTGCCAGGCGCGGCGGACGGCGCGGCAGCGGAGGAAGGATTTGGGGTCGAGGCGGAGGAAGATCTCCCAGATCACGATCTCATCTGGGAGGCCGCTGAGGAGAGGATTCTCCCCGTCTATTGCGGCCTCCGCCATTGTCGACGGATCCTGGCTGGTGGTGGTGGTGGCGGCGGCGGAGGGGAACTGAGTTAGGGATTTTCGTGGGGATTTACTTTTTTTTAGGTGATCTCGTGCGGATTTACTGCGTCAGTACATCACCGTGAACTTTGAAACGGGCTGGGCTTTAGCCCAGAAGCACCTCGCTGTGAACTTTGCAGTCCAAGAGGGATCGTGGAAGTTATGGAACACTCAGATTTGTCTCAAAAAAATAAAAATAAATGGAACACTCAGATTCCAGGGAAGATATGTTTCTCTGGCGCCTAGCAAAACACTCAATTCGAACGGAAGATGTTCGTGCACACTAGAAGATGTCAACAACGAACTGCTGCGGACTGCGTGGGCAAGAAGACTCGTGGAGGCACTCCCTACTGGAGTGCACAATGTCCCGATGCGTATGGGCTTTGTCCGACGCGGAGATGATGGATCAACTCATTGCAAAAACTGAAACCAATCCGAAGCAGTGGCTATTCACCATCCAGAATTCATTATCGCATGGGAGTTTTGTAAGGGCGGCAGTGACCCTTTGGGCGATCTGGTTTGCCAGAAGACAAGCGATCCATGAGAGTATATATATTCCAGAGTCCAGGAGCAACTCATTACTTTATTGATCGTTTCATCAAGGAACTAGAGATACTTAAGAAACCGATCAGGAGGACAGGAGCAGCGGTAACCAGAGTTGATAACAGAGTTAGACCGAGAGCACCACCCCCTGGTTTCGCCGAGATACATGTTGACGCAGGGTTATCCGCATCGAAAGGAGCAGCAGCGGCGGTCTGTCACGATCATCAGGGTAATTTCTTCGGGAGCTCAGCTCTGATCGTTTACGGATTGCACGATGTCAAAACATTGGAGACGATTGCCTGCCGCGAAGCCCTTGCACTTGCAGCAGATCTTGGGCTCCAGAATTTTATTGTTGCATCAGATGCACTACAGGTTGTTAATGATATAGAAAGAGGGAGCAGGGGGTGTCATGGATGAGATGACAACGGGGACAAAACCCACCGGGTTTTGCCTTCCCAAACACATCCCCACGAGAAAACTGCAAGCCCGTCCCCGTCCCCGTCACCATACGTGGGGCTAGATTTTTGCCCGTCCCCTAAACCCATCGGGTTTTCTAACCCACAGGGAAATCGGCATATTTAAGCAAACATAAGGACCGGAGCTCTACCGCTTAGAACTAGAATTCTACCACTTGTGTAAATGCTGATTCCGAAGCAACCGCGCTGACCGAAGTTGCAAAAATATCACGTGCTAGCAGCCTCAAAGTTGGATAGCGTGTTCCACCAATCTAACACACTGAATTTATCTTTGGACAATGGAACTAGCTCATCTTCCAGGTAACGGTCTAGCTCAGATTTTTATCCTAAAAGATGTTGGCCATTTTCGAGCAACATGCACGTTCATTGAAGAGTGGCATAAGGACTGGAGCTTGCAAAGAAGAGAATGAGCAAGATGGATGTCCATGATCATCATCACTCTCAAGATTATACTCCTCGAATACGCTTATTGTAGTATTTTGATGGGGATGGCGGGTTTCGGGTTCGGGTATTGTTGAAACGGGATTGAACCCGTGAAACGTGTCGGGTTTTATATACCCAACAACGGCACCACGGGATTAAAAACACGCCCATCCCCGTCCCCTGATAGGGTAATAACCCGTGGGGACGTGAGTTTCGGGGCACCATTGCCATCTTGAGTCATGGAGTCATCATTGAAGAGATTCATACCAGAGTAGCTGTTTTCAATTGTAGGTTTTGTTTTGAAAGTAGGTCAGTAAATAAGGATGCTCATAGGTTAGCCAGATTTTCCTTTTCACTAGGTCAGGGTCACCACATGTGGCTTATGCAACCCCATGATCCAAATGTAATCCCACAAACTGTGGTTTTTTATGAATAAAGAGTTGCTTTACCCCTAAAAAAACAGATTTTCCCTATATTTGGTTAAAAACAGATTTTTCCTATTTGCCTAAAACAACAGGTTTTTCCTATATTCCATTGGAAGAAAAAAAATTGTCTAAAAAAAACTCAAAAGAAAAAAAAATCCATCTACCAATAGCATCAATGTGAAGATCGATCTGAATATATGATACTTACCTGAAGTTTTTGACTCGGAGAGAAGCCTCCTTCTAGACTTTAGTTAGTCGGTAGCTATCTGGAGAAAATTACTTACTTTGATTCCACAATTTATTTGATGAAATCCAGTTCAGTTGTTTCGTGCACCAATAACAACATTTGATTTAGGGGTCATATTTTCCACATTGCAGATGGGGTCTTGGACACGATCGAGTGAACGGATTCCCGTCGAGGATCTAAGGAACAACATCAACACAAGTAGTATTGATAGAATTGTGTAAATGTGTTATGTGATGCAAAAATCTAACTACATTTATTTTTTAGGTGTTGTCAACATTACGAATGGAGAGGAACCTATGGTATGCAATGCGCAACCAACACCAACAGATCCGAAAGAGCGCAAGAAGCAACGTCCTAGGGAGCGATATGCCCAGATGGATAAACAGAAGAATGATGAACTGCTTAAGAAGCGTCGTGAATCCTATCAACGAAAAAAACCAAGACACACATATGGGGACAAGTTTATATATGTCTTCGCGAGATAACCCTGGGCGGCGCGGTGGGAGGCTCACTGCGGCGGCGCACGACGGACGGGATGGCGGAATCCGTGGTGACGGCCCAGACCTCGGCGGCGTGAGCAGTGGTCGTCGACGTGGTGGTGGGTGTATGGCGGTGCTGGAGAGCGGAGGAGCCGGGGCGGCGTGGCGAGGGCCATGAGCAGAGGGCGCCGGAGGTCTGCGGCGGCGCGGGCTGATCCGGGCTCGATCTAGGCCCGATCTGGGCCATGAGTGACAATGTCGTTGCGCTCCTCTGCTACGGCTGGAGCGTGCCTGCTCGCGCTGGCTCGAGGCAACTAGCGACGGGATCCGCCATTGCTGCGGTGTCTGGGTTGTTGCGCCGCTTGTTCATCGCCGGTAAGCGACCAACGTGGGTCGCTCCGCGCGCGGGCGTGCTCCGCTCCGCCCCTCCCCCCCCTTTCCCCTCCTCATCCAGCCGCCTCTGCCATCTCCCCGGGAGGCGGCCGGGGCGGCGCGCGCCCCCTCCTCCTCGTTCGCCCATCGTCGTCCCTCCCCCGCCCCCCCCCCCCGCCGCCCCCGGCGGGCGCCCACGGATCTGGCCGGGTGGTGTCGGTGGCGGCGGGTTGTTCCTTCCCCGCGCGCGCTCCTCCTTCCCGGGGTGGGGGGACGTGGCGGTGCTGCTCGACCGGTGGCGGTCCGGCGGCCTGGTGTGGTGGCCGGTGGCAGTCACCGTGGTGGTGCCGCCTCTTGGTGGCAGGGCGGTCCGGTGGTGCTGGTCGGCCGGCGGCATGCCCCCGGCCCAGATCTGGGCCCGTAGGGTCCCGTTTGGGTCCTTGCGGGCCGACTCCGGCGCGACCGCGACGTTCTCTGTATGGGGAGGCAGGGGAGCGGCTTGGACTGGGACAATGACGCCGGCGGCATGCCAGCTGCTGCGCGGAGGCGGGAGTGTGCGGGCCTTGAGGGCCCGGCCGGGCCTGTGGGGCCACGGGCCTGGTAGGCTCCTGCTATGGCGTCCGGTCGGCTACCGTCGTGGACGGTGGAGGTGGGGCCCTCCCGTGTGCCGACTGTGCTGCTGCACTAGTCCCGGCTCCTCTTCTTCGTTGTGCAGGCCATCTTCGCGGTGCTGTGGTGAGACAGCGTGGGAAGCTTCGTGTCCGTGTTGGCGCTGGGTGGTGGTCGGTTTGGTGGCGAACTCTGAAGTGCCTGAGGTAGAGGATGGGATCGGGAGAAATCCCTGTTGGTTTGGCCGACACCGACGCGGTGGCGCTTGAGGGTGCCGCCAGACCTTCCTGAAGGGCATCGGGGCTACCCTTCCTCTCTTCTCGCCGCGTACCGGGGGAAACCCTTGGCAGCAGCGTCGTCATCGTCGCGTTCCTTCTTGGAGGTGTTGATTGGTACCGGCACTTCGGAGTCTCGGAGCTTGGTGGGCGTTCTCCGGTGGACGCAGCGGTCGCGAGGCTTCTTCATTTTTGTCGATCCGCCGTTATGGCATTTGTTTCTTTTCCTTTTCTTTTTCTTTTCTTTTGGGCGTGCTTGTGCTGCTTCCGCCCCAGCACCTATCGTTGGATGTATCGGATGGTTGCTTTGTAATACAAAGCGGGGGGAAACCCTTTTTCTCAAAAGCGACCAACGTGGTCGGCGTTGCTGCTGGCCACAAGTCTTGCGAGAGAAGCTGTGGGAGATGAATGGCACCATTGCTCGGTGTTGTATCCTCCTAATGGTGGTTCAGTAAGCCCGAAACTACTGCGGATGGGAGGACGAGATGGTGGTGGCTGGAGGGAGAGGGATGGCGTTGCTACAGTTGTTGCATCCGTCATCGGGAGATGAATGGTCCACAGACGTTGCATCCTCGAGGAGACGAATGGCGTCGCACTTGGTTGCATCCTTTCGATTGGAGAAGAATGGTGCCGCTGTGGGGGTTGCATGCTCCGTCTAGTGGTGGACGCAGATGCAAGGTTGGAAGCACGTCGAGCTTGACGGGGAGGTGTGGTTGGCCATGAAGGCAGGGATGGTGGTTTGGTGTGTAGGCCGATCTGATTCTGGGTTCGGGCTATGCATGTGAGACTGCCGGCAAAATTCAAACTCCGGTTGTGGCCAGAGTCGTTGATGGCAGCGCCTTCTGGCGTCGCTCCTTCGTTGGAGGCATCGATGTAGCTACTCCCACCTTTGCCTTTTTGCTAGGGAGAACCCTTGATCTAGTTCAGATCAGACAATGGCGGCGCTATCCGGCGTCGCGTTCTCTCTTGGGGGCATTGTCCTAGAGGTGGATCCGGTTAGAGGGTCCCGTGGCATGCGAGGATGTGTGTTTGTTTGCCGAAAGGCGGTCCGGTTTCCCTTATAAACTGGTCCAACCTTTCTATCTATTCAATGACTTTAGCAGTTGAACTGCTAACATTCAAAAACATTTGAAAAATGTTAACGAAGGATTTAAAAAATGTTGAAAGTGTGTATAGAAAAAAATGTTGATCATGTATTAAAAATGCGTAGAATGAAAATTAAAATTAAAAGAAAAAACAACAGTGAAAACCAAAAATGAAATCAAAGGAAAAAATAAAACCAAAGAAACAAATGCAAAAAGAGTAGAAACAGTAAAAATCAATAAAGAGACAAAGAATACAACAAAACAAAAAAAATAAGGAAATGATTAATATAAAAACCGATAAAAACAATGGAAATACACAAAGAAACAAATGCAAAAAGAGTAGAAACAGTAAAAATCAATAAAGAGACAAAGAATACAACAAAACAAAAAAAAAATAAGGAAATGATTAATATAAAAACCGATAAAAACAATGGAAATACACAAAGAAAAACCAAAAAGAAAAAATAAAAAGCCGGAGAAGAAATAAAAAGAAAACAAGAAAAACCCAGGAGAAAACTGAATAAAAATGAAGCAAAAAGAAGAGAAAAAAAAACCCAGTCAAACTGATAAACTGGAATAAATTAGTGGAAATCTGGCTTGTTTTGCCAGCGGCCTTGTACTATTTCAGGATTGCACAACGCAAACTATGAGGATACCACGGACGGAATCCCCTGTGAGCTCCCTTTTTATTCGCTTATCGTCGTGAATGGACCGGCCTGGTTGTCAGCAAGAACTGGTATGGTCTCGCTTAATGCGAGACATAGCGGTCGCGTCTGAAAACAAAAAGCGAGACTTATATGTTCTTAAAAAAAAGTAGCAAGCAGGCGGCTGGAAGAAGTGTGGAGTGAAGTGGACGAAAATTCTCTTACTTGGCCCATTCTCGATGACGAGGCGTCCAGGTGGCACTCCGCTTAAGTGGCCTCTGATTGCGCCACAAGATGCTACAGTCATGATGAGTCGCTCTACACGTACACCTCCAAGTCTCCACGGCCAAGGAGATTGCACCACGAGATGCTCCACGGCCAAGGAGATTGCACCACACCTCCAAGTCTCCATGTATGAACTTCTCTGTGTTCGAGTTTCCAAAGAGTGGCGACTCGCGGGCGACGGACGTGCACCGTTCAGATCTCCCCTCGCTGGCGCTCCCGCCTCTCCTCCGATGGGCTCGGGCCCCTCCCCCCTCCCCCCGCCTCTGGTGGTCGCCTCTGCTCCGTGAATCGATCTTCTCGACAGCGCATGCTGAGCCTATTGGGCGGCGGAGGAGGACCTGGCCAACGCGGCTGTGGCTGCGGTTGGTCTTCCTCTGTGGGACGCCGTTTTGGCAACCGCCTGGCCAAGCTCGTCTCCGGCAAGCTGCCTCTCCTTCCTCCTCGGAGCGACCCCCTCCCTGCTCAGGCACCACCCCGCCCCTCCCATTCCCCACCTTCCTCGCCACCGCCGCGTCCGGCCCTCCTGCTAGTCGTTGCGGTCGCGGGGCCCGAGCCCGTGCTTGGGGGGTGGTCGGGAGGGCAGACTTCGGTCGTGCGACGGTCTCCTGGCGTCGGGACGCGCCCTCGTCGTCGAGCTCGCTTCCTCCACGCCCCCGGCGACCTCCTCTGCTTCGCTGGCGGCGTCGATCTCACGTGGACAGCCCAAATTCCGCGCCTTTCTTCCATCTACGGCTCCGGCTGGCCCGGTTGCCGGCGTCCCGCTGGCGGAGACGACGTCGCCCCGCCACCTCCCGGCGTTACGAGGGGAAACCCTTCCCTCCCGCAGCGATCCATCGCCTGGTGGGTTGGGTCGCCTGGAGCGCCATGGGCCTCTGGTGTTGGGGGGGTTTTCCTCCTCTGGGCCGCGGGGTGGGCTAGGGCACTGTCCTATCTCCGGCTGGAGGCCCGGTCGTTCCTGCACCTGGGACCGGCTGCTGGCCCACCCGAGACTCCCACGTCTCTAGGGCTGGTGCTTGTCCCTGGCCAGCGCTCTCGCCTCCACTCCGCTTCCTCCCATCCCACGCTGCCCCTTGCTTCCCTCCCCGTGCCCGCACTGTCCTTGCTCGCTGCTCGGGCCCCGATGTCGCGCGACGCGGGTGATGGCGCTCCTCGCCCAAAGCGCCGCCCTGACGAACCGACGGATCGACGCCCGGCCGAGTCCTGACGCCCCTCCCTGGAGGCCTCACGGAGGGAGTCTGAGCTCCGCTCTAAGTTCGTGTCCAGGGGCTCTGCCCGGCCTCGGATCCAACCTGGCGGGAGGACAGGTCGCGCGACCACTCGCCGGACCACCGGCGGAGTCGCGGACGTGAGCGGGACCGCCGCTCCCCCTCGTCGCTCCCTTCCCTACCGGTCGTGGTCCCCGGTTCGTTCCGGCCGCGCGGAGCTGTCCCCGCCTCACCGGTACAACCCACCGCGGCGCCAGCCTCAGTTCCCTCCCCCGGGTCCCGGTGCTCCCAACCCCAGGGGCGCTTTCGCCAAGAAGAAGAAGAAGGCTGGGCAGCGGTTTGGCGGCGAGACTGGCCAAGCCTCCTCCGTCACCAACCCTGCGCCCCCCCGCCGCCCCGGCTCCTCCGACGGAGACAACCTCCGGCTCCATATCCTGCTTCAACTGTGGCAAAGAGGGTCATTGCCAGGTTGATTGCAAGGACCCCCGACATGTTTCAAGTGCAAGGGCATGGATCACCCCGCGATTCTTTGCCCACTTCAGCCTGAGGAGGGGGAGCTGATGCTATATGGCCATGCTCTAGACGATCTTGGCTTCTTCCAGATGGATCTACCCGCGGTCGCGGCCGTTCAATTCTTGACCGCTCTCATCTCGGTTCTGGAAGGCCGATCGGCTTCCCCGGCTATCATCACGGAGGAGCTCCATCACCTCTTCCGCGCGGACTGGGACTGGGAGGTCACTCCGATCTCCCGATCATGAGTTTACCGCGGTGTTTCCGGATCCTATCAGGTTGCGCTACGGCACCCACAGTGATCAGCTCACTTTAGCTCTCAACAAGCTCACCATCAGCATCTCAGTGCTGTTGGTGGACCCTATGGCCGTGGCCTTTCTCTCAATGGTTTGGATTCAAATCCACGGGCTACCTCCGATTGCCAAGAAGGAACGCACAATTAGGAACATGTCCAGACTCCTTGGCAAGATTGTGGAGGTCGACGGTCCTTCTCTTGTCCGTGGCCCGTTCATGTTAAGATCAAGACCCCCGACCCGACTAAGCTGCAGACAACAATTCGTATGTTCTTTGGTGATGCTGGATACGACCTCAAGATCTCGGTGGAAGGCGGTGTTCCTGTGTCTTCTCATCCCGTGACAGACGACGCTGCTCCAGGGCCCGATTGCGGCTCGGGCAGTGGCTCACGCTCCCCTGGTGGCAGCCGGTCGCCTCGCCGGCGCAGCCACTTCCCAAGCTCCAACGGGAAGGATGATGATTCTCCGGAGCCGCGTGCGCCGCCTCCGCCGGCGGGCAAGGTGACCGCCGCGGGGCTCTCGTCGGCCCATGCTGCTGCTGCCCAAGACCCGGAGGATGATGCGGATGCTCGTTCTCTCAACGCCATGATCGCAGCTGATTCGCCACTTCGCCCCAGCGTGGCCCTCTCTTTGCTCCTCGCCACCTCGGTCCGACTCCGCAGCGGCGCGAGCGACGTCAGCCTAGAGGTCTGCCCCCTTCCTCTCTACATCTGTCCTTGCCTGCTCTCGTCCAGCCTCCACTGTCACCATCTTCGTCGCGGCCTGGGGCGGGGGAGGCCCCTCCTGAGACTGGGGCGGAGCTAGTCCGGCCCCCGGTGCCTCCACGTCCCCCGAAGGGCAGGGATCGGCCGCGATCGGCCTCTTCTCTGGCTACGGTCACTCGAAAGAGCGCGTGGATCAACTTCGCTGCGAGGGCGACGGGTGCGTTCCCCAACACAGTCGAGAAGGCCGCTCGCAGTGCTGTGGCTTGTAACCTGGACTCAGGTCTGTCCCAACCCTCCCGTGTTCTTTCGGTTGTTGATTGCTTGCTTATTGATTAGGCCACTGGTGGGGGGATTCTCGCTGAGGAGGAGCAGATGGACTCCTTCTCAGCTCTAGCTGAAGTTCCTTTAGGCCATCTGGCCCGTCTTGCCACCGACTCTGCGATTGTCTTTCGTGGTGAGAAGGGCCCCGCTCTCGAACAGATCGCGGCCATCCAGGCCAAGGAGATCCTTGATGGCCACCTTGTAGCCGCTAGGGCTCGCGAGGCTCCTGCTGCCGAGGCTGCCGTGACCCCCAACCCACGGCCCGTGGGAAGGGGCACTACTAGGGAAAAGCCTATATACAGAATCTTAGCAGCAGCGCGGCTCAAAAAGGAGCGCCGCAGCTAATTAGTAGTAGCGCGTGTGCGGGAAACTCGCTACTGCCAAGTTTTTAGCAGTAGCGCGCTCGGTGTAAACCGTGCTGCTACAAATATCGACCGGCGGTGTCCACCAAACTCCATTTAGCAGCAGCGCAGTGCTGCGAGCCGCGCTACTGCTATGGATGTAGTAGTAGTGCGCTTTTTCTGAGGTCACTGCTGCTAAATTTCAAATTGTTACACTTTTTGGTCCCGGTTAGTAGTAGCGCCGTTGCCCAAAGCGCGCTGCTGCTACTTCCTTAGCAGCAACGCGTTTTAACTCCGCACTACTACTAATCCGCACCAACCTACACCACCTTTTCCCCACCCGTCCCTCCCCCTCCCCTCCTCTCTTCCCTTTCCCCTATCTCCCACATACTACCACTCTCACTCTTCTTCTTCCTCAATACTTCTCCCCCATTACTCTCTCTCTTCTATCTACCTTTGTCTCTCTTCATTACTCCTACCTAACTTCACCACCTCCATTAATGCATCTCCTTTCTCTTTGTCCTTCCCCTCCACTAGTTGAAGTTGTCTCCTCCTAAATTAGGTAGCTAGGTAGATGTAGGATTTAGTTAAGTGACCTATTTGCCCACTAACTAGATCTATCTTTGTCAAGAAGAGCTTTGTGCACTTTCGATCTCCCTACAACATCATCTCCACCGTGTGCTCGATCTCGAGATAGAGGTGATGAAAATTTCATGCTTTTTTAAAATGGAAATATGTTTATGTGTGTGTGATATGTTGGTGGAAATTGTGTGTGTGGCATAAGTTGACGCCAAATTGTGCTTTTGAGTTGCCTATGTTTTGCTGAAATGTCGATTTATTTCGGTTTCAGCGAATTCCGGGCAAACTCTAGATCCGTATATGTCCTATTTTTAGGGAAGGTCATGCCGAATTTTTGTATGACTTTGATGCATGCACGCATTTTTATAATCAGTTTGTTTTATTACTACCATGCAGACGTTCATGATGGTCAGTGGAACGATGGTGGACAGGTGGTTGCGGTCGGCGGTGCAGGACATGAAAGAAAATAACCTGACAGAGGTTTTATGTCCGTGTCGAAAATGCAAAGGAATAGTTTGGCTCGACCCCTATGACGATGGTCGTGTCGAAGCGCACCTGCTCATGACTGGTTTCATGGATGGCTATACTCGGTCGATAACTGAAGATGAGGATGACGATGTTGAGGATGCCAACGGGGCAGACAATGATGACACGGGGCAAGATGAAGAGATGATCGATAATGGCGGTGGGGAAGAGGCCGGACATGGCGGCGGAGAAGGGGCCGGACATGGCGGCGGAGAGAACGACATGGACTCCACGCAGCAGATTTTGTCGGTACTAAGTTCAATCGTGCGGGACCCTCATGTTCAAGCATTGCTTCGCATGGAGATGAGTACTGAGAGAGCTGCTTCTAGAGAGGAGGCTAAGCTGGAGCAACTGGTGGTAGACTCGAACACTCCATTGTATGATGGTTGCAATCCTAAGGTGACCCGCTTGAGTTTCACGCTCCAACTCCTGAAGACGAAGGCTAAAAAGAAATGGACCGACACTAGCCTCGATGAGCATCTCAAGTACCTAAAGGATGTTCTTTCCGCGGGTAATCTATGTCCTACTAGTGTTGATGAGGCCAAGAAGATCGTGTGCCCTCTTGATCTGCCACACGTTAGATACCATGCATGCATCAACGATTGCATAATTTATCGGAAGGAGCACGCGGAAAAAACAAGCTATCCGGTGTGCAATGCTTCTCGATAGAAGAAGGCTGGGAAGAAATGTCCCCAGAAAGTTGTATGGTACTTACCGATCACTCCCCGTCACCAAAGGTATTTTGTAGATCCCACGGAAGCAAAGCTAATGCGCTGGCACGCGGAGAGGAAGAAGCCCGACGATGGAGATGATCCGAAGCCGAGACACGTGAAGGATGGAAGCCAGTGGAGAGCGTTGAACAGCTTCTATCGGTATTTTGAATGTGATGCAAGGAACATCGTGCTCGGTGCGTGTACCGATGGCATGAATCCGTTTGGCAACCAGAACACCAACCATAGCACATGGCCCGTGTTTGTATGGATGTACAACCTCCCCCCTGGTTGTGCATGAAATCGAAGTACATTCACATGAGCATGCTTATTCAAGGGCCGAAACAACCAGGAAGTATATTAATTTGTATCTGGGGCTACTTCAAGAGGATTTAGACACGTTATGGAAAACACCGCCCAGACATGGGACGCCAAAGAAAGGCGAGTATTTCAACATGAGAGCTGCGCTGATCACGACGAAGGCAGGACTATCTCGATTCACGGATATGTGGCAGGCCAGGTGTGCCATGGATATTGCGGATGCACGTGGTGCATGGATGATACGACGTCTCAGCAGCTAACGTCAAGGAAAGATGGCGGGTCTGGGAAAATCTTGTACATGGGGCATCGAAGATGGCTTGAACAGGACGACCCGTGGAGAAACCGTGGAGATCTATTCAATGGTCACGCTGAGCATCGAGGACCTCCACGTAAGCGGAACGGTGCCGAAATCGATGAGCTATTGAAAAACTGGAAGGAGTTGCCCTGCGCCGGGAAAGACGATGAGAAAGGCGCCGGAGCCGCTGCTGAAGGTATGGAAGACGAGGTATGTGTTCTGGGACTTGAAGTACTGGCACAAACTTGATACACCTCATTGCCTTGATCAAATGCATTTCAGCAAGAATGTCCTTGAGAGTTTGCTCGCAACACTGATGAACATGCCGGATAAGACCAAGGATGGGCCGAAGGCAAGAAAAGACTTGCAAGATTTGAAAATCAGGGAAGATCTGCACATGCCGCCCCATAAAACGTCAGACGAGACAAAGACGGAGACAGAGGCACGGGAGAAGAAGGGCAAGAAAATAAAGAAAGAGGATTATTGCCCCCTTCTTGCTTCACCTTAAGTCAGGCTAAGATCAATCAATTCTTTAAGTGCCTTACCGGAGTCAAAGTTAGTTCCGTTTACTGTGGCAAGATAAGCAGATATCTAGACACGGACAAGAAAAGGTTCAGCAGGATGAAGTCTCATGACTGTCATGTGATGATGACGCAGATACTACCTATTGCCTCTAGAGGGATAATGGACAAGCACGTCCGTGACACACTTATTGGTCTCTGCAACTTTTTCGATGTCATCTCTCGAAAGTCGATCAGTGTGAAGCAGCTCCGAAGGCTACAGGAAGAGATCGTCGTGATACTGAATGAGCTTGAGATGTACTTCCCGCCCGCGTTCTTTGACGTGATGGTGCATCTCTGTGTCCATACTGTGGATCACATAATAGACCTGGGGCCGTCATTCCTGCACAACATGATGCCGTTTGAGAGGATGAATGGGATCATCAAAGGATTCGTTCGTAACATGTCCCGTCCAGATGGAAGCATCGTCCAGGGCTATTTGGCACAAGAGTGCATATCTTTCTGTGAGAATTTTCTATATGGCGCAAACCAGCCGCCTGGTGTTAGTGTTGGTTTGCCGTTAACAAACACGATGGGAGGCTCGAAGGAGATGGTCACTGCAACGGTCGCAGGGAACTGCACGTGGCATATTCAGATCGACGCAGCGACTTTGACAGAGCAAACTTGGTAGTGCTACAACACCTAGACGAGGTAGATCCTTTCGTGTCACTGCACAAAGAAATTATCGCAAAGAAGTATCGTGACCGGGGTATGCAGGGATTTAACGCCGGTTACTAGAGAGCACAACTCCACTTTCCTGCATTGGTTCAAAGAGCATATTATTGCTAATCCCCCCGGAGGAGGGCTCTAATGACGGATTGCTCATACACGCCTTAGCACATGGCCCCTCGCCCAACCTCGTAACCTATTAGGCATATGATATCAACGGATACACGTTCTACACGGAGGCCAAAGATATGGACAGTGATGATTAGAACTCAGGGGTGACGATGGAATGGATGACCGGCAGCGACAACGGCGCAACTGAACGATTTTATGGAAGGGTCGAGGAGATCTGGGAGCTTGACTACTCTAGACTGCACAACACGACGATGTTCTGTGTTAGATGGGCAAAGAATGTCAAAAGAGAAAACCGGATTTTCACTACCATGAGTATATCTGACGCCAAGAGCGCTACCGTGAACGCTATCGCAAAAAACGAGCCATGGGTACAGGCTAAGCACGTGACACAATGCTTCTTCATAACCGACCCATGCAATCCCAGTCGTGTTCTCGTGAGTAGAGGCAAAAGGAACATCATTGGAATGGATGGAGTCGCCAACGAGGAAGACTATGATCAGTACGGCAACCCAATGAGGGAAGATGACGATGATGATGAAGTATACGTCAAAAGAAGAATCAATACTACATTACCTAAGAAAAATTGTACTCCATGGAAAAGGCAAAGTCATAATGAGGGGCTCAATTATTCTTCGACGAACAAGAAGGGAAAGAAGCTGACTCAAAAACGAAAACATCAGCGCTGAGGAACCGTATGTTATTGGTCAAATGATGTAATATATATATATATATTCCTATTTTGTATACACACTAAGCCATTATTATGCATGGGTCCAATGATGTAATATATATGTTCCTATTTTGCATACATATTTAACCGTCAAATGATGCAATATATATCACCCTCCCTTCATTCACTGCTCTCGGGAAATAAAAGTGGGAGAAAATAAAGGAAAAGAAAAAGGAAAATCAGAAGTAGTAGTAGCGCATTTCGTATAAACCGCTACAGCTACTAAAGGTAGTAGTAGCGCATTTCCTATAAACCGCTACAGCTACTAAAGGTAGTAGCAGCGCGTTTTGTCCAAACGCGCCGCTGCTACGTCCACTTAACCCAAAATTCTCACTATCCCTCCTTCATCCCGCCTTTTCCCCCAAATACCCACTCTCTCTTCCCCCGTTGCTGGCCCCCGACCCCGGCCCCGGCGCTCGCCCCGACCCAGCGCCGCCCGACCTGCCCTTGCCCCGACCCGACCCGGCGCTTGCCCCGACCTGCCCTCGCCCCGACCCAGCGCGGCACTCGCCCCGACTCAAAGCCAGACCCAACCCCGCAAGCTCGCCCCCGACCCCTCGGCCCTCACCTCCCTCCTCTGCTTCCTCCCCTCCCAACCTCGGCCATCGTCGGGCCTGCCTCCTCGCCCCTGCACCCTCTGTAAACCCCCCTCTCTCTCTCTTCTAAGGTTCTTCGGTTAATTTAATTAGGTTTTAGTTAGGGCAGTCTGTTAATTAGGTTATCTATTTAGTTATGAATTTAGCTAGGTTTCAAAATTAGCTGAATTTATATGCAAATTTGAACTGGACATGTGATATGTGGATATGTCATGTTTTGGACATTCATGTTTGGAAATTGATCCGAGTGGCCTATGTTACGCTGGAATGTTGATTCATTTGCGTTCCGGTGAATTTCAGGCGCTCGATATGTCCATTTTTTAGCAAAGGTCATGCCGAAATTTCCCGTGAATAAAGGCATGATTTGTGCTACATAGTTGGGATATTGAGTGCTGGCACATAGATTTCTTTTTATGTCATTTCTCATTTATTCATACTTTTAGAAATAAATGAGGACACTTAATCATAGGAAACATGTCAAACAACGAAGAAACGGGCCTTGACCAAGATGCGAGCGAGATGGATTATGAGGGTGAACAAGAGTACCTCGACTATTTGATGCTAAGCAAGGTTTGCAGGTCGGCCTCGATGATGGTACTGACGCCGACATCGACATCGACGGCGCCGGCACCGATGGCGGCGCCGAGACCAGTGGGGAAGGCACCGGCGGGGAAGATACCGGCAGGGAAGGTACCGGCCCCGATGCCGCTACCGAAAAGAGGAAGCATAAGAAGCAGAGGATACGAAAACCTAACAAACTAGGGATTGGACGACTTGTGATCACAAAGATGGCACCTGGCAAGTTTGAGCCGTTAGAGCCGGAAGAACCTCGCAAGTGCTATGGGAACCAAGTAGGATGCATCCTACGGGAATGCGCGAGCATCAACGATTTATGACTTAAGGAGTAAAGAACATTTGACGCAGCTTGCTCCTAATGAAGTTGCACAAGAGATTCAAGTTCCCGACCGATGATAACATAGAACAACTGTGGGATGATCCGAAGATGAAAAAGATTAACAATCACGCCATGGGCATGTTCAGCAATGATTTGGCCTCCTGGAAAGGGAGGGTGAAATGAGCTATTGAGGCTGATGAACCCCTGTCCAAGATTCTGGAGGAAAAAATCCGACACTTACGGAAGAGGAGTTCGAAAAGTTCAAGGACACTTGCACTACCGAGGCAGCCAAGGCTAAGGCTGCGAAATTCAAGAGCCTTCAGCAAAGAAACACGGGGAAGCATCGCCTCGGAAGCCGTGGCTACCTCGGTAAAAGGCCCATATGGGATAAGGAGGATGCGGAACATGAAGCCGCGGGTCTCCCAGACCCCTTCGCGAAGTTCACCAATCCCTTGGAGCATGACTTCATCAGGGCCCGCTACAATGGGACAAGGAGAAAAAGGTTTTTTACACGGACAAGATCACGAGGAAATTGATTAGACTACTGGAGAAGCAACACCAGCTTGCAGCCAAAAGCCCTACTTCTCCGATGAGGCCCAAGAGGGACACCCCTCTCAACCGGGCCTTGAACGAACTTAAGGGACTCCCTTTGGGCCAGCGGCCGCAATATGGTCGTGTGCATGACGCTGGAGACGGCGCCACGTGGAAGGTGTTTTTCAACGAGGGCCCGGAGGCCAAGAAGCAGAAAAAGAAGTTTAGTTAGGCAGATATCGACGCGAAGGTGAAGCTTGCGGTCGAGAAAAAAGCAGCCGAGGACACGAAAAAAGCAGCCGAGGACAAATATGAGTTGCTACAAGAGCGATCAATGCAGCTGAATCGCCGCGAAATGATTTTGCTACTAATTTGGTTCCAGTTATCATCAACTGGACGAAGGAAAATCCAGACAAGATGGTACATGATTTCCCGTTGCCCAGTTTCGTTGGGAGCAACTCCATGAACAACAACACCATCGCACCATCACTTGCTCACGCAACAGGGCCTCCTCTCGCAGCCGCTCCTGCTCATAGCAGCCCGTCCTCAGTCTCAGGCGCGCTAGGTGGGCCTTCGTCTTTGGCTGAGCTCGACGCCGTCACGGTAATTACATGTCGCACCAACATATATATATATATATATATATAATATTCCATTTTTGTTGCCTTTCGGTTGTTTTACGCCACAGACATATGTGTTTGCAGGCGAAAGAAACCCCGTGCACCATACTCTACTTGATCAAAGGCCAGAAGGTGGACGTGGGAAAGGGGATAATAATGGACCCCTCGCAACCCATGTTCCATAACCAGCCGATCCCCGCTGGGCACTTCAGGGTTAGCTTGACCAGTGTGAAATCGGGGCACGGGGATTAGCCTTCTCTAGTATAGCATGTGGGAGCGGACGACGAGACCCCGCCGTGGATTGGAAGCTGCAAGGGTTAGGTGCTGCTATGGCCGAAGAATCTTATTCGTCTGGAGCCGGCCGAGAGCACACCAATAACCACACATCAACAAGCATGTGTGGAGACCACCACCCGCCACGCAATTACCAGCTCTGTAGTGCCGGTGAGGCGGCGGACGACATGATGAAGGGGGTGCAATAGTACTGGCTGATGTAATTTCTCCTGTAGAACAGAGAATGGATGATGAGACGGAGGTTGACCCTATGGATTTCCTCAATACAAACGCGTATGACTGTGACATAGATATGATGAGTCAACCATATGACGAATCGGGCTATCAGCTTGCTAATGAGGATATGGATGATATGCCCGGGCAGGGTCGTAGCAGGGATTGCAAAAAGTCTCTCTTCATGAAATCCTCACAGGACACGCCTGAAGATGCCGCCTCGACACAGGCTCAACTAGCCGGGCGCGAGGGTCGTACAGTACTTAGCCCGAGAACATTGGGGCAGGGGTTAAGGAAGGGTCTGGAAGGTGTGCCCAAGAAAAAGGAGAGGAAGAGATTGGGGAAGATAACTGCCTCCAAACAAGCCAGAGCACATAGCAGCCAGACGATGCATTCTGAAGAGCGTGTACCCGTTAAAGGTGCGGTCATGTTCCATCTCACGGGCGAGCCGATGCTACTATCGAAACCACTGGAGGCACTATCAGGGGATCTCAGGAGACTGCATGACCATGTGCTGTCGATTGAGAAAAGCCTACTAGCCTCAAAGGATCCAGGATATCCGACATACGCGGCTCATGTGCCTAAGGGGAAGTAATACGTTGACACGCGGCCCGCGGAGGTGTTCTTCCTGCGGTTTGACCATATCTTTGAGATGCTTCTAACAAGGCGGCTTGATTTTACAATCATCCACCTTTTTGCGCTACATATGAGCTCTGTCATGAAGAGTGAAGAAGTCTCGCAAATCTATGTGGCGGATCCGTACTACATGCACGAGTCTTTCTTGAGTCTCGGTGACTTTGAGCGTGAAACTGCTAGGGAGTACCTCCAAAACTTCATGGTACAGAATAAGGACCGGGAAATTGTCCTCGTGCCTTATCATCCAAAGTAAGTCAGTTCCGGACAACCTTTTCGTACATTTCAATCATTCCTTCTCTCTCATATGGGGAATAATTTGAGGTGTCTTTTCCTCGCAGCAACGGGCGCGCCGTCCTTATCATTCTTTACCTACAAGTCTCCCACGCCGTGTATTTTGACCCTTCCAGAGACTACCAGAAAAAAGACTACACCCACATAATGAATATTCTAGATGATGCTCTCCAAGGCTTCAGCTTTAGAGGTGGCCACGTGCAGATCAGGAAACAAAGGAACAAGAAGATGGGTTTCGCGCATAAAACTAACTTCTCCTGCATCCATGTCCCAAAACCAAGCAAGAAGGATGGATTCTACATCGTCCATCTCATGATTCAGTTCAACACGGATCACCAAAAGCTTCTCATGAGAAGCAGAAATGATGATCATATCCACAAGTGGCTAGAATCTCATGGAGAAGCGGAGATGACTTCTTTTGCATCCAAAGCGACATTGCGACGATCATCGTGAAAGAAAGTCGTCGATGAGAAGGGGATGTTCCACCAGGGCCCTATATCGCGAGCTGACGTCCGAACTCGCATAGGCATGCAACGTGTAGACCTCACGCCATTCAAGAAGCTAGGGCTCATCCTCGATGATATGGAAGGATGGAACTTCTAGTGATTTATGATGCCGATGATGATGATATGTGTCGGTTGAACTTGTATACTTTTTGTAGCGATGAAACTTTGTGATGTCCATGGTCCCTGCCGAACTTGCGTAACGCTACTTTGTTAGTTTGCGTACGATGACCTGCGTACCTCTAGTTAATTAATTTGCATACTGTATGTTGCGTCTAGTTGCTAACCCTTTCTTTTTCGGTGTTGCTCTAGTATATTTTGTTGCATATATATGATTGTACATCCTCTTCATGAACATGCATCTCTAACAGGTACCTAGTTTCTTGATGGCGAGATGGAATTGCTATGTCGTGTACAAAGGGAAGGTTCCGGGGGTGTACAACGAGTGGCATGAGTGTCAGGCGCAAGTGAATGGGTTCACGGGCGCCAGCCATAAAACTTCAAAAGCGAGAAAAGAAGGAGAAGCTAGTTACTTGAGGTTCACGCTAGCGAGAGAGGACTCGTAACCGCCACCTCATGTACTGCATAGTTCCGCTCTCACTCATAGTGATAGCTCTTCTTGCGTATACCTTTGTTTAGATGGATGACGTGTTGTAGTTGCAAGTATTCGAGACTTGCATGTATCGCTATTTTCGAGATGATGACAAGATACCACTTTATGTTGGATGATGATTATGATGAGAATATTTGTATGTATATGCTATGATTACATTTGTGGTCTCGCAGGCATTTGTATGTGTATCATGATGACATTTCTATGTGCTAAAGATTCTTCTATAAAGCCTGTTCAAATACAAAACAAATATGCATAAAAAACCAAAAAACTACTTAAATTAGCAGTAGCGAGTGTATAAAAGTTAGCAGCAGCGCCGCGATAGCAGTAGCGCGTCCAGGCAAAGGGCGCTAGAGCTACTAGCAATAGGGAGCTTCCACTAACCTCGCTGCTGCTACACTTGTGTAGCAGTAGCGCCGGTGAGCACGCGCTACTGCTATGTGTTAGCTGTAGCGCCTTATTAGTAGCGCCACTTCCCACGCTACTGATAGACCTAAAACCCGCGCTGCTGCTAGCCTTTTTCCTAGTAGTGGGTGACAGGGCGGCTGCTACCCGGACGAGGTCCGTGTCCATACTCGCTCTCGCACGGCTCGGCTTCGTCGGGCGCTCAGTGCGTCCAATGCAGTGTGGTCCAGCGTGGACCCCCTAGAGGAATAATATGCTTGCGTTATTTTGGAACCTTCGCGGCTTCGGCCATGATGGTCGTCGTTGCCAATTAGTGGACTACATGCGGGAGGAGGATATTGATATAGTGGCGATCCAAGAGATGATGAGGACCGGATTCTCTCTCTCTCGGAACTTGATCGATTGAGCCGCCACTTATTTGCATGGCACTGTTTGCCATCTAGTGGAGTGGCGGGACACTCCAGTGGCATCCTTCTCGGGGTGAAGGATACCACCTTTGAGGTTGGCTCCATGGACCGTGGGGATTTCTTCGTGAGTATGGAACTGTGGGAGAGGGCAGTTAACTTCAAATGGGAAGTGATTGTCTTCTATGGCCCGGCCGACCACAATCGCTCCTCCGTGTTCCTCGCCAAATTGCACGCCAAGATTAGGGCGGCTACTCTCCAAGTGATTGTTGGGGGTGACTTCAACCTTCTCCGTTCCATAGCGGACAAGAATAATGGATGGGTTGACCAGTCAGGCATGCAATGCTTTAATGACTGGATTGCCGACCTCGAGCTCCAGGAATTAGATAGGGTCGGGGCTCGATTCACCTGGACAGTTAAACAGGTGAACCCGACCCAAAGTGTCCTGGACCGGGTATTTGTATCCCCTGAATGGGAACTTCGGATCCCTTTAGCTACTTTCCAGGCCATCACGCGGATTGGATCTGATCATGTACCCCTCTTACTATCATCCATGGATGAGCGGCCTCGCCCCCCTCCCCGCTTTCGGTTCGAGGCATTCTGGCTTCGCCAACCAGGGTTCATCGCGGCGGTCCGAGGCCATTGAATTGTGGCTCGTGCTGAACCTCACCGCAGCATGTCAATAACGGATGATTGGGATCATTTGGCAAAATGCTCCAAGTAGTTCATCAAGGGCTGGGTTGCAAACATTGGACGGGACCTGCAGGTCCAGAAACAGGCTCTACTGTGACACCCCAAAATTTTTAACCTTGTTTTATTAATTAAAATCTGCCAAGAAACTAAAACTTTTATTTTCTGGATTTTCTCCTGATTTCAGAACCATTCTTTTCTTTATTATTATGGAGTTTTTGCCCCAAATGAAAACTTTCATTATTGGACTTATTTCCCCTCTTAAGAAAAACAATTCTTTTATCAGTGGGATTATTTATACAATTATTTTTCCCTGAGCTGTATTTCTCAAAAATGGTTTTCATGGTTTTAGTGTTCCATTTGCACTGCACCCTTTCATAAATTTATTTAAAATTCCAACCAAAATTTGGGGATGACTTATGATGTCCCTAAATCACTTTTATGCAAAAATTACCTTTGGTCATTTGGAGATTTTCAGCTTTATCCCTAGTTTTTAAATCTGGTCAAAATTCACTTTTGCACTGCAACCTAATTAAATATTGCTTTAAAACTTCTATCAAAATTAGGGGATGTCAGTACGAGTATGTTATTCATCTTTATGCAAAAACCTATTAATGTTCTTTGAACATTTTGAGTGAATCAACCTCATCTTCATTCTGGTCCAACTTGAGGATTTGTACTGCAACCATATTTTTACTTGCTCTTCTACCCATGGTTATTATTCCTACTTGTAGTCATTCCTACAAAACCCTTAAGTCCAAGAGATTGGACTCATTGGAGCATTTTTAGTATATGATATCATGCCCTCTTCTTTCAGTCCAAAACTGAAGTTTTGCAAAACTTGCACTAACAAGTTTCTCCTTTTAACAAACTAACTTTACCACCCTCTCATTCATCCAATGAGACACTAGCCTGGAGAATTTGGCCACTCCAAGAAATGCCTAGGTGCCCCTGACATTATGACAAGCACCTTATGGTCATGATTAGTTTGACATGGTTTTTGTTTTGCACTATGACCTTGCACCTCTGGACAATCTAGCATGTCCACTAAACTCCCAGGTGCTCCTAACCTAGGTCTGCTAGTTGCCAACCTCACCCAAGCTCTGTGGCATGCACTGGCATTCCGCCGAGCACCTAGCGTGCATGCACTGGGCGCGCCGAGAGCGCACGTTTTGCACGTGCGTGCACTGAGCCGCCGCGTCTCGCCCCGCACCTGTTCTGGCCCTTGTCAAACCGCAGCCAGCACGCCACGTCTCCTTCTGCACCCCAAAGCCACCCCGACCACCCCTGGCACCCCACAGCGCCACCGTCAGGTCGACCGTGGTGGCTAGCTGATGGCCACATGCAGGCCCCGCCCGTGTCGGCGCCGCCCGAGCCACTCCCACTCGCCAGCTCGCCCCTGGAGCAGTGCCTCGCTCGTCCGCTAGCTCCTGCCGCCACCCCAGACTCGACACGATGCCCTGCAAGCTACAGAACGTCGGTCGCCGACGATCTTATCCACGGCCGCCGCAAACCAACCTCGCCGCGCTGTAAAAGGAGGCCCCCGAGCTCATCCGAGCACTCAGGTGACCTCAGGCCACCCCCATGGCACCCCCACAGGCAGCAATCGTCGGGGGGAGGCCGTCTTCCCCAACTCCGGCCGGTTTGGCCGCCACCACGTCCCAGCTCCGATCACTGCAACCAGAGCCCCTCCGGTCCAACCAGTACCACCAACCCTCTCCCCTCACCCTTGCGGAGCAGCCCATCACCTCAAACACGCTCGAAAGCCACCATAGTTCAAACCCCCAAAACTCCCGAAGCCACCGGCTGCCGCAAAGCTCGCCGCCGGCGAATTCCTCCATCCCCGCCGGCAAGTCGACTACCGGGAGGACAGCCCTGATCTTCCAGATCTAACCATGCCCTTGGATCCCCGTGGGGAGCCGCCATTCGACGACGGTGGTCACCGGAGCCCCGCCCCGCTCGGGCAGAGGAGGGAGAAGACGCGGGCGACTGGTCAAACCTGACCAGTGGGCCAGGCGGGCCCACCGTCAGTGACCCAGCGCCGGTCCACGCTAGATAAGTGAAGGCGTATTCCCAAAGTACGTCTTCGACGTGTACTTATCCGAAGCGTTTTTCTTTATCTGTTTTATTTAAAAAACCCAGAAATTTGACTAAACTTTGACTGGCTATATCTTTTTAAATAAAACTCCAAATGAGTTGATTCTTTTTCCTACCTCTCTCAAATTTAGGCTAGTTTATTTTAAGATTCATTTGAAAAAAATTCAGACATCTTATTTGCACTGTTTTTGAAGAATGTGTTATTTGAATATTTTTCAAAATAGGATTTTTGGCGAAGAAGAAAACTCTCAAAAGTTTTAGGATGCACCCTGCCTCTACACCTCTTGAAGGCAAGCATTCTGAACCCTGGCATGATATTTTGTGTGTTAGTTGGCATGCTCATAACACCGCCCTGATACGGAGAACACATTATTTTATGTGGTGACGTAATCATTTGCTTGATGTGCATATTAGTTATTTCCTTGCTGTTGGAAATGAATATGTTTGTGATGGTAAACATCCTCATGTACCTTGCATGCATGCCGGAAAAGAATCCGGGAAAGCCTCTGCCTTGGGTAGGCGTGAGCTTGTCGCCGGTCTCCATCGGAACGGTTATGTCCGGTATGGCATAGTGAGGTATAATGAGTGGTGATTCTGTTGGTTGAAATATTTTTGTTACACATATCTTGCAGGGAATTTATAAACCTCCTGAGTCTAGATCGAGTCTTGTTCCAGTAACCCCCATACTTGTTTCGTACTACCACTTGCCCTGCCGCAGGTAGGGTGCTGTTCAGTAAGTTGTCAACCCCTTCCTTGGCACACACCGTACAGAGAGGCCACGGTGGAAGATACCGACTGCAGCCAGTAGGCAGGCCACCTGGTCCGGGGGCATGGGTGTTTCTGATTGGGACCGAGAGGGGGGCACCCCTTAGAGCGCGCGTCATAAATTTGATCCCATGCTACGCGAGGTTGTAGCCTCCCCACTTAAAGTTTTACTTGACAGGTGTCGTGCGTTATTCCAGACACCGGTAAGTTAAGCTGGTGTGTGCAAGTCAAGTGTGTTTTCAATTAAAAGACCGTAGACGGTATTAGTCCCGATGGACTAAAGGAATCCGTTGCTCGTGGGTAAAGAGTACATCCTCTGCAGAGTTAATATCTATTCGAATAGCCGTGTCCATGGTTAAGGACTACAGTCTGGGTCGGGTCAAGTGTCGGTCTTAATGTCGGTCTTCGGAGGAGAAACTACTAAACCAGAACTTGGATCATGATTTGTGACTTGTGATGATTGTGATGATTATTATTATGGACTAACCCCTTAAACTATTTGAAGTATTGAGTATCCCTGGAACGGTTCTACCTCCTGGATACTCATTGTGATTATTTTCTTATAAGCCCTGTATGTGGTGTCGCACAGACACCCTACTGTGGCATGCTTGTTATTTATTTACCTTATAAGCCCTTTATGTGGTGTCGCTGAGACGCCCGACTGTGGCATGCTTCTTTTTATTTACTTTATAAGCCCTTTATGTGGTGTCGCTCAGACTCCCGACTGTGGCATGCTTGTTATTTTCTTTACAAGCCCTTTATGTGGTGTCGCTCAGATGCCCGACTGAGGCATGGTTCATATCATGATCCTTTCGAGGTGTCGCTTCAGACACCCGACCGGTGCATGATATTTCTACTCCAATATTGCCTATTCATGTTGTATATAAATAACCTGCTTGCATGCATCATGGATTTTATTTTATGACTAACGTTATGATCATAGGATAATATTCAGAGCATGATTATCGCTTGTTATATTATACCCATGTTCATAATGCTTGCGAGTACATTCAAAGTACTCACTGGCTTGTCCCTGGCTATTGTCTTGGCCAGATTTCTTGCATGGAGAGGAGCGTTGCGATGACAGCCCCGGAAACTAAGCAACGGTGATAGCAGCCTCGTGAAGATAGGAGTTAACCTGGTCAGCTTTTCCTGTTGGGAAATGGATTCCCATAGACACTGATGATCCACAAACCGCTTCCGCCATCAACCACTAGAAATCACTTGTTGTACTCGTAGGCCAGAATGGTCTTGTACTACATATTTTGTATTTTGCTTGGAACTTCTCTATCAAGTTGGTGCCTCATCAGCTAACAGTAATCCTGGGGCTGGTGAGCACAACGGTCATTTTCTGGAAATTAATACCCAGAAAACCGGTCGTGACAAACTTGATATCAGAGCTAGGCTGACCATTTGCTAATCCTATCTTAGCCGGGTCAATAAACCTAGGTAAACCAATACACCAGACCATAACCTAACCCCAGCCAAGCTTCTCGTGCAAGATAGCCACACAGTGACCCCGACACCTCTGGCAGTCGGTGTCCAACCTTTCAGCCCAGCCTGTCGATCACGCGCCAGTGACCGACACATAGATCGTCTTATTCGCAAGTGTGCGAAGGAAGACTCCGTCCCCTTTTTCTATAAAAAAAGGATACGCTAGCCTCAACACAGCACAGCCCAGCCTATCCCTCAAACCGAGCCATAATGCCTGGCCTCGTCGTGCGCAATGAAACCACAGCAAACAACCTTGGAGGTTTTGTGATCGTGCTCGCGAACCTCACCCGCCGTGCCTTTGCATTAGAGGAGCCCCCAGAATATGTGGTGTACCAAGGACCCATGGGCGGTGAAAGCCATCAATTCTGGGCCACCGTGCACATCTATGGTAGGGTTCTATCTCCAGAACACCCCTACAGGTTCACCGGAAGGACAACTTCCTTTGAGCCACAAGCCATCCAACTAGCTGCTCGAGAGGCTGTAGTTCAACTCCGGCACTTGTCGCCCAGAGTTAACTGCCACTCGTTCTACTACTACCCCAGCCGTGACGGGTATGGTAGGCCACCCCAGGTTGCCAACGGAGATCATGAGACAAATCCTGCTCTGTTGCATCGAGTGCCCTATGTAAGTGCACTAGAGGGTCTGTTCGATCAAATCACCCTTGATCTGATTGCAGCTCGTGGGGAGCTGATCCGCCGAGCCCCAGCAAGAGGAGAAGATGAGCCCAACACCGACAACCCAGTCGTGCTATTCGGACAACCGATCGAGTCTTTGAGGTCTGCCCTAGTCGTCGACCAAAATACCTTGATGACCCCGGAAGTGCTCCGTCGCCTTTTGGGAACACGCTCCAACGGGATTGTGGCCAACAATCCCCGAGATGGTCATCATTGCTACCCCGACCCTGCAGCCCCTCAACCCCCTCCAGCAGATCACGACGGTGAAAAGCGTGGAGAAGCCTCGGCGTCCACAAGGCAAGCCCGCTTAGATATGAACGAGGTAGACTAGAGTCGCTCGAATGGTACCGAGTCTTAGAATGTCCTCGCCTTGTAGCCTTGTGACCCTGTACTGCCATAATTAAATGTTGTTTGCTTGTGCGCTCCTGTTTTTAATAGTAGCCACACATGAGTATGTTGATGTGCGATTGCAATTTTTATCCCAAGCGTAGCTACCAAAGACCAACCTCGTCGACGCAAGTTTGTGCTATAAATAAACCTTTTGATTTCAACTAACAGGGAAGATTTTTTTTCAAAACAACTCCAAGAAAATCTCGAGGACGAGATTGTTTTTAAGGAGGGTAGTGTTGTGACACCCCAAAAATTTTAACCTTGTTTTATCAATTAAAATTTGCCAGGAAACTAAAACTTTTATTTTCTGGATTTTCTCCTGATTTCAGAACCATTATTTTCTTTATTATTATGGACTTTTTACCCAAATGAAAACTTTTCAGTCATTATTGGACTTATTTCCCCTCTTAAGAAAATCAATTCTTTTATCAGTGGAATTATTTATACAATTATTTTTCCCTAAGCTGTATTTATCAAAAATGGTTTTCATGGTTTTAGGGTTCCATTTGCACTGCACCCTTTTATAAATTTATTTAAAATTCCAACCAAAATTTGGGGATGACTTATGATGTCCCTAAATCACTTTTATGCAAAAATAACCTTTGGTTATTTGGAGATTTTCAGCTTTATCCCTAGTTTTTAAATCTGGTCAAAATTCACTTTTGCACTACAACCTAATTAAATATTGCTTTAAAACTTCTACCTAAATTAGGGGATGTCAATAGGAGTATGTTATTCATCTTTATGCAAAAACCTATTAATGTTCTTTGAACATTTTGAGTGAATCAACCTCATCTTCATTCTGGTCCAACTTGAGGATTTGTACTGCAACCATATTTTTACTTGCTCTTCTACCCATGGTTATTTTTCCTACTTGTAGTCATTCCTACAAAACCCTTAAGTCCAAGAGATTGGACTCATTGGAGCATTTTTGGTACATGATATCATGCCCTCTTCTTTCTGTCCAAAACTGAAGTTTTGCAAAACTTGCACTAACAAGTTTCTTCTTTTAACAAACTAACTTTACCACCCTCTCATTCATCCAATGAGACACTAGCCTGGAGAATTTGGCCACTCCAAGAAATGCCTAGGTGCCCCTGACATTATGACAAGCACGTTATGGGCATGATCAGTTTTGACATGATTTTTGTTTTGCACTGTGACCTTGCACCTCTGGACAATCTAGCATGTCCGCTAAACTCCCAGCTGCTCCTAACCTAGGTCTTCTAGTTGCCAACCTCACCCAATCTCTGTGTCATGCACTGGCATTCCGCCGGGCACCTAGCGTGCATACTCTGGGCGCGCCCAGAGCGCACGTTTTGCACGCGCGTGCACCGAGCCGCCGTGTCTCGCCCCGCTCCCGTTCTGGTCATTGGCCAATCGCAGCCAGCACGCCACGTCTCCTTCTGCACCCTAAAGCCACCCCGACCACCCCTGGCACCCCACAGCGCCACCGTTAGGTCGACCGTTGCGGCTAGTTGACGACCACATGCAGGTCCCGGCCGTGTCGGCGCCGCCCGAGCCACTCCCGCTCGCCAGCTCGCCCCTGGAGCAGTGCTCGCTCGTCCGCTAGCTCCTGCCGCCACCCCAGACTCGACACGGTGCCCTGCAAGCTACAGAACGTCGGTCGCCGACAATCTTATCCACGGCCGCCGCAAACCGACCTCGTCGCGCTATAAAAGGAGGCCCCCAAGCTCATCCGAGCACTCAAGCGACCTCAGGCCACCCCCATGGCACCCCCACAGGCAGCAATCATCGGGGGGAGGCCGTCTTGTCGTGGTTCTAAGTCTGATAGTAGAGTGGGGGGTAGGTATGGAGAGGCAAGGTCCTAGCTATGGAGAGGTTGTAAACACAAGAGATGTACGAGTTCAGGCCCTTCTCAGAGGAAGTAACAGCCCTACGTCTCGGAGCCCGGAGGCGGTCGAGTGGATTATGTATGTATGGATTACAGGGGTGCGAAACCTTTACACTGAGGTGGGGGTCGCTTATATAGTGCCTGCCAGACCCTCCGGCCCTCGAATGTCGGGGTTTAAAAGTACATTAAGTGCAGGCGTTCTCGTAACGCCCACATAAAGTGTCTTAAATACCATAAAGTCTACTTAACTACAGACCGTTGTGGTACAGAGTGCTTCTTGACCTTCTGATTGTCGAGTGTGTCTTCATGGTCGAGTCCTTCAAGTCTATCGATTGAAGTCCTCTTTGGTCGACTGGAAGGTGGTCTCTTCTAAGGGTGTCCTTGGGTAGGGTACTTAGATCAGGTCTATGACCCTACCCTAGGTACATGACTCCAACATTAGCCCCGAATGGATTGAGGCTTTAGTGAGGAAGGAGTTGATATTATTTCCGACTCGCTTTTGCATTTTGAACATGTGTTGTCTTGGACCAATAATCTCTTTGTTGATAATCAGCAACTTTTCTTCAGTCGGCTGATCCATTCTTTTCTTTCGTCGAGTGACCTTTTGAACTTAACAATTACCGAGCGACAGGTCGCAGGAAATCCGCACCTGACAGATCGATCTGCCGTTCGCGGATTTTGTGGGATACGAAATTTGGGGAAGCCTTGAGCGGGCGGACCTTGGCCTTCGGATGGGATAGGGCATAGACGCCTCGATTCCCGTGCCACCTTTTTCGCCACGTATCGCGTACGCGCGACTGTTTCGGGATGTGATTGGATCTCCCGGGCCCACCTGTCATCCACTCGGAAGTGATCTTATAAAGGCGCCCGGCGAGAGCCTTTGAATAGTACCTCTCTCCATTCTCTCTCTCTCTGCCCTCCCTGCCTCCGCCCACTGCGCCCGCTCCCGCCTCTGCGCAACTGCTCCTCGTGCGCTTCGCCGGTAGCCATGGTGAAGGAGAAGACGGCAGCGCTGGAACGCGCGAAGAAGGCGTCGGCGACGGGGAAGGCGAAAGGGAGAACAACCAGTCGAGGCGGGTCTTCGTCCAGATCTCGTATGCCGAACGGCTGGGTCCAAGGAGATTGGATCCGGTCGACCATCACGGAGAAGGATCTCCTCGACATGGCCAACGATGGTCTGATCCCCCACGGAGCAGCAAGGCTCCCGGGGAACGAGTGGCAACCCCAGCCGGAAGAGGGTAAGTGTGTTCTTTTGGCTACCCACGTCGACAGCGGGTTTTCTTTGCCACCGAGTGTTTTCTTCCGTGGTTTCTTGAACTTCTTCGGAGCGCAATTCCAGCACTTCAACCCGAATTCTATCGCCTATCTTGCTGCCTTTGTGTCCATGTGTGAGAACTTTCTGGGTTGCCGACCGCACTGGGGCCTGTTCAAGCACATATTCACGTGTCGCTCCCAGACCGTGAAGAAGGCGAGTCCAGATGACGATAAAACCAAGGTTATCCAGATGTGTGGAGGTCTGGGGATCCAGATGAGGAACAAGAGCACCTTCCCAGCCATGACGCTCCCTGAGTCAGACAGAGGCTGGCAGTCGACTTGGTTTTACTGCCAGAACGAGTCGACGCCGGGGCAGTCGAGTGGGCTCCCTCAATTCACCATGGACCGAGCCACCAAGCCCTCCTCTCTGAAGGTGCTCCCGGAGGAGAAAGCCGATGTGAGGATGCTGATGGAGCGCGTAGTACAGTTGGTTCGGGAAGGAGTGACGGGTATGGATCTCCTGGAAGTTTTTCTTAGGCTACGGATCCAGCCTCTTCAGTTCCGGAGCCATTGTATGTGGCTGTACCGCGGGACCGAAGATGAGACTCGGATCAATCCAGAAACAGTCGACGATGCCACGCTGGAGAGGTGGATGGCTGCGGTCACCGGGAACAAGGATAACCCTCGTGGAGCCAGGAGGATTCCTCCACTCGACCATTGTAACGTTCCAGACAAGGTATGTCCACTCTTCCTCCAATTGTATTCTTGTTATACTTATTTACGTTTTCGCCGCAAATTGGTCTATTGATCTTTGTCTTGATGTCTAACAGGCCCTCACTGAACTGTACTCGATGCCCAATGGGGCGCAGACTCCGACTGAGGAGGGAGAAGCGAGCGGGGGCGAAAGCCAGGAGGAGTGGGACTCAGATGCCGTTGATGATGATGATGATGATGATGATGAGGAAGAAGAAGAGGAGGAGGAGGAGGTCGCACCACCGCGCTTGGAAAGGCGGTCGAAGCTTGTCCATGACCCTGCGACTGAACGCAGATAGCGGGTGGCGATCGTCAGCGCGATCGACCAAGCGTCCTCGGACCACTTCTCCGGTGCCGACGGAAAAGGCTCCGAAGCAATCCAGGGTGGCACCGTCGAAGCCGACCAAGGTCCTGCCGAAGATGAAGGTGTCAATCCCCACCATATCAGGGTAAAAATGCTTCTTGAGTCTTCTCACTTTTCATGAGTTTATCTTTGATCGACTCTTGAGTTATCCGACTGATTTTTGGAATTGCAGTGCTGCTACTTCCGATACCTCAGCCATGGCCGACGATCATGAGATGGAGGACGTTGCAACCTCAAGACCTGGTACCACTCTTAATTCCGTTTTCTTTTTTGTCGATTGACTCTTGGACTATAATTCTGATTCTTTTCTGCAGCTCCATCCAATGTCGTTATCACCCTTCCTGATGACGACAACGATGAAGAACCGCTGAAACACAGGAGGAGCAGGAAAGCATCTGCCGGCAGGGTGGCCCAGGATGTGACAGCACCCGAGACTCTAGTCGCGGGGGAGGAGAACACCACTCGGCACACCGTGTCCTTCGCGGTGCCGCTGACGAGTGCTCACCCCGCTTCGTCGAGTGCCGCACAGCCTTCCCTCTTCACGATGCACCACGTCCCAGAGGACCAAGCCAGTGCTGCAAAGGAAGCGATACGCCAGGCGGGGGTCATGATGGAGCAGGTGAAGGCCATCCGGGAGGCAAGCCAGGCAGCCTACGACGCCAGTTCTGCTCTTCAAAGCAACGTTCAGGTCAGCCGAATCGCCTGTTCTATTAGGATATGCTATCTGAAAATCTTTCTTTCCGGAATCTATAGCAATCACCCAGTGGGTGTGTCGATTGAAACTTCGGTTTAGCGGGGGCACGCTGAGTGCACCCGCTGGGTGTAGTCCCCAAGGCTATGGTTGACTACTGGCAGTCGACCATAGGCTTTAGAAGTTAAGTTTTTCCGTCAGTCGACTAGGTCGAATGTATTTCTCAAACCGGTGGGGGCACGCTGAGTGCACCCACTGGGTGTAGTCCCCGAGACTGTGGTCGACTGCTTGCAGTCGATTACAGTCTGAAGAATACGTCTTGTTCTTTTTTTTGGTCGACTGGTCGACTCTATCTTTAATAAAACTAGTGGGGCACGCTGAGTGCACCCACTCGGTGTAGTCCCCGAGACTACGGTCGAATGCTTGTATTCGGCTGTAGTCTTAGAAACGCATGATTTTCTCTTATCCACTCGGAAGTGAATTATCTTTGACATTTTGTCGATTGGTTTTTCGCAGAAATCCTGCGACCTTGCGGCTCATTATACCGAGCTGGAGAACAAGCACATCCAGCTCGAGCTGGATCTGAAGCTGGTCCAGGAGAATCTGACGAAGGCGAAGGAGGAAACCAAAGGTATGTTCGGTGAGACCTTGACGACTGCTTTTGTCCTTCATCTGTTTCAAAATCTGATCTTGCTGTAACTTTACAGGCAAGGTGAAGGAGGCCCAGAAGAAGAAAGATCTTGAACTAGCTGAGAAAACTAAACTTGTTGACGAGAAGTTAGCTTCAGTCTCCAAGCTTGAAGAAGAAAATACTAATCTGAAAGCTGCTCTTGATATTGCCAACAAGGAGGTTAGTCGACTGAAAAATGACAAAGCTGCTCTGGATGACAAGGCCAGTCAATTGGCTGGGAAGAAGAATGATCTGGAGGCCTTTCTGAGTGGACTCGCCAAGAAGTTGTTCCTCATGCTCGAAGGTAATCCTTTGCGTTAAACAATCATCTTTACAGTGATCTTTCCATTCGACCATCGCCTTGACTCAGTGACCGTATTTGCAGAATTTTGCCAAAACTTTGAAGAGGAAAGTAGTCGGCTGGAACCAAACCTGGACCCTGTCAACTCTCCGGTGAACGGTGAAGTTGCCATGAATGTGTTCCGACTTGAGTCTCGCGTTGCTGCTGTCGTCGACTATCTTGCAAGGCTGAAGGTCGTCACCTCCTGCATTGACACCACGCTCTGGCCCGGGGAGACACTCCAGAACGACCTCGAGTCTCTGATGGCTCGACTAAACACAGTTCCTGGTCGAGTGTAGGAGTGGAAAAAGTCCTTTGCTAGGTGCGGCGCAGATGTTGCTCTGTGTCTGGCTCGAGTCCACTGCAAGGATGCGCGAGAAGACAAGCTGGCGGCTCTTCGGGTGGCCAACACCAAGAAACACGACTTCAGGTCCTTCATGGAGACCTTCATCGCTGCTGCCACTCAGATCGCGGACGGAATTGATCTTGATGAGTTTGTTGCACCTTCCAGCCCTCCACAGGAGGGGTAAAAAACTTCTTTGAGCTCGACACTTTAAATTTGCCTCGATATGCCGAGTGATTTTGTAATCGATAAACCTTAACAGGCTTAGTGCCTGAGCACTTTCGGCTCCCTTTGGTATCCATCCGAACTTGGATTCGACGTTTGAATACGCTTGTTTTTGGCTTGAAATGTCTTTTGCAGGTTTTAAAGCAAGGTGCTTACTGCAGTCGACTTTCTCTTCGATTCACTTAGGCAGGCACTAGACTGCGGCTAAGCTCTCGAGTGGGAGGTGTGTTCATCACTCGGTAGGATTTTCATAACTTAGGTGAGCACTGGGCTGCAGCTAAGCCCCCGAGTGAGAGGTTTGCTCTTCACTAGGTAGGATTTTTATACCTTAGGCGAGCACTGGGCTGCAGCTAAGCCCCCGAGTGAGAGGTTTGCTGTTCACTCGGTAGGATTTTTATACCTTAGGCGAGCACTGGGCTGCAGCTAAGCCCCCGAGTGAGAGGTTTGCTCTTCACTCGGTAGGATTTTTATACCTTAGGCGCAGCACTGGCTGCAGCTAAGCCCCCGAGTGAGAGGTTTGCTCTTCACTCGGTAGGATTTTTATACCTTAGGCGAGCACTGGGCTGCAGCTAAGCCCCCGAGTGAGAGGTTTGCTCTTCACTCGGTAGGATTTTCACGTTGTACTTGTGGCGTAGCTCAGAGGAGAGGGACGCAGACGACCTACACCTCGTCCTCTTTACGACCGCACATTGTACTTGTGGCGTAGCTCAGAGGAGAGGGTCGCAGTCGACCTGCACCTCGTCCTCCTTGTGAGCGCATGTTGTATTTGTGGCGTAGCTCAGAGGAGAGGGTCGCAGTCGACCTGCACCTCATCTTCCTTGCGAGCGCACGTTGTATTTGTGGCGTAGCTCAGAGGAGAGGGTCGCAGTCGACCTGCACCTCGTCCTCCTTGCGAGCGCACGTTGTATTTGTGGCGTAGCTCGAGGAGAGGGTCACAATCGACCTGCACCTCGTCCCTCCTTGCGGCGCACATTGTATTTGTGGCGTAGCTCGAGGAGAGGGTCGCGATCGACCTGCACCTCGTCCTCCTTATGCAGCGCCGACGTTGTATTTGTGGCGTAGCTCGAGGAGAGGGTCGCAATGACCTGCACCTCGTCCTCCTTATGAGCGCCGACGTTGTATTTGTGGCGTAGCTCGAGAGGAGAGGATCGCAGTCGACCTGCACCTCGTCCTCCTTGCGAGCGCATGTTGTATTTGTGGCGTAGCTCAGAGGAGAGGGTCGCAGTCGACCTGCACCTCGTCCTCCTTGCGAGCGCACGTTGTACTTGTACTTAGGCGAGTGTTCAAACTGCAGCTAAGCCCCCGAGTGGGAGTCTGGCTCACCGCTCGGTAGGATTTTATTCGAACTTAGGCGAGTACTTGGACTGCAGCTAAGCCTCCGAGTGGGAGTCTGGATCACCACTTGGTAGGATTTTGTTTAAACTTAGGCGAGTACTTGGACTGCAGCTAAGCCTACGAGTGGGAGTCTGGCTCACCACTCGGTAGGATTTTATTTAAACTTAGGCGAGTACTTGGACTGCAGCTAAGCCTACGAGTGGGAGTCTGGCTCACCACTCGGTAGGATTTTATTTAAACTTAGGCGAAACGGGTTCGCAGCTAAGCCTTCTGAGTGGGAGTCTGGCTCATCACTCGACAAGGATTTTTTTACAAACTTAGGCGAAACGGATTCGCAGCTAAGTCACCCACTGAGGGGGAAAATTTTACTGGACAAAAGAAAAAGTGACAAAAATTATGGGGAAATTATGACACTATTATTTTGCAATCCATGAACTACAGAAGTATTATGTTACAACTCATCCGAGTGAAAAAAACTTTAAGTGTAAAATGGGCAGAGCAGCTCCGCGTTCCAAGCCCGGGGCTCGTCGATATTGTGCTTGACATTGTAGATACGGTATGCTCCGTTATGGAGAACCTTGGTGATGATGAAGGGTCCTTCCAAACAAGGAGCAAGCTTTTGTTGTTTCTGCTGATCCACTCGGAGAACTAAATCTCCTTCCTGGAAGGCTCGACTCTTCACATTTCTGGCGTGGAAGCGATGCAAGTCTTGTTGGTAGATGGTCGATCGGATCAGAGCCATCTCCCTTTCTTCCTCTAAGAGGTCGACTGCGTCCTGCCGCGCTTGTTCAGCTTTTGCTTCGTTGTAGAGTTCAACCCGAGGAGCATTGTGGAGAAGATCACTCGGCAAAACTGCTTCAGCTCCATAGACCAAGAAGAATGGAGTTCTCCCGGTCGACCGATTAGGCGTGGTCCGCAATCCCCAAAGCACTGAGGGAAGTTCGTCGACCCATGCTCCAGCCGCATGTTTGAGATCACGCATCAGTCGGGGTTTCAACCCTTTGAGGATCAGGCCATTGGCTCGCTCTGCTTGACCATTCGACTGCGGATGGGCGACTGAAGCGTAGTCGACTCGTGTGCCTTGAGAGTTGCAGAAATCCTGAATTCCTCTCGAGTCAAAGTTCACCCATTATCTGTAATGATGCTTTGCGGGACTCCATATCTGAATATCGCCTCGATGAAGCTAACAGCGATCAAGGCGTCAAGGTTCTTGATGGGTTTCACCAATCCACTTGGTGAACTTGTCGATTGCCACCAAGACATCGTGAAACCGCTCGACCTGTTCTCAAGGGGCCGACCATATCCAACCCCCATACCGCGAAGGGCCGATGAGTGGAATGGTCTTGAGCTGATGCAAGCTTGTGTGACATATTTGAGTAGAACCGACATCCTTTGCACTTGTCCACTATTTCCTTTGCCATCTCATTCGCCTTTGGCGAAGAAATCCGGCTCGGTATGCTTTGGCCACGATGGTCCGAGAGGACGATGATGACCACAGTCCCAGTGGATATCATCAAGGATGATTCGACCTTCTTCCGGCGTTATGCACTTCGACCAACTCGAACAAGGCTCTCTCTATACAACAGTCCTTTGATTACGGTAAAGGCCTTGAATCAACGGACGATCTGTCGAGCCTCTTCCTCATCCTCTGGGAGCTCTTTTCTCAGGATATACGTGATATATGGCACTGTCCAGTCAGGAGTGACTACTAAGACCTCCATAACCAAGTGGACCACCTTTGGGACTTCTACTTGATCGGATCTGTGGCACTCTTGGGTTGCGGGCTTCTTCAAAGTGAAAGGGTCTTCTTTAACCGATGGAGTGTGAATATGCTCTAAGAACACACCACTGGAATGGCTTCTCTCTTGGAACCTATCTTTGCTAGATCATCACCGCTTGATTTTTTAGTCGGGGTATATGATGGAGCTCTAACCCCTCAAACTTCTTTTCCAGCTTCCTCACTGCATTGCAGTATCCAGTCATGGCTGGGCTTCTCACGTCCCACTCCTTCATCACTTGGTTGACCACTAAATCCGAGTCGCCATAGACCATAAGGCGACGGATGCCGAGTGAAATGGCCATGCGCAACCCATACAAAAGGGCCTCGTACTCTGCCTCATTGTTGGAGGAATCAAAGTGAATCTGGACCACATATCTGAGCTTATCTCCTCTGGGGGAAACCAGGACAACCCCAGCACCGGAACCATTCAACATCTTAGAGCCATCAAAGAACATGGTCCAATGCTCCGAGTGAACTTCAGTTGGCTGCTGCTGTTCAATCCACTCGGCGAGGAAATCTGCTATTGCCTGGGACTTAATGGATTTCTTTGCCTCAAACTTGATATCAAGGGGAAGAAGTTTAATCGCACATTTCGCCACTCGACCAGTTGCATCTCTGTTGTGCGGAATCTCTGAAAGTGGAGCGTCGCTGACGACTGTGATGGAATGATCAGAGAAATAATGAGCAACCTTCTTCGTGGTCATGTATACCCCATACACAAGCTTCTGATAATGAGGGTATCTCTGCTTGGATGGAGTTAAAACTTCAGATAGATAGTACACTGGGCGCTGAACTTTGAAGGCTTTCCCTTCTTCTTCCCGCTCGACCGTAAGTACTGTACTGACGACTTGTCCTGTGGCTGCGATATAAAGCAACAGAGGCTCTTTGCTGATTGGAGCAGCAAGCACCGGCTGGGTGGAGAGCGAGCTTTTAGCTCGCAAACGTTGCATCGACTTCGAGTCCACTCGAACTTGTCCGCCTTCTTCATCGACCGGTAAAGAGGCAAAGCCTTTTCACCGAGTCGTGAGATGAATCGACTTAATGCGCCAAGCATCCAAGAAGCTCGGACATCGTGCACTCGCACGGGGTGTTTCATTCAGAGTATAGCGCCGATCTTTTCTGGATTAGCGTCGATTCCTCGTTCGGAAACGAGAAAACCGAGTAACTTGCCACCAAGAACTCCGAATGTGCACTTTGATGGATTGAGCTTGATATCATACCTTCTGAGGTTGGCAAATGTTTCGGCGAGGTCAGTGAGCAGGTCGGAACCTTTTCGTGACTTGACCACGATATCATCCATATAGGCTTCCACATTCCGACTGATTTGAGTGAGCAAACACTTCTGAATCATTCGCATAAATGTGGCTCCAGCATTCTTGAGGCCGAATGGCATGGTGATATAGCAGAAGCACCCGAATGGAGTGATGAAAGCTATTTTTATCTCATCGGGTCCATACAGACGGATCTGATGGTACCCGGAATAGGCGTCTAGAAAAGACAATCTCTCACATCCCGCGGTCGAGTCAACAATTTGATCAATGCGAGGGAGAGGGAAATGATCTTTCGGGCAGGCCCGATTGATGTGTGTGAATCAATGCACATTCGGAGTGAGTTGTCCTTCTTAGGAACCATGACGACATTAGCCACTTCCTCACCAATAGCTTTTCTCTTCTGGACGGCAGACCGCCGAAGATGCTCTTTAACTGGTTTTGCTGTTGAGTCGACTCTGAGAAGATGCTCAGCCAGTCCCCAGGAACACCCGCATGTCACCGGCTTCCATGCAAAATGTCCCAGTTCTCACGGAGGAACTGGATGAGCGCTTCTTCCTATTTCGGGTCGAGTGTTGTGGAGATGTGGGTCGGGGCTGCATTGGGGTCGGTCAGGTGAATGTGGACAGGCTTCGTCTCACCGGACGACTGAAATGCAGATTCTGTGGCGGGCTTCTTGGATCGCAGCAAATCACTCGGATCTGCGTTTTGCTTATATTCTTCAAACTCGACCGCTGTCACCTGGGAATCGGCAATCTTTGAGCCTTTCTGGAAACACTCTTCTGCCTTTTTCCGATCACCAGTGACAGTGATCACTCCTTTGGGGCTGGGCATCTTCAGTTTGAGGTAGACATAACATGGTCGAGCCATGAACCGTGCGTAAGCTGGTCTCCCCAAAATAGCGTGGTACGCGCTCTGAAAATCTACGACCTCAAACGTCAGCTTTTCCTTGCGAAAATGTTTTGAATCACCAAACACCACGTCCAGAGCTATTTGGCCGAGTGACTCGGCTTTATTTCCTGGTATAACTCCATGAAAGCTCATGTTATCGGTGCTCGGTCGACATCGGAATGCCCATTCCTTCAATTGGTGTCTCAGATACAACAAGTTCAGTCCGCTACCACCGCCCATCAAGACCTTCGTCACCGAGTGCCTTCGACAACTGGGTCGACCACCAAAGCTTGCCTCCCAGGGGTGGCAATATGAGTCGGGTGATCAGACTGGTCGAATGTGATGGGCGTTTGGGACCATCTCAGATAACTTGGTTTCGCTGGGGCAACCATGTTCACCTCATGGTTAATGACCTTCAGTCGGCTCTTGCTTTCCACATCTGCGAAAATCATCAGAGTGGAGTTTACATGTGGATATCCTCCCTCACTATCCTCCTTGTCTTCGGCCTTGTCCGACTCCTTTTCCTTGTCCTTGGACTGTTTTCCTTGGAATTGCTGGATCAGGAGTCGACACTGGCGAGTGGTATGCTTCGGGTAAATGATATTACCCTCTTCATCTTTCTTCGTGTGGATGTGACACGGCATATCCATCACGTCGTTTCCTTCTTTATCCTTCACCTTCTTAGGGTTCCAGGATCCTTTGGGTTTCCCTTTGAACTTTCCCTGAGTCATGGCCAGAGCCTCTCCAGGAGCTGCTGGTTCGGCCTTCCGCTTCTGCTTCCGATTGGTGTTTCCCTTCTCCGACTGACTCGGCTTGTACTTGCCGCTTTGGAGTCGGTCTTATTCTTCGCCATTGGCGTACTTGTTAGCAATCTCCATCATCCGACTCAGGGTCATGTCTCCGGTTCGACCAAACTTCAAACTCAATTCTCTGTTCTTGACACCATCCTTGAAGGCGCAGACTGCCTGATGGTCAGACACATTCTCCACGGTATGATGCAAAGTGATCCATCTCTGAATATACTCTCTGAGAGTCTCATTCGTCTTACGCACACGACTTGCAGCTCATCAATCCAGCTGGTCGCTTGTAAGTTCCTTCAAATGTTACGACGAACAATGAGACAGATCTTCCCAAGTGTAAATGCTGCTAGGAGGTAACTGATTCAACCACGCTCTGGCAGAACCTTCCAACATGAGGGGCAAATGCTTCATGGCCACCTCGTCATTTCCACCACCAATCTGAACCGCCACTCGGTAGTCATCAAGCCAGGTTTCAGGCTTAGACTCACCAGCGAACTTGCTTACTCTAGTTGCCAACCTGAAATTGGGGGAATCACCGCGCTCGATAGCCCCGCTGAAACATTCGGACCAAAACATGCACTCGACCTTGTGGGCGATCTCTGTCGGGCCGCCTCGATGGGCTCTGCTTGATCGACCAAGCCTTGCACGATGATGGATCGCACGTCGAAGCCTGGTTCCCGGGGTCGATGGAGCTCTTCGCCCCACACCGAAGTTGACGCTGTCGTCCCGCTGCCGAGGAGCGAAGACCCACCCCTCGGGAGGAGGGCACTCGATGCCTATCATCACGATCATGTCGGTCACCGATCGGTCTCGCCGATTCTCGCGTCCTTCACACCGCAGAGGCGATCCGGGATCGTGAGTCGATCGAACTGTATTCACAGCCGACGGATCGATTGTGAATTCATTGCTGCACGATCGCGACACGGCTGAATTCTGATCTCCTGCTGCCGGAGCAAATCTACGATCTGATCAAGCCTCTGCCGACTTCCGACCGAGAGGGCTGGATGGACTCGCTATACAGTTGCACTGCTAAATTCTGAATCGGGTTCGATATACCGAGTCGGCGGGAAGAGTTGACGCCAATTGGCGCCGGTGTTCGTTGCAAGGCCGCCGAAAGTGCTCGCTGAAGATTTTCCAGATGAGCGCGTTCAGCCAAGTTGGCCGAACGTGCCTCCTCCAAGGCGCGAGCCTCGGGTGTTTCTCCCGTGATGGGAGTATGCAGGACATCCATATTCCTGCGGCAAAGCTCTTCCCTTTGCAGAGAATTGAGTGGCTCGGGTTGGTACTCTTCATGGTCTTGTGCGGGGTCGCCTCCACCGTCTACTCCGCCCTCGCGGACGAAGCCAGGAGGACTGCGAGGTCCGTTGACCATCAAGATTTCCGCCGCCGGATCACTGCTATCGCATTCGGATGCAGTCTCTACGGAGCCAGTCGATGATCGAACAGCCGTAGAGGGATTCGTCGGGCTCGATTGCGCAACTTGGGCGGTGGCGTCTGGCGAGCCATCACGTGCCTCACCCACCGCTGGAGCCTCGACCACCAGAGCGCTTGCGCTGGTGGGAGACCGAGGGTGACCGATAGGGAGTTGACCGACACGGGTCGACAATGTCGCAGCAGAACGCCGCGGACACATGCGCTGAAAATGCGCTGCACCATGGACGGGAGCGATCAACGCCGAGTGGAGCCTCTTGGAGCCAAGCGGAGTCGTCGGCGATGAAGGTGAGGGCGCCGAGACGGATCTCGCGACCCTCGACCAAAACTCCACCAACAGTCATGATGAAAGTACTCGGAAGAATCACAACTTCTCCAAAAAATCGCTAAGACACCTGCCCCACGGTGGGCGCCAACTGTCGTGGTTCTAAGTCTGACAGTAGAGTGGGGGTAGGTATGGAGAGGCAAGGTCCTAGCTATGGAGAGGTTGTAAACACAAGAGATGTACGAGTTCAGGCCCTTCTCAGAGGAAGTAACAGCCCTACGTCTCGGAGCCCGGAGGCGGTCGAGTGGATTATGTATGTATGGATTACAGGGGTGCGAACCCTTTACACTGAGGTGGGGGGTGGCTTCTATAGTGCCTGCCAGACCCCTCCGGCCCTCAGTAATGCGGGGTTTAAAGTACATTATGTCTGGGGCATTACTGGTAACGCCCCACATAAAGTGTCTTAAATACCATAAAGTCTACTTAACTACAGACCGTTGCGGTACAGAGTGCTTCTTGACCTTCTGGTGGTCGAGTGTGTCTTCATGGTCGACTCCTTCAAGTCTGTCGATTGAAGTCCTCTTTGGTCAACTGGAAGGTGGTCTCTTATAAGGGTGTCCTTGGGTAGGGTACTTAGATCAGGTCTATGACCCTACCCTAGGTACATGACTCCAACATGTCTTCCCCAGCCTCGGCCGGTTCGGCCGCCGCCACGTCCCAGCTTCGTTCACCACAACCAGAGCCCCTCCAGTCCAACCAGTACCACCAACCGTCTCCCCTCACCCTTGCGGAGCCGCCCAGCACCTCAAACGCGATCGAAAGCCACCGTAGTTCAAACCCCCAAAACTCCCGAAGCCACCGGCCGCCGCGAAGCTCGCCGCCGACGACTTCCTCCATCCCCGCCGGCAAGTCGACTACCGGGAGGACCGCCCTGATCTTGCGGATCTAACATTTCCCTTGGATCCCCGTGGGGAGCCGCCGTTCGACGGCGGTGGTCGCCGGAGCCCCGCCCCGCTCGGGCAGAGGAGGGAGAAGACGCGGGCGACTGGTCAAACCTGACCAGTGGGCCAGGCGGGCCCACCGTCGGTGACCCAGCGCCGGTCCACGCTGGATAAGTGAAGGCGTATTCCCAGAGTACGTCTTCGACGTGTACTTATCCGAAGCGTTTTTCTTTTTCTGTTTTATTAAAAAAAACCAGAAATTTGACTATACTTTGACTGGCTATATCTTTTTAAATAAAACTCCAAATGAGTTGATTCTTTTTCCTACCTCTCTCAAATTTAGGCTAGTTTATTTTAAGATTTATTTGAAAAAAAATTCAGACAACTTCTTTGCACTGTTTTTGAAGAATGTGTTATTTGAATATTTTTCAAAATAGGATTTTTGGCGAAGAAGAAAACTCTCAAAAGTTTATGATGCACCCTGCCTCTACACCTCTTGAAGGCAAGCATTCTGAACCCTGGCATGATATTTTGTGTGTTAGTTGGCACGCTCATAACACCGCCCTGATACGGAGAACACGCTATTTTATGTGGTGACGTAATCATTTGCTTGAAGTGCATATTAGTTATTTCCTTGCTGTTGGAAATGAATATGTTTGTGATGGTAAACATCCTCATGTACCTTGCATGCATGCCGGAAAAGAACCCGGGAAAGCCTCTGCCTTGGGTAGGCGTGAGCTTGTCGCCGGTCTCCGTCGGGACAGTTATTTTCGGTATGGCATAGTGAGGTATAATGAGTGGTGATTCTGTTGGTTGAAATATTTTTTTACACATATCTTGCAGGGAAATTATAAACCTCCTGAGTCGACCGTAGATCGAGTCTTGTTCCAGTAACCCCCATACTTGTTTCGTACTACCACTTGCCCTACCGCAGGTAGGGTGCGGTTCAGTAAGTTGTCAACCCCTTCCTTGGCACACACCGTACAGAGAGGCCACGGTGGAAGATACCGATTGCAGCCGGTAGGCAGGCCACCTGGTCCGGGGGCATGGGTGTTTCCGGTTGGGACCGAGAGGGGGGCACCCCTTAGAGCGCGCGTCATAAATTTGATCCCATGCTACGCGAGGTTGTAGCCTCCCCACTTAAAGTTTTACTTGACAGGTGTCATGGGTGATTCCAGACACCAGTAAGTTAAGCTGGTGTGTGCAAGTTAGGTGTGTTTTCAATTAAAAGACCATAGACGGAATTAGTCCCGATGGACTAAAGGAATCCGTTGCTCGTGGGTAAAGAGGACATCCTCTGCAGAGTTAATATCTATTTGAATAGCCGTGTCCATGGTTTAGGACCACAGTCTAGGTCGGGTCAAGTGTCAGTCTTAGTGTCGGTCTTCGGAGGAGAAACTACTAAATCAGAACTTGGATCATGATTTGTGACTTGTGATGATTATTATTATGGACTAACCCCTTATATTATTTGAATTATTGAGTATCCCTGGAATGGTTCTACCTCCTGGATACTCATTGTGATTATTTTCTTATAAGGCCTGTATGTGGTGTCACACAGACGCCCGACTGTGGCATGCTTGTTATTTATTTACCTTATAAGCCCTTTATGTGGTGTTGCTAAGACGCCCGACTGTGGCATGCTTGTTGTTATTTACTTTATAAGCCCTTTATGTGGTGTCGCTCAGACGCCCGACTGTGGCAAGCTTGTTATTTTCTTTACAAGCCCTTTATGTGGTGTCGCTCAGACGCCCGACTGAGGCATGCTTCACATCATGATCCTTTCGAGGCGTCACTTCAGACACCCGATTGGTGCATGATATTTCTACTCCAATATTGCCTATTCGTGTTGTATATAAATAACCTGCTTGCATGCATCATGGATTTTATTTTATGACTAACGTTATGATCATAGGATAATATTCAGAGCATGATTATCGTTTGTTATATTATACCCGTGTTCATAATGCTTGCGAGTACATTCAAAGACTCACTGGCTTGTCCCTGGCTATTGTCTTGGCCAGATTTCTTGCATGGAGAGGAGCGTTGCGATGACAGCCCCGGAAACTAAGCAACGGTGATAGCAGCCTCGTGAAGATAGGAGTTAACCTGGTCAGCTGTTCCTGTTGGGAAATGGAGTCCCATAGACACCGATGATCCACAAACCGCTTCCGCCATCAACCACTAGAAATCACTTGTTGTACTCATAGGCCAGAATGGTCTTGTACTACATATTTTGTATTTTGCTTGGAACTTCTATATCAAGTTGGTGCCTCATCAGCTAACAGTAATCCTGGGGCTGGTGAGCACAACGGCCATTTTCTGGAAATTAATACAAGGAAAACCGGTCGTGACATCTACTCATGGAGATCCGGGAACTTGACATGCGACTGACGGATCGTGTCTATCCTCAGAGGAGTGGGCTCTTCGGTATAGCCTGGAAGATACCCTTACTGACATCTATGCGAAAGAAGAAGAATATTGGCATCAGCGCGGCTCGTTCAATTGGATTCTCTTTGGTGATGCCAACACGGCATATTTTTAGGCAAATTGCCAATGGTCGTAGGCGGCGATGCACCATCCCCATCCTTTTGGGACGGGAAGCGATTGTTACAGGACCCATACGAGATCTGGGCTCATGTTGACGAGTTCTATATATCCTTGTTTTCCGCTCGTACTCGAGGGGGCCTTGCGCTAGCTGAGAACTTTTGGGATGAGCATCTCCACGTTTCTCCCGAAGAGAACCAGTCTCTTCTTATTGTTGGGGAATGTAGTAATTTCAAAAAAATTCCTACACACACGCAAGATCATGGTGATGGTATAGCAATGAGAGGGGAGAGTGTTCGTCCATGTACCCTCGTAGACCGTAAGCGGAAGCGTTAGCACAAGACGGTTGATGTAGTCGTACGTCTTCACGATCCGACCGATCCAAGCACCGAACTTACGGAGCCTCCGAGTTCAGCACACGTTCAGCTCGATGACGATCTCCGGCCTCCGATCCAGCAGAGCTCCGAAGATGAGTTCCGTCAGCACGACAGCGTGGTGACGATGATGATGTTCTACCGGTGCAGGGCTTCGCCTAAACTCCGCGATGATATGACCGAGGTGGAATATGGTGGAGGGGGGCACCGCACACGGCTAAGGAACGATCCGTAGATCAACTTGTGTGTCTATGGGGTGCCCCCCGCCCCCGTATATAAAGGAGGGAGGGGTGAGGTGCGGCCGGCCCCCTAGGGGTGCGCCTGGAGGAGTCCTACTCCCACCGGGAGTAGGACTCCCCCCTCTTGCCTTGGTGGAGAAGGAAAGGGCGAGGGGAAAGAGGAAAGGGGGGCGCCGCCCCCCCCTTCCTTGTCCTATTCAGACTAGGGGGGAGGGGGCGCGTGGCCTGCCCTGGCCGGCCCTCCTCTTCTCCCTCTTGGCCCACTAAGGCCCATTATCCCCCGGGAGGGTTCCGGTAACCCCCCGGTGTTCTGGTAAAATCCCGATTTCACCCGGAACCATTCCGATGTCCAAACATAGGCTTCCAATATATCAATCTTTATGTCTCGACCATTTCGAGACTCCTCGTCATGTCCGTGATGACATCCGGGACTCCGAACAAACTTTGGTACATCAAAACTTATAAACTCATAATAAAACTGTCATCGTAACGTTAAGCGTGCGGACCCTACGGGTTCGAGAACTATGTAGACATGACCTAGAACCATTTTCGGTCAAGAACCAATAGCGAGACCTGGATACCCATATTGGTTCCTACATATTCTACGAAGATCTTTATCGGTCAAACCGCATAACAACATACGTTGTTCCCTTTGTCATCGGTATGTTACTTGCCCGAGATTCGATCGTCGGCATCCAATAGCTAGTTCAATCTCGTTACCGGAAAGTCTCTTTACTCGTTACGTAATGCATCATTCCATAACTAACTCGTTAGCTACATTGCTTGCAAGGCTTATAGTGATGTGCATTATCGAGAGGGCCCAGAGATACCTCTCCGACAATCGGAGTGACAAAACCTAATCTCGAAATACGCCAACTCAACATGTACCTTCGGAGACACCTGTAGTACTCCTTTATAATCACCCAGTTACGTTGTGACGTTTGGTAGTACCCAAAGTGTTCCTCCGGCAAACGGGAGTTGCATAATTCTCATAGTTACAGGAACATGTATAAGTCATGAAGAAAGCAATAGCAGTATACTCAACGATCAAGTGCTAGGCTAATGGAATGGGTCATGTCAATCACATCATTCTTCTAATGATGTGATCCCACTAATCAAATGACAACACATGTCTATGGTTAGGAAACATAACCATCTTTGATTAATGAGCTAGTCAAGTAGAGGCATACTAGTGACTATAGTTTTGTCTATGTATTCACACATGTATCATGTTTCCGGTTAATACAATTCTAGCATGAATAATAAACATTTATCATGATATGAGGAAATAAATAATAACTTTATTATTGCCTCTAGGGCATATTTCCTTCAGTCTCCCACTTGCACTAGAGTCAATAATCTAGATTACATAGTAATGATTCTAACACCTATGGAGTCTTGGTGCTGATCATGTTTTGCTCGTGAGAGAGGCTTAGTCAACGGGTCTGCAACATTCAGATCCGTATGTATCTTGCAAATCTCTATGTCTACCACTTGGACTTGGTCCCGAATGGAATTGAAGCGTCTCTTGATGTGCTTGGTCCTCTTGTGAAATCTGGATTTCTTTGCCAAGGCAATTGCACCAATATTATCACAGAAGATCTTCATTGGTCCCGATGCACTAGGGATGACACCTAGATCGGAAATGAACTCCTTCATCCAGACTCCTTCATTTGCTGCTTCAGAAGCAGCTATGTACTCTGCTTCACATGTAGATCCCGCCACGACGCTTTGTTTAGAACTGCACCAACTTACAGCTCCACCATTTAATATAAACACATATCTGGTTTGCGATTTAGAATCGTCCGGATTAGTGTTAAAGCTTGCATCGACGTAACCATTTACGACTAGCTCTTTGTCACCTCCATATACGAGAAACATATCCTTAGTCCTTTTCGGGTATTTTAGGATGTTCTTGACCGCTGTCCAGTGATCCACTCCTGGATTACTTTGGTACCTTCCTGCCAAGCTTATTGCTAAGCATACGTCAGGTCTGGTACACAAGATTGCATACATGATAGAGCCTATGGCTGAAGCATAGGAACATCTTTCATTTTCTCTCTATCTTCTGCTGTGGTCGGGCATTGAGTTTGACTCAACTTCACACCTTGTAGCACAGCAAGAATCCTTTCTTTGCTCGATCCATTTTGAACTTTTTCAAAATTTTGTCAAGGTATGTGCTTTGTGAAAGTCCTATTAAGCGTCTTGATCTATCTCTATAGATCTTGATGCCCAATATGTAAGCAGCTTCACCGAGGTATTTCATTGAAAAACTTTTATTCAAGTATCCATTTATGCTATCCAGAATTCTATATCATTTCCAATTAATAATATGTCATCTACATATAAAATCAGAAATGCTACAGAGCTCCCACTCACTTTCTTGTAAATACAAAGCTTCTCCAAAAGTCTGTATAAAACCATATGCTTTGATCACACTATCAAAACGTTTATTCCAACTCCGAGATGCTTGCACCAGTCCATAAATGGATCGCTGGAGCTTGCACACTTTGTTAGCACCTTTTGGATCAACAAAGCCTTCTGGCTGCATCATATACAACTCTTCTTCTAGAAATCCATTCAAGAATGCAGTTTTGACATCCATTTGCCAAATTTCATAATCATGAAATGCAGCAATAGCTAACATGATTCAGACAGACTTAAGCATCGCTACGGGTGAGAAAGTCTCATCGTAGTCAACCCCTTGAACTTGTCGAAAACCTTTTGCAACAAGTCGAGCTTTATAGACAGTTACATTACCATCAGCGCCAGTCTTCTTCTTAAAGATCCATTTATTCTCAATGGCTTGCCGATCATCGGGCAAGTCAACCAAAGTCCAAACTTTGTTTTCATACATGGATCCCATCTCAGATTTCATGGCCTCTAGCCATTTTGCGGAATCTGGGCTCATCATCGCTTCCTCATAGTTCGTAGGTTCATCATGGTCAAGTAACATGACTTCCAGAATAGGATTACCGTACCACTCTGGTGCGGATCTTACTCTAGTAGACCTACGAGGTTCAGTAGAAACTTGATCTGAAGTTTCATGATCAATATACTAAACAATCAAGTGCTAGGCTAACGGAATGGGTCATGTCAATCACATCATTCTTCTAATGATGTGATCCCACTAATTAAATGACAACACATGTCTATGGTTAGGAAACATAACCATCTTTGATTAATGAGCTAGTCAAGTAGAGGCATACTAGTGACTATAGTTTTGTCTATGTATTCACACATGTATCATGTTTCCGGTTGATACAATTCTAGCATGAATAATAAACATTTATCATGATATGAGGAAATAAATAATAACTTTATTATTGCCTCTAGGGCATATTTCCTTCACTTATCCCCTTTGAAGAAACAAAGGTGGAGGCCATCATCAAGTCCATGAACCCGGCCTCTGCCCCGGGCCCGGACGGCCTCCCGGTCCGGTTTTTTCAGGTTTTCTGGCCCACCATCAAGGACGAGATTATGGCTCTTTTCTGAGAATTTTCGAGGGGGGCCCTTGATGTTTCCCACCTTAACTAAGGGATCATTTCTTTGATCCCTAAAGTCCAGGGGGCATCGAATATTAGACAGTTCCGCCCTATCACGGTCATTAACGTGATTTTTTGGATTCTCGCCAAGGGGTACGCCACTAGGGCGACCCTTTTGGCTCCAAGAATCCATCACCTGAACCAATCAGCGTTCACGAAGGGACGATGCATACTCAATAGGGTCCTAGTACTTCACGAGATCCTCCATGAGGTCAAGAGAAAACACCTTCACGCTGTTTTCTTCAAGATTGACTTTCATAAGGCCTATGATACAGTCCATTGGTCCTTTCTCCGTGAGGTCATGGAGAAGTGTGGGTTTGACCCTCATTGGATAGCTAGGGTGATGCAGTTGGTTATGTCTGGCCGCACAACAGTGAACATCAACGGAGAAGTTGGCTCCTACTTCCGCACGGCCCACGGGGTGCGCCAAGGTGACCCCCTGTCCCCCTTCCTGTTTAACCGTATTGTCGATGCGCTGGCAACAATCTTGGACAAAGCACGGAGGCTGGCCATATCACGGGAATCTGCCCGCACCTAGTCGGTGATGGGGGCATTACCCATCTCCAATATGCGGATGACACCATCCTTATGGTAGAGGGCTCGGACTCTAACATTCAAAATCTGAAGTTCTTACTCCTATGTTTTCAAGAGATGTCGGGACTGACAATAAACTTTGCCAAAAGCGAAGTAATGGTGCTAGGCTATTCATGGGAGTAATCATGGCGCATAGCCAATATGCTTAACTGCCGACTAGGATCATTCCCGACCTCCTACCTTGGCCTCCCGATTAGTGACTCCCGCCTCCAGGCGAAATATCTTCGCCCCACGGTTACCAAGCTTCAACACAGGGTCGAAACCGTGGCAAGGGCGGTGGCTATCCAAGGCAGCCCCGGTCGTGTTGATGAACTCCTCCCTGATTAGCCTGCTTATGTACTTGATGGGATTCTATAGTTTGCATGAATCCCTTCACCAGGAAGTCGCCAAATATTTGTCTAGGTTCTTTCGCGCAGGACCAGACAATAGACAAAAATATCACATGGTAAAGTGGTCCGAGGTTTGCAAACCAAAGGACCAAGCCAGTTTAGGAGTCATCTCATCCAAGCAGATGAACATAGCCTTGCCCTCTAAATGGCTATGGCGCATTGAGGCAGGGGATGGGGGCCTATGGCTCCAAATCATCCGTGCAAAGTACCTACATGGACAACCCCTTGCCTTCACCTCCCGGACGGGTGGTTCCCAGTTTTGGCAATCGGTCATCCAGCTAACGCCGGTCCTACGGATTGGATCGTCCATATCGGTAGGGACCGGCACCAATACCCTGTTCTGGCTGGACCGTTGGTCGGGTGATAGTCCATTCGCCCAACGGTTCTTCGTGTCATTTAGCATTTGTGTCCGGCCGCATCTCTCAGTGCATGCGGCCCTCACTGACTTGGGGGCGGTGGCTTTCCGCCGTACTTTTGGTCCGTTAGGACGGAACCAATGGGACCAATGGGACGAGATGCTTCAATGTATTGCCCTCCATTCTCCTTCCTTGGAGGAAGACTTGATCTCTTGGTCCCTCGAACCAAGTGGGAGATTTTCTACCAAATCCCTATATCACGCTCTGCTAGCTACCCCGGGTCCGACTGAAATGACCCTCTTATGGGAGATTAAGCTCCCGTTAAAGATTCGCATCTTTCTATGGCAATGGGTGCGAGGCCGTTTACCCTCGGGTACGAAAGTTAGAAAGAGGAATGGCCCCGGGGACGGTCTATGCCACCTATGTAACGTACCTGAACATTTCCAACCATATTTTGTTTCGATGCCCGACGGCAGTCTTCCTTTGGAGCTGCATCAGGGAGGTGATTGGCGGAGATTGGGTCCATGACAACCTCCCCGATCTGTTCCAGGCGGTCCTAAGCCGAGAGGCCAGGACGCGCCCTAGTCTGTGGGTAGTCTTGGGGACGACGGCATGGACCCTGTGGACTGCTCGCAATAAGCTCGTGATTGAGCATGTGATTCCATCTCGTGCGACTGACGCTATGTACAAACCGTGTGGTTTCTTACAGCTATGGAGACCGCTCAGCAAGCGGTGTGATTGGGACTTCATCGACAAGATCATCTCGGCTCTACGCACCACCGCCGGAGCTTTGGCGCCACCGCTCCCTCCACCTAAGCCAGATTAGTTAGACTATGATCCATCTTTTGGGGTTTGTTTTGGCTGTGCCCCCAGCGCTCCGTACTTTGTTGCACTTTAGTTTGTGGTGCCCTTGTGGTAACTTATTTTCGTTTTCCTTGGCCAGACCTTTGTGATGGCCGTTGCTACTGGATGTTGTTGTGGTGGTTGCTTTATAATCTAAAGCGGGGGGAAACCCTATTTCGTGAGATGCTCCACTGATGGTGGAGTCCAGACCGTGTTTCCCAATGCATTTTTGCCCCGTCCGGTAGATTATTCTCGGCGATTTCATGTGCGCCAGGGAATGAATTTACTCCGTCCAAGGACGAGGATGAAGAGAAGAGCAGACCTGGGACTGGGAGCCAAACAAGAATTCCAGGAAATCCGTGCAAGACCTACTTCAGATTCAAATTCCGAAATTGAAGATCAAATATCTGTTCATCTAGGAAAACATGAAGCGGCGATGCGGACAGTGTCATGCATGGTGCTTCCTCTGCTCAAACTACATTTCAATGGATGCCACTCCTGCTTGTTATATGCACCACATGCCACCTTCAGATTCACATCTAAATATGAATTCATCCGAAAAACACTACTGTAGTTCATTAGGACAGAGTGCCACCTATCCAGCCCCCACGGCCGATCCAGAATATGCGACAAAATTGTACTACTTAACTCTCCGGTGAGTCCCATGTATGAACAATACTTCAGTACCTACTCTGGATCCTCCTACTACTTCAGCTTATCTGAAGGAAGACTTACCTTCGATGGTGATTCGCCTGCAGTGATGGATTGGGACTTAATTTCCTTCTCGGAAAATCAATAATGCCTATTTTATCTAGCCACTGGATCAACACACAGCGGCTGTGGAACCTCTGAGAAAGGCTACTATCCAGTGTCAGCTTAGCTCTGGCAGAACTACAACCCTGCAGCCAGAGCACAAAATGAAGTACAGGGCGACAGAGATTTTTTCAATCGCCAGCTTCATGTCCTGGACACATCGGAGAACATTAATAATCTGGATGCATAACTTATACTACGTAACCAGGCACTCCCAAAGGGTAATGCAGCATAAAATTGGCTGTTGAGTAGCCTCAATTTTCCAGCAAAAAATAATAGTGGCCTAAATTTGAGCAGCTGAACAACTGCCCCTGTAATATATATGCAGTAGCAAACAATAAGTCGTCTTTCAACGGCATAATACAACCAATCAGAGGGAGCTTTCAAATTGCTTTTACAGCTGCACAGTCACATGATTCAAGGTGTTGTCCTCTGCTTGAGACAAGACAAACAGAAAATTTCCCTTTGACCAACGGTAGTGGACAGTACAAGCAGAGAAACTTGAACATACCTAGCAGTTGCAATGTCTCAAGAGGAACCCAGCATGAGACCTGACAAACCTTTCTTCAGCCTTTCAGTACAGATCTTAGTTCTCGAGCTTATGTCAAGACTGAATGTCAGATGAAGCATCAGTTCCTTAAAATGGTTAGCAGCTAAAGAGAAATTACAGAGATAATTCACAAATACGCAACAGAAAGGCAAAACATTTCAAAACCTATATGCAACTTGCTGGTCAACAAAGAGGATAATCTACCTTAATTTCATCGGCAGCTACAACAAAAGTTAGGACCAGCAATTTAATGTATCTTTGCTAATACTCCCTCCGTCCGGAAATACTTGTCATTGAAATGGATGTATCTAGATATATTTTAATTCTAGATACGTTCATTTTCATCCATTTTGATGACAAGTAATTCCGGACGGAGGGAGTAGTATCTTACTAAGATCACTGGATCATCTCCAAAGTAGAAGAAAACCACGATAAAAGGTCAAGTCAATTCAGTTAGGTAAAACAGAGACATGCGACATATTGATTGGCAAATACTTCAAAAACCGACCAAATGACTTGGTAAGTTTAGCATAAGCATCCACAGTAGCCACTTTGGCTCAGAATGATATCCAAAGAAAAATAATTTTCATACAGCCATGTATACATCAACAAAGAAGCTAGTGGATTTGTGATACCTATTGATTAAAATGGAACCAGATTAAGCATTATTTTCTCAAAATGGTTAGCAGCTAATATGAAATAATGGAGATAATTCACTGATAAGTTGAGTACATAATGCAATCATTTATTCAATTTACGAGTAGATAATCCCTTTATGAAGTGAATAAATTATGAGGGTCAACTTCCACATTTATTTCCGGTAAAAAAAACAGCAAGATTTATTCGTCAGCTAAACTTGGAAACAAGTAACACATGTAGATTGCTAAACATTAAGTATACAGCATTGAGAACACCATAGATAATCTCTTTGAAAAAAAGACCGACTGGGAAAGCCAGTTCTTCAGTTCAATAAATAGACACAAGGAAGGTAGATTGCTAAGTTAGTAAGTACTAAGAAGATCACTAGATAAAAAGAGCAAAATAATTCTTCAGTAAAAGATAATAGAAACATCACGCAGAATAGTTAGCACAATATTCCAAATGTACATAAAAATGACTTGATAATTTTAAAATCAACATGCACCACAGTGACATCCTTCAAGATGGAAGGGTGTCAAAACAAGCATAATTTGCATGTGACCACATAACAGTGAGAGCTACTTGATCATAATTTTGTAATGCTTCAACAAAGAAGTTAGTCAACTCATGGTGGATCCAATACATGCATATTGCAGCTCCTGAGGATACAAACATCTAGGCGTTTAGAAGCGCCAGCACACTCAACAGTCTTCAGATTAAGGACGGAGCATTCACAGCATTACCATCTAGTGTTGGAAAGCAAGCGTGTGGAATGAGAGTTTGTTTGAGCTCAAATTGTGTAGGAACCACTTCCTTGCGATGGAAAGTGGTGACCAACTTGCCATCCATGTCAACCTGAAGTAGCCACTCCGCAAATTTGGCCAGCACGAGCAGCTCACCATTTCCTGCAGGCATGACCACCACGTTGCTAGAATCTTCATCATAATTTCCACACAGCGCCTTGATCTCAGCGACTGGCAAGTCAATCTTGCACTTGAAGGTCCAGACCTCGCTTTCATAGTCCGGCAACACCCAGATATTGATGGTAGTCGCAGCATCATTATAGTCGTACATGCCAAGCATGCCATCCATCTCAAACAGGCAATTATAGGAAGGAATGACTGGAGCACGCATCACACGGAACGACTCAGTTGTGGTGTCGAAAACCATTATATTGTAGATTCCAATCTTACATGGCTCTAAGGGCCAATGCAGGCTGCCACCAAACAAGAGAGCTTCGCCACCAATGTAAAACACAAGCTGCGCCGCCGGCTGCCACCTGGTGTTCCTCGGCGGTTGGACGGAGCCCAATGTGAAGATGTAGCAGGCGTCACCACCGCCAATTACCTCTTTTTCATGGTACGACAGTATTCGGTACTCCCCGGTAGGGTGGTGCCTGTACATACCCAAGACGAAGAAGTCAAAAAGCATTGGCAGGGGAGCGCACTGGCGAGTGGCTGGGTTACCGATGGAGAAGTAGGGTCCAGTCCGGTCAAGGGATCGGAGGAGGATGAGGCCGTCGCAGGAGGCCTCCAGATGAGTGAACACGTCGTCAAGCCGGGTGACGTGTTGGAGCTGGGCGTCGGCGGCCTGGTGGTCGAAGGTGAGGATGCTTCGGTAGAAGCAGCTGCCGCCGTCATCGTCTCCGGTAGCGATGGGGAGGGCGGGCTGGCAGGCATGGTGGGCGAGGAGGAAGTCGCGGGCGGTGGTCACTTGGCGCCAGGCGCGGCGAACGGCACGGCAGCGGAGAAGGGATTTGGGGTCGAGGCGGACGAGGATCTCCCAGATCACGATCTCATCTGGGAGGCCGCTGAGGAGAAGCTTCGCCCCTGCTGTTACGGCCTCCGCCATTGTCGCTGGATCCTGGCCGGCGTTGGCTGTGGCGGCTGTGGCTGTGGCGGCGGTGGCGGTGGCGGCGGCGGCGGCGGCGGCGGTGGAGGGGAGCAGAGGATTCATTTTTTTTTTTCGACGAACCGAGTTAGGGATTCTCGTGGGGATAGGAGCATCACTGCATCACTACATCACTGTGAACTTTGGAGTGGCTCTGAAACGGGCTGGGCTTTAGCCCAGAAGCACCTTCCCGTGAATTTCGCAGTCCAACAGATTTTGCCGATACTTCCACTAAGAAAGCTTTCATAAGTCCACTAAGACATGTTGGGTGGTTTGGGGGACGTGATGACAAAACCCAAATATATGAGGGGACTTGGTTTTCGAGACCTCGAGGTCTTTGACCTAGCTCTCCTAGCAAGACAAACATGACGACTGTTGCAAAACCCCAACACGTTGAGTGCCCGAATTATCAAAGTCGTGTATTTTCCAAAGACCACTTTGTTTGAGGCAACTTTGGGCTCACATCCTTCTCAGATATGGAGGGCTATTTTAGACGGACGTGTATCATGGTGCAGGGTCTTATTCGGAGAATTGGTAATGGGGAAACCACAAAAATATGGGGAACTAACTGGATCCCTAGAGCAAACATGAAGCGCCCGCTAACTTCTTTGCTACAAGTCCGCAACACCCGCGGACAAAAGTTTCAGAGTTGATCACCCATGCAACTTCTTCATGGAATGAGCACTTGGTTCGGATGACATTTATTCCTATTGATGCCGACGCAATCTTGCAAATCCCTCTCTGCACAGGACAGACTGAGGACTTCTGGGCTTGGAGTGAAGATATATAGGAAGGGGATTTTTACTGTAAGGTCTGCCTACAGAATGATCTAGCAAACAAAATTCAGCCGCCAGGCATGGTTGTATGTGCGAGGAGGGTCATCACACTCTGATGCTGACATCAATGGGTGGACGAAGCTATGGGATGTTAAGGTCCCATCTAAACTGAAGAATTTTCTATGGAGGCTAGTACATCATTCAATACCGACAGCAGCAGTTCTTAATCAATGTAACATGTCCACTTCAAGGTCATGTTGTCTCTATGAAGCCGAGGATACATGGAGACATGCCCTTCTCTTTGTGCTGTCTCAAGGAGCACATGGGCTTTATCTTCAGATGCTATTCTTGATCGTAAGCTCAAATAATGTTGATGACAACGCTAAGACTTGGTTGTTCATGATGCATGAATCATTGATGCAGGAGGAGTTCACCAAGTTCATGGTTACTCTTTGGGCTCTATGGGGAGCGCGTCGCAAGTCTATTCACGATTTCTTTTTATCAAAGCCCGTTCTCAATACATGCCTTTGTTCAGTCTTACCTTGGTGAGTTGGATGGTATTCAAGCGCCAGCTTCCAGCTCGGCGAACTCGGTTGTGTGTCCAACAAAATGGATAGCCCCTCCATCGGGTATAGTTAAGATCAACGTTGATGCTTCAGTTGGGAGAGGAGGACGCTATGGCGCTGTAGGTGCTCTCTGCAGAGATCAAATGGGCTTTTTCCTTGGAGCTTCGGCCATTGTGTTTCAAAGAGTTTTTGACCCAGCTACACTCGAATGCATGGCGGTGCGGGTGGCACTAGCACTAGTGGATGATCTTTATGAGAGGAATATTCAAGTATCTTCAGATTGCAAGGTGGTGGTGGAAGATATCCGAGTTGGAAATCCAACAGTCTACAGAGCACTCATACATGAAATCATAGATCATAAATCTGCTTTTCAGTCTTGTAATATTAGCGATGAATTTAGGAGCTCGAATGTCAAGGCTCACAAACTCGCGAAGCTGTGATGCCCGGAAATTCAACAAAGAACAAGTGAAAAAAGTAGGAGCAAGAAATGTGAACCATAGTACAAAGAGATGTGAACAATTTTGTTGTGAACTGTATCTGTATATATCTATATAGTAGTATAAAAAGGGGGGAGCATATCCAACTGATTACCATATGTGCATGTCAATCCAACTGCCCGGTCAACGTAATGTGCCAGCCACGCCCCTTCCATCCACACTCAAAGCGGACGGTGCGTAACACCGTTGCCAATGTTGGTTGGCGTTGCTGCTATATTTTCTACTATTTGGAGATGTAGAAATGACATAGCATTGGAAAGGAAGATGATCAGTCATCGAATTGTAATTGTACTGATCAAATTGATTTGTCATTGGATAATGAGTTGCGCAATGATGCAATAGTACAAGAACTTCGAGAATTTGCGAGGAAAATTTCCTCAACCGTGTTAGGCATAGTTGATAACACAAATTAGCAAAGCATGTGTTGAAGCTTTAGCATCTACACTCTTGATTTTGATTGCAGCTATGCAGTTGGTAGTACAGGTCGTAGTGGTGGTCTAGGTCTGTTCTGGAATAATGAAACAGAGCTTGATATCTTAAATTATCCATGATATCATATTGATGCTAATGTGGAAGGTCATGGATTTAGCCAGTGGAGGCCAGCTCACACTAGTCAATGGAGATGCACAAACAGAAACTAGGCATCTTACTTGAGACACCTTAAAGGGTATTGCTTTTTTTTTTTGGCAAACCTGCCCTGGCTTGCCCTAGAAGACTTTAATGAAGTGTTACAACATGGAGAGCATGACAGTGTTGGGGCTCGCAGCCAAGGGCAAACGTATACGTTCAGAGACATGGTGGGTGTTTGTGCGCTTGAGGATCTGGGTTACATTACACACGTTCCTCTTGGAATTTTGAAAAAAAAAGGTGTCAGATGGATCTTATACAATATTTCAGCTGCACAGGGCATTAGCCATTAGCAAGTGGTCCTCGATGTTTCCAAACACCCTAGTATCACATGAAATACCCTGCAAAAAAATAGTATCACATGAAATAACAGCTTGCTCCGATCATTATCTGTTGCATGTTCGGCTGGAGGACCAACTTCTGGTTTCTCATAACACAGCTCCACATATTTTCCGCTATGAGGCCATGTTTCGGCAGTTGTGGCACAGGGTTGGAACTATATTGTTTCAAGGCAATGTGTTGGAAAAGATACACAGTAAGCTTCATGCTTTGTCAAAGGATTTTCGGCAATGGGAATCTGACGTGTTTGGAAGTGTCCGCAAGAAAATAAAGGAGATAAAAATCTGAGTTAGATGAGAAATAGAGCTGGAAAGGTTGGACCGGATCATGTCGAATTGAAAATCAATGAAAATTTGGTGGAGCTCTATGCCTCTGTCACCATTAAGAGATTATGTGGAGGCAAAGGTCACGAATTGAATGGTCATCCTTGGGCAACAAAAACACTTTCTTTTTCCATTAGCATGCAAGTAAAAGGAGAAGAAGAAATCTCATCAGAAGTCTAGCGGCTGCCATGGTCTCATGACCGACGATACTGTTCAAATGGAAGCTATGGTAGTCCAATGTTACAAAAATATATTTGGTTCCGAGGATGTTTCTAGAATGCAACAGATGTTCGACACGGTACCTGCCAAGGTGACTGACACCATGAATGTTGTGTTGACCGTGTCGTATACACGAGAGGAACACTAGTAGAAAGGGTCGAATGTTCAGCTCATTAGTCCCGGTTTGTATTTGAGCCGGCACTATTGTGATCATTATTGCCGGTTCCAACGGCTAGGCGGGCCGCTCTCATTAGTACTGGTTCGTGCCGAACTTTTAGCACCGGTTCGTGCCACGAGCCGGTACTAAAGAGAGTGGTGGCAGGATGTTGTCAGTCTGGCCCTCCAGCACCTTTAGTACCGGTTCGTGTCTCGAACCGGTACTAAAGGTCGTCCTATATAAACCCTTCATCCACCCGTGCTCTGTTCTTTCCCCATTCCCCTCTCCTCCTTGTTCTTCCCTTCTTCCTCGAGCTCATCACACATTTTCCCAAATTTTGTCAAGATTTAAAGGCCCCTATCCATTCAAATGACCACAAAGGTTAGCAACTTTGTCCTTTCATCTCTCATTGCTAGATTAGCTCTTGCAATGGTTTATATAGTTATTAATTTGTGGGCTTTGGTAATTTGGGAGGAATTATATGCGGTAGTATTTTATTTATATGCAATTTGAGGTCAAAATAACACTTAGTTTGCATATGTAGGTGCGGTTTACTTACTGTCTTCTAAATCTCCGTTGTGACCACCGTCGATCGCCCGCACCGTCCCGTCGCTGGCACCACCTTGTGGTGAGCCTCTTGTTCTTATCTTTTTTATATAGAAAAATTCATGTTTGTGTGAGTTGGATATATAGTTACTCGTATAATTATCTTACCCGTACGTTGTTTGTTATATATATTGCCATGGTTTTGATATCCGTCCCCGTCGGCCCTGTCCGCGTTATGATTCGAATGTGGTATATTCTTTTTTAAAAATATTTGTTGCATTTCATGTTTATGAAAAATCATGCCCATCAAGTTGACATAGATATTTTTATCTAGGAGGTATGTGAACCGGAAATTCCAACCAACCCTATTGTCGAGAGGTTAAATTTAGTTGAAAGAGAAAACGAGTATTTAAAAGAAAAATTGAAAAGAATTGAAGGGGAGAAGATGGAATTGGCGTTGCATGTTGCCGATGTCGTCGATGATCACAAGATCAAGATGGAGAAAATGCGCTTGAAGATTATAAAGATTAGAAAATATGCCATTGATAGTGAGGCTTGGTATCATTATGCTGTTGGATCAATTGTTACCTTAATTGCGATCTTGATTGCATTTGTCGTTGCATTTAAATGCTTTAGCTAGAGAGTTATTTGTTTGTTGCATTTAAGTGTTGTATGAACTTGTATTAATTTGGTCTTTTTGGTGTTGTGTAATGAAGATAAGCCGACAATGGATGTACGATGACCGATGCTCTCCCGAGTTCATTAATGGTGTGCATACTTTTCTGCTTGCGGCTGAGGCAAACAAGCGGGCGAATGATTTTATGCCTTGTCCATGTGCTGGTTGTAAGAATGATCACAATTACTCTAACTCAAGAACCATTCACATCCACCTGTTTGAGTCCGGTTTCATGCCCCACTATAATGTTTGGACCAAGCACGGAGAAAGAGGGGTTACGATGGAAGACAATGAAGAAGACGTGGACGATGACAGCTATCCTGGCCATGGGTCCCCTGAATACGATGATACAACAATGGGGGAAGAAGCTGAGCCGGCAATGCGGGAAGAAGCTGAGCCGGCAATGCGGGAAGAAGCTGAAGAAGAGGCATCATATGAGCCCGCTGATGATCTAGGTCGGGCCATTGCCGAAGCAAAGAGAAACTGCGCAAGTGAAAAGGAGAAGAAGAAGTTGCAGCGCATGTTAGAGGATCACAAGAAATTGTTGTACCCGAATTGCAAAGCCGACAAGAAAAAGTTGGGCACCACACTGGAATTGCTGCCATGGAAGGCAGAGAATGGTGTATCTGACAAGGGATTTGGAAAGTTGCTGGTAATGATAAAGAATATGCTTCCAAAGGACAACGAATTGCTCGAGAGTACGTATGAAGCAAAGAAGATTGTTTACTCTCTAGGGTTAGTGGTGCAGAAGATACATGCATGCCCTAATGACTGCATCCTCTACCGCGGTGAGTACAAGGATTTGAGTGTGTGCCCGATATGCGGTGCATTGCGCTATAAGATCAGGCACGACGACCCTGGTGATGTCGAGGGCGAGCGCCACAGGAAAATGATTCCTGCCAAGGTGATGTAGTATGCTCCTATAATACCACGGTTGAAACGTTTCTTCCAAAAAAAGAGCATGCCAAGGCGATGCGATGGCACAGAGAAGACCGTAAGAAAGATAGAAAGTTGAGAGTACCCGCTGACGGGTCGTAGTGGAGAAAAATCGAGAGAAAGTACAGGGAGGAGTTTGTAGGTGACGCAAGGAACGTATGGTTTGGTCTAAGCGCAGATGGCATTAATCCTTTCGGGGAGCAGAGCAGCAACCATGTCACATGGCCTGTGACTCTATGTATGTATAACCTTCCTCCTTGGTTGTGCATGAAGCGGAAGTTCATTATGATGCCAGTGCTCATCCAAGGCTCTAAGCAACCCGGCAACGACATTGATGTGTACCTAAGGCCATTAGTTGAAGAACTATTACACCTATGGAATGGAACAGATGTACGTGCGTGGGATGAGCACGGACAGGAAGAATTTGACCTAAAGGCGTTGGTGTTCGTGACCATCAATGATTGGCCTGCTCTTAGTAACCTTTCATGACAGACAAACAAGGGATACCGTGCATGCATGCACTGTTTGGATGATACCGACAATATATATTTGGATAATTGTAGGAAGAATGTGTACCTGGGGCATCGTTGATTTCTTCCGAGCAGGCATCCCGTAAGAAAGAAAGGCAAGCATTTCAAAGGTGAGGCGGATCATCGGACGAAGCCTCACCACCGTACTGGTGCTGATGTACATGATATGGTCAAGGATTTAAACGTAGTCTTTGGAAAGGGTCTTTGCGGACAACCTGTTTCGAATGACGCTGACGAACGCACATCAATGTGGAAGAAGAAATCTATATTTTGGTACCTGCCCTATTGGAAAGACCTAGAGGTCCGCTCCGCAATCGACGTGATGCACGTGACGAAGAATCTTTGTGTGACCCTGCTTGGCTTCTTGGGCGTGTATGGGAAGACAAAAGATATATCGGAGGCACGGGAGGACCAGCAACATATGCACGGAAAAGATGGCATACATCAGGGTCATGCCTACTATGCTCTTACCAAAGGAGAGAAGGAAGTCTTCTTTGAATGCTTGCTCAGTATTAAGGTACCGTCTGGCTTCTCGTCGAACATAAAGGGAATAATAAATATGGCAGAGAAAAAGTTCCAGAACCTAAAGTCTCATGACTGTCACGTGATTATGACGCAACTGCTTCCGGTTGCATTGAGGGGGCTTCTACCGGAAAACGTTCGATTATCCATTGTGAAGCTATGTGCATTCCTCAATGCAATCTCTCAGAAGGTAATCGATCCAGAAATAATACCAAGGTTAGAGAATGATTTGGTGTAATGTCTTGTCAGTTTCGAGTTGGTGTTCCCACCATTCTTCTTCAACATCATGACGCACGTCCTAGTTCACCTATGCGAAGAGATTAATGTTTTGGGTCCTGTATTTCTACACAATATGTTCCCCTTTGAGAGGTTCATGGGAGTCTTAAAGAAATATGTTCATAACCGTGCTAGGCCAGAAGGAAGCATCTCCAAGGGCCATGAAAATGAGGAGGTCATTGAGTTTTGTATTGACTTTATTCCTGACCTTAAGCCGATTGGTGTTCCTAAATCGCAGCATAAGGGTAGACTGGATGGAAAAGGCATGCTAGGAGGGGATCAAATAATATGTATGGACGAGCATTCTCTCACTCAAGCACACTACACAGTTCTACAGAATTCCGCCTTGGTGGCTTCGTATATGGAGGAACACAAGAATTTTCTATGCTCCAAACACCCGGAGCAGTCTGACGACTGGATTACACGTGAACAAACGGGGACTTTCGCCGGCTTGTTCCAGACACGTGCCATGCATGACGCCGCTATTGAAGATGACCTGTACTTGTTGTCCAGTTACCATCTTTGAATATAATGACTTTCAAAGGGTACGAGATAAATGGGAAAACATTTTACACGATCGCCCAAGATAAGAAGAGCACCAACCAAAACAGTGGTGTCCGCTTTGATGCAACAACCAAGACGGGAAAGGAAACATATTATGGTTATATAGAGGACATATGGGAACTTGACTATGGACGTGGTTTGAAGGGCCCTTTGTTTTGGTGCAAATGGGTCAATATGACACGAGGCGGGGTAACGGAAGACACGCAGTACAGAATGACAACAGTGGATCTCAACAATCTTGCATATGTAGACGAACCATTCATCCTAGCCAATGACGTGGCACATGTTTTCTATGTGAAGGACATGTTTGCCAAGCCGAGAAAAAGAAAACATAAGGAAGCGAATGCATCATACGATGAGCCAAAGCGCCACATAGTTCTTTCTGGGAAAATAAACATCGTGGGAGTGAATGACAAGACAGACACGTCAGTAGATTATGAAAAGTTTGATGAAATTGCTCCATTCACAGTGAATATTGACCCGAGCATCCAGTTAAATGATGAAGATTATACATGGTTACGGCGCAAAGGGACACACGCGAAGAAAAAGTTGCACACCCAAAGATCTGGGATGTGATCGGCTTCATTGTCATTACTTTCTTCTGTGTTTCACACCAAGGAGGGAATCTTTGTAATAGTTAGGGTACTTATGTGTTTTGGCATTTGAAAGCGAAGAAATTTTATGTGCAAACAAATTCTTTCATGCATTTACTGATTTTTTCAGCTAAATGACCCTGAAATTGGAAAACACTTCAAATGAACTCCGAAAAGGTTGAAAGTTGGCATGGTATCATAATTTCACCCACATAGCATGTGCAAAAAAGTAGAGAGGGTTACGGCAAAAACTGGATGCACTTCGTGTACAAAATGGACAATCTCTTTCGAAGTATCAGGGTTTCGGACGAAAACTCATCTGTTACAAAGGGCATTTCATTTTTTTAAATAACCTAAGTATTACCAAATTGAATATAATGATAAAACGCACTAATATTAAACATAAGAAAAAGAATCACTGAAAAATTCTATTTTTAAAGTTATGTTATTCACAAACTAGTGATTCACACAAATTTCAAATAATTCAAAATTTAAACTATTCAATTTGAAAACTACCGGCACTAACAGAAAGTTTGTAATTTTTTGTACCTAAAGCAAAAATATTCACAAAGAAACTCTAAATACAGCAAAAAACAACTCAAAGAAATAAAAAAAATAAAAAAACAGAAAAGAAGAAAAGAAGAAAAGAAGCCCGCCTACTGGGCCACAGCGGCCTGCATATAACTAGAAACCCAACCTCTAGGTAGGCCACGATGCAGGCCTTCTAGCCCAGTAGGCCCAACAGGGCATCGCAGGAGAGGTAGGCCCAGAAGGCCTGCTTTAGAGAGGAGCTCGAGACAGCGGTGGCCGCGGGGCTTAGAAGCAGGTGCGAGCGCCCCTCGGCTAGCGGGGTGGGACTAAACTTCTACGCACCTCGCCTGGCAGCGCACCACCTTTAGTACCGGGTTGTAACGCCCTGAGTCCGATGTGCCAAGTGTCTTCCAGTTTTTCGCCGTAGTTGTCATGTCATTTGCTTGCGTGTTGTTTTTTTCCATGTCATCATCCACATTTCAGCTGCATGTTTTTCAAAACTTGCATCCGTTCGGGTTCCCCCGGTTCTCTCCGTTGTCCATTCCGAGCCCCTTTGACACTCGCACGCGCCCGTTGCACCTCTCAGTCCTTGTTTTGTGAGCCGCCGAAAAAGGTTCTCGGAATGGGCCAAGATTTGCCGAGTGGCCTTGGTAATCACCGGTAGACCACCCGTCAAATTTCGTTCCATTAGGAGGTCGTTTGATGCCCCAACGGTTAACCGAGTTAACCGAAGCCCCTCTCTCTTTGCAGCCCAGCACCCCTTCACCACAACCCACTAGCCCATCTAAACCCCCTCCATGCTCTCCGCCGTTTGATCACGATCGTGTGGGCGAAAACCGCACCTCATTTGGACACTCCTAGCTCCCTCTAACTATAAATAGGTGCCTCCCCCCGAAATCTCGCAGTCAAACCCTAGCCCCCTTCCCCTCGCGCCGCCGGACATTTCCGCCGCCACTGACAGACATGTCCGCCGCCACCGCCCGGCCTCTCCCCGCTGTCAACTGTCCGCACCGCCAGCCACCGCCGCAGGCCCACCGCGGGTCCAGATCCTGCCCTCCCCGCCGGGTCGCTGCACCGCCGCCTCCGCTGGGCTCCGCGCCCGCCGCCGCCTCGCCGCCCAGCGCCGCCGCTTGGTCCCTCCCGCGGTGCGCCTCCCGCCGCCGGTCGCGCCGCCCCATGCCCGAGGTTCTCTCGCGAGCCCGCTCCTGGGCCTCCACGCCGCGTCGGCGACGAAGCCCTCGCCGGCGCCGCCCAAGACGCCCGCCACCACTCCGGTGCCCCCCGCGCCTCCTCCCGTCGCCGCGCCGCCGCTCGCCGTTGCCGCCTCCGGTCGGATCCGGCGAGATCCGGCCCGAAACCAGCAGGGGGATGAGATCCACCTCCCCCGTCAACCAAACGTGCGCCCTCGGTCCCGGATCGCTTCGTCCCGTATCCCCTCGTCCCGTTTCCCTGAGGTCCAAATTTTCACTAAGTCCCCAGGATTTTCATATTATGTGTGCATCTTTGACCTACTATAAGTTCTTGCTCGTAGCTCCATTTTTCATGTATGATATACCGAAATTTTCATTATGAGATGATCCTCATTTCACTCCATTTGGGCATGCTTGTTTGTGTCCATCTTGATACCTTAACCTTCATTGCAGAACTGCTAAGTAATATAAACTGCTGGAATCTGCTGTTTCTTAACATCATTTGTGCCTCTTATGAGTGCCACTACTTTGTCCCTGTTGATACTATGATGATGATCTTGATATTCACTTGTTCTGCTCTTCATGATCTACACGTTGGTTTGCTTTGCATTCATGTTAGGGTGCATTTTGACATGGTAATCCCTATTGCAAAAGTGTATGTTGATGTTAACTACTGAAAACTGCAGTAACTTGCTGATTTGTCATTTTTGTTGCATTTTTTGTGTGCATCTTATGGGCATGATGTCTACATGTTTTAGGAGCATATTTACGCCATCGTTACAGGGGTGCAATCCATGTATTTTTATATGCCATGTAGTGAGTGAATCAAGCTTGTGAAGTGGGTCACTTGCTGTTAACTTTCTGTCAATGCTGAAACTGCTATATCATGTTGTCATCTTTGCTATATCATGTTGTCATCTTTGCATAATCTGAAGATGCTTAGTTCACATGTTTTGTTGTGTATGTTATGATCTATAATTCCATTCCTTTTGATGCCTCACACATGTCCTGTAGCACATGTTTTCAGTGCCATGAACATGCTTATATAATGTTCCAGATTCCTGTTAACTTCATGATGCCTTGTTGTGAGCTTGTTATTATTTGATCCATGCCTATTCTGGGGATACCCAATTACATGATTTTGAAGTATGCTATGAGTACTCTGTTCACATGCCATGTTTGATAATTTTGGATGTCATATGCCTCTGTTCCATGCTTGCAAACATGTCATCATAATGTTGTTGTTTTACACTTGCTGAAACTGTTTCAAATTTCAATCTTGTCATGTTGGTTCCCACTAATCCATGAGCCATATGTTTATGATGCCATGATGTTATTTGCTCTTTTTTATGTATACTTTGATGCCATGCCCTTGTTTGCTATGTTTACTTGCTGTAGCTTGTCCCTTTCTTGCTCTCAAGTTGCCATCATATTAACTCTTCTCATGCATATGCTGCTGTGTTATAAAGTTGCATTTTGCATTGATCATATTGGTTTAATCTTGATGCCTATGAACCTGAACCTTTAATGATATTTGAATTATGTTATCTGTACATGAAGCGCATGCCAAGTTTGTGCTCATAAGATTCCTGTAGCATGTTGTTTTGATGTTTGCAAAGTGCCTACTTGCTGTTTTGGGCAGATTGTTGTTATAACTTGTTTGGAGTGTATGTGTTGCACTATTGCTCCGTTTTGAGCATGCTCTATATGAAACTTGCTTAGAATTGCATGTAGTTCCATCTTATCTTGTTGCATCCATGTTTTGAGAGTTTTTGCTTGATGTTTGAGTGCATTTTGCATCAATGCCATGTTTAACTTGTTTTGCTCATATCTTCTAGGGCGTAGCTCCGAACTAAATGAGCTTTATATGTAACTTGACTAGAATTTCATGTAGATCATCTTGGTGCATTTTAACTTACTATTTTAAAACTTGAACATAAGGTTTATTCAGATCTGGACCAATTTTGAAATTTGCATATGACAACTTACCGGATTTGTTATATGTTGTTTCCGGCCTCATTTAAACTTGCTTTGATGTGTTGCTCTTGTATGCATCATCTCTTGCCATGAGTAGCATCATATAGCTTGTCATTCATCATGCTTGGTTGAGCATCATGTCATGTTTATGTGTTGTGTGTTTACCATGTTGTTTGCTTCTTTACGGTTGTGCTTCTTCTCGATAGTTCCTGTTTCGTTGCGATCGTGAGGATTCGTTCGTCTACGCTTGGTTCGTCTTTGCCCGCTCGTCTTCTTCATGGAATCGTTCTTCTTCCTAGTGGGATTTCAGGCAAGATGACTGTTACCCTGGATCTCACTACTATCATTGTTATGCTAGTTGCTTCATTCTATCGCTATGCTGCGTTACCTATCACTTGTTTACCAAGCCTCCTAAACTGCCATGTCAGCCTCTAATCTCTTCACCCTTCCTAGCAAACCATTGCTTGGCTATGATACCGCTTTGCTCAGCCCCTCTTATATCATTGTTAGTTGCAGGTAAAGTCAAAGATTGCTCCATGATGGACAGGATTATGTTGGGATATCACAATATCTCTTTTTTAATTAATGCATCTATATACTTGGTAAAGGGTGGAAGGCTCAGCCTTATGCCTAGTGTTTTGTTCCACTCTTGCCGCCTTAGTTTCCTTCATACCGGTGTTATGTTCCTTGATTTTGCGTTCCTTACGCGGCCGGGTGTATGGGAACCCCTTGACAGTTCGTTTTGAATAAAACTCCTCCAGCAAGGCCCAACCTTGGTTTTACATTTTCCTAACAACCTATTACCTTTCCCTTGGGAGTAATTAACCCGAGGGTCATCTTTATTTTAAACCCCCTCGGGCCAGTGCTTCTCTAAGTGTTGGTTCGAACTAGAGCCACTTGCAGCGCCCCCTCGGGGAAACTTGAGGGTTGGTTTTAGCTGTACATAGTGTTCATCTGGTGTGCCCTGAGAACGAGATATGTGCAGCTCCTATCGGGATTTGTCGGCACATTCGGGCGGTCTTGCTGGTGTTATTTTACCATTGCCGAAATGTCTTGTAACCGGGATTCCGAGACTGATCGGGTCTTCCCGGGAGAAGGGATATCCTTCGTTGGTCATGAGAGCTTATAATGGGCTAAGTTGGGACACCCCTGCAGGGTTTAAACTTTCGAAAGCCGTGCCCACGGTTATGTGGCAAATGGGAATTTATTAATATCCGATTATAGAGAACTTGACACCAGATTCATATTAAAACGCATCAACCGCGTGTGTAGTCGTGATGGTCTCTTTTCGGCGGAGTCCGGGAAGTGAACACGGTTTTTGGGCTATGTATGAACGTAAGTAGTTTCAGGATCACCCCTTGATCACTTATAGCTTCTCGACCGTTCTGTTTGCTTCTCTTCTCGCTCTTATCTGCGTATGTTAGCCACCATATATGCTTAGTCGCTGCTGCAACCTCACCACTTATCCTTTCCTTACCCATTAAGCTTTGCTAGTCTTGATACCCATGGTGATGGGATTGCTGAGTTCTCGTGGCTCACAGATTACTACAACAACAGTTGCAGGTTGTGGCACCCCAGCTCAGAGCGACCGGTTTACCATGCATTGTCAGCCCAGAGACCTTGTCTTTTGGCAACACACAACAACCCGGTACAGAAAAACAACCGCTTTATTGATGCTAGCGGATCAGAGTTTATATTACAGCAGTTAGCGAGGCCAGGCGGCACACACGGTGCGGCTGAACAATATGTACATTATTTAATGAGCATAAAGGGCCTCGAGCATGACAACTACGAGGCAGCGGAACAACGTCGTAGTGGAACTCCATAGCACAGGGACACCGATGTGGACACGATCTAGACTCGGACAGCTCTCGTTTCCAAGGAGACTTTCCTAAAATCTGGCATGACACGCCAGGTCAGTACATTGAATGTACTTGCAAGCTCACAACAAGCATAAACATAATGACAGACAATATCATGATATTTAACCGATTAATAACAATGCAACAATATGTCCAACATGCTGTGACTATGCTCAAGTGGTACTCGTCCCTTGGACTGGCTTACCGAACGTGATCATTTCCAGACCACAAACGTGATGAACACAGAGACAACCTCGTGATCCTTGCGGCGATCACTACCCGACCAATAAATGGCCCGTGATCCTTACGGCGATCACAACCCGACCAATAAATGGCCCGTGATCCTTACGGCGATCACAACCCGACCAATAAATGGCCCGTGATACTTACGGCAATCACAACCCGACCAATAAATGGCCCGTGATCCTTGCGGTGATCACAACCCGACCACACCTCGTCCAACTCAACACGATGGCCTTACTGCCATCACCTCAGTTCATACTTAGTGTGCAAATTTATTAAGTGTTGACCCATGGTGTACCCTACTTTCGAGCGTGTCCGTAACCGTGGACTCGGCTATCGATAGATTAATATACTCTGCAGAGGTAGCGCACTGGACCCACACTACGGAACCCATGGCCTCGCACTCCATTCGGGTGGACCAACGACATTCTGACAAAACCACTTCATTGTTAATACACTCTCCCGGCCACTCTGACTCAATCACCATCGGGCTAGTCCTGGGTGGCCCCGTGTCTACCTCAAGACACATCGACCACCGTCGTGGCCATGATCCACTCTAGGACCTGGTACCAAAAACTTAACAACAGGCTCACAAGGTTATGCCTGCTTACCGGGCCAGGGTACAACATGCCCATAACCTTCCCTAGATAGAGGCACCGACCAGAGGCATGACAATGAAACGCATTAAGGCCGTCCCATACCGGCAAATGTGGTTGCACTAGGAAAAACTCGTTTCAGCGGCACCATGACCCGGTCAACAACGTATTCAAGTTGAGTTATTGATACGTCTCCGTCGTATCTATAATTTTTGATTGTTCTATGCCAATATTATTCAACATTTATATACTTTTGGCAACTTTTTATACTATTTTTTGGGACTAACATATTGATCCAGTGCCCAATGCCAGTTCCTGTCTGTTTCATGTTTTTTGTTTCGCAGAAACCCAATATCAAACGGAGTCCAAACGGGATAAAAATGGACGGAGTTTTTTTTGGAATATTTATGATTTTTGGGAAGTAAAATCAATTGGAGATGGTGTCTGAGGTGGTCACGAGGTAGGGGGCGCGCCCTACCCTCCCAGGCGCGCCCCTGACCCTCGCGGTCCACCCGTAAGGCGGTTGATGCTCTTCTTTTGGCGCAAGAGGCGCAAGAAAGATAATTTTATGAGAAAGATTGGGGCGAAAGATTCACCCCAATCGGAGTTACGGATCTCCAGATATAAAGGAAACAGTGAAGGGGTAGAATCAGAGAACGCAGAAACAGAGAGATAGATCCAATCTCGGAGGGGCTCTCGCCCCTCCCAAGCCATGGGAGCCAAGGAACAGAGGGGAAACCCTTCTCCCATCTAGGGAGGAGGTCAAGGAAGAAGAATAAGGGGGGCTCTCTCCCCCTTGCTTTCGGTGGCGCCGGAACACCGCCGGGGGGCCATCATCATCACCGCGATCTTCACCAACACCACCGTCATCTTCACCAACATCTCCATCACCTTCCCCCATCTATATCCAGCGGTCCACTCTCCCGCATCCCGCTGTACCCTCTACTTGAACATGGTGCTTTATGCTACATATTATTTTCCAATGATGTGTTGCCATCCTATGATGTCTGAGTAGATTTTCGTTGTCATATTGGTGATTGATGAATTGCTATGATTGGTTTGAGTTGCATATTTTATTATTGGTGTTGTCCTATTGTGCCCTCCGTGTCACGCAAGCGTGAAGGATTCCCGCTGTAGGGTTTGCAATATGTTTATGATTTGCTTATGGTGAGTGGCGTGAGTGACAGAAGCACAGACCCGAGTAAGTAGGTTGTTTGCGTATGGGATAAAGGGGACTTGATACTTTAATGCTATGGTTGGGTTTTACCTTAATGAATCTTTAGTAGTTGCGGATTCTTGCTAGAGTTCCAATCATAAGTGCATATGATCCAAGTAGAGAAAGTATGTTAGCTTATGCCTCTCCCTCAAATAAAATTGCAATAATGATTACCGGTCTAGTTATCAATTGCCTAGGGACAAATAACTTTCTCGTGACAACAAGCTCTTTACTTTTACTAATTTAGTTGTGTCTTTATCTAAACAGCCCCTAGTTTATATTTACGTGTTCTTTACTTTCTTGCAAGCCTATCCTATCACCCCTACAAAGTACTTCTAGTTTCATACTTGTTCTAGGTAAAGCGAATGTCAAGCGTGCGTAGAGTTGTATCGGTGGTCGATAGAACTTGAGGGAATATTTATTCTACCTTTAGCTCCTCGTTGGGTTCGACAATCTTACTTATCAAAAACTATTGCGATCCCCTATACTTGTGGGTTATCAAGACCTTTTTCTGGCGCCGTTGCCGGGGAGTCATAGCATGGGGTGAATATTCTCGTGTGTGCTTGTTTGCTTTATCACTATGTAATTTTTATTTGCTGTTCTTAGTTGTTTTCTATCTTTATTCATGGGTAGGAAATGCAAAATACCAAAAAAATTAGTTGTACCTGCTGAACCAATGGTTGAAGAACCACTCAAAATCTATCACACTGCTGAAGCTTATTACTTGGATCATCTTCGATCCCTATGTGCTCGTGCTGAAACCCCAACTAGCTTAGTTGAGGGCAAATCTTTAGATGAGCATGCTTGTTATGTGCGACACCGTATATCTGAGAAAGGGAAACTATTATGGGGTCAAATTCAATGTTTGCAATGCTACGCTTGGATCTTATGTGAAATATATGATGTTACTTGTTGTTCCGAAGACCCTAAGAAACACCTATCCTATCAATGCTTGTTTAGTGATAATGGAATCGTATCTTCGTAATGCTAAGGGTGTTTACAATTACTATGATGTTCAACAAATTGAAGAATTTGTTGCTTTTAAGGGTGCTTATGAAATTGCTTCTTTGATTGAAACGTATGATGCTACTTTCCACAAATCTGAAAATTTTGCCATACTTGAATATTGCTATGAGAATTATGCTTCTAATGCCTATGTTGAACAATTTATTGAGGAAGTCTCCGCTATCCAAGAAGAGACTAATATTTTGTAGGAAGCTATGGAAGAAGAAATTGATGAAATTATGAGCTCATTGGATGAAAAAGATGACGTGGAGAGCGAAGAACAAAAGGAGGAAGAGCGGATTGATCACCCGTGCCCACCTTCTAATGAGAGTAACTCTTCAACTCATACATTGTTTAATTCCCCTTCGTGCTTACCGAAGGATGACTGCTATGATGATTTCTATGATCCCATTGATTCACTTGAAATATCCCTTTTTGATGATGCTTGCTATGCTTGTGGCCAAGATGCCAATATGAATTATGCTTATGGAGATGAACTTGCTATAGTTTCTTATGTTAAACATGAAATTGCTGCTATTGCACCCACGCATGATAGTCCTATTATCTTTTTGAATTCTCCCGAATATACTATATCGGAGAAGTTTGCCCTGATTAAGGATTATATTGATGGGTTGCCTTTACCATTGCACATGATGATTTTGATGCATATAATATGCATGTGCTTGCTGCTCCTACTTGCAATTATTATGAGAGAGGAACTATATCTCCACCTCTCTATGTTTCCAACACGATAGAATTGCAAGAAACTGTTTATACTATGCATTGGCCTTTACTATGTGTGCATGAATTGTTCTTTTATGACATGCCGATGCATAGGAAGAGAGTTAGACTTTGTCATTACATGATTTATGTTACTTTGTGCTCACTACTAAATTACAAATCATTGTTAATTAAAATTGGCTTTGATATACCTTGGGATCCGGGTGGATCCATTACTTTAGCACTATATGCCTAGCTTAATGGCTTTAAAGAAAGCGCTTCTAGGGAGACAACCCGGAAGTTTTAGAGAGTCATTTATTTCTGTTGAGTGCTTTCATATAGTTTAAAAACAACAAAAATAAAGAGGGAAACCCAAAAAAATTTCAAAAAGAAAAGTGAAAGTGAGTGAGACGAGCATTGTGAAAGTGGGGGACGTCCTTAAACTTGTTCAGGCCCATGGGAACTTTGTGAATCCTAATTAAAGAAACTTTTCAATAAAAATAATTATCCCCTTGTACAATTCCATTGTATTATAAAAATAATGTGCCAAGGTTTGCCTTTAGGATGTTTACAATGCTTGTTGGTTTGTACGGTGCAGGATAGAAACTTTGGCTGTAGTGCGCGATTTTACATTTTTAACTGGAAAGTCAAATGGTTCTGATTCCTTTTGCACTATTTTTCTGTACAACTTTTTTATTTTTCCCAATTTTGGTAGAATTTTGGGGGTTCCAGAAGTATTGTGATTGTTCAGATTGCTACAGACTATTCTGTTTTTGACAGATTCTGTTTGTGATGCATAGTTTGCTTGTTTTGATGAATCTATCAATTTATATCAGTGGATTAAGCCATGAAAAAGTTATATTACAGTAGACACAATGCAAAAACAAAATATTAATTGGTTTGCTACAGTACTTATAGTGGTGATTTGCTTTATTATACTAATGGATCTTACCGAGTTTTGTGTTGAAGTTTTGTGTGGATGTAGTGTCTAATCGAGGATGTTTTGATGTGAGAAGAAGGAAGAGAGGCAAGAGCTCAAGCTTGGGGATGCCCGAGGCACCCCAAGTAAATATTCAAGGAGACTCAAGCGTCTAAGCTTGGGGATGCTGGGAAGGCATCTCCTCTTTCTTCAACAAGTATCGGTATGCTTTCGAATTCGTTTCGTTCATGCATTATGTGCAAGTCTTGGAGCGTCTTTTGCATTTAGTTTTTTTTCTTTTATGCACCATGCTGGTATGAGATAGTCCTTGGTTGATTTATAGAATTCTCATTGCACTTCACTTAAATCTTTTGAGTGTGGCTTTATAGAATGCTTCATGTGCTTCACTTATATCATTTGAAGTTGGATTGCCTGTTTCTCTTTACATAGAAAACCGCCATTTGTAGAATGCTCTTTTGCTTCACTTATATTTGTTAGAGTGTGGGCATATCTTTTGTAGAAAGAATTAAACTCTCTTGCTTCACTTATATCTATTTAGAGAGATGACAGGAATTGGTCATTCACATTGTTAGTCATAAAATCCTACATAAACTTGTAGATCACTGAATATGATATGTTTGATTCCTTGCAATAGTTTTGCGATATAAAGGTGGTGATATTAGAGTTATGCTAGTGGGTGACTGTGGATTTGTAGAGACACTTGTGTTGAGGTTTGTGATTCCCGAAGCATGCACGTATGGTGAACCGCTTTGTGATGAAGTTGGAGCACAATTTTATTTATTGATTGTCTTCCTTATGAGTGGCGGTCGGGGACGAGCGATGGTCTTTTCCTACCAATCTATCCCCCTAGGAGCATGCGCGTAGTACTTTGTTTTCAATGGCTTGTAGATTTTTGCAATAAGTATATGAGTTCTTTATGACTAATCTTGAGTCCATGGATTATACGCACTCTCACCCTTCCACCATTGCTAGCCTCTTCGGTACCGTGCATTGCCCTTTCTCACCTCGAGAGTCGGTGCAAACTTCGCCGGTGCATCCAAACCCCGTGATATGATACGCTCTGTCACACATAAGCCTCCTTATATCTTCCTCAAAACAGCCACCATACCTACCTATCATGGCATTTCCATAGCCATTCCGAGATATATTGCCATGCAACTTCCATCATCATCATATATATGACTTGAGCGTTCATTGTCATATTGCTGTGCATGATCGTAAGATAGCTAGCATGATGTTTTCATGGCTTGTCCGTTTTTTATGTCATTGCTATGCTAGATCATTCCACATCCCGGTACACCGCCGGAAGCATTCATATAGAGTCATATCTTTGTTCTAGATATTGAGTTGTAAGTAAATAAAAGTGTGATGATCATCATTATTAGAGCATTGCCCCAGTGAGGAAAGGATGAGGGAGACTATGATTCCCCCACAAGTCGTGATGAGACTCCGGACTTTATGAAAAATAAAAGAGGCCAAAGAAGCCCAAATAAAAAAGAGAGGCCAAAGAAGCCCACCAAAAAAATAAGAGAAAAAGAAAGAAGGGGCAATGTTACTATCCTTTTACCACACTCGTGCTTCAGAGTAGCACCATGTTCTTCCTAGAGAGAGTCTCCTATGCTTTCACTTTCATATACTAGTGGGAATTTTCATTATAGAACTTGGCTTGTATATTCCGATGATGGGCTTCCATGCCCAAGGTCTTCATGAGCAAGCAAGTTGGATGCACACCCACTTAGTTTCAGTTTGAGCTTTCATACACTTATAGCTCTAGTGCATCTGTTGCATGGAAATCCCTACTCACTCACATTGATATCTATTGATGGGCATCTACATAGCCCGTTGATATGCCTAGTTGATGTGAGACTTTCTCCCTTTTTGTCTTCTCCACATAACCCTCACCATCATTTTCTATTCCACCTATAATGCTATATCCATGGCTCACGCTCATGTATTGCGTGAAAGTTGAAAAAGTTTGAGATTATTAAAGTATGAAACAATTGCTTGGCTTGTCATCGGGGTTGTGCATGATTAAATACTTTGTGTGATGAAGATAGAGCAACAGCTAGACTATATTATTTTGTAGGGATAACTTTCTTTGGCCATGTTGTTTTGAAAAGACATGATTGCTTTATTGGTATGCTCGAAGTATTATTGCTTTTATGTCAAATGATAGACTATTGCTTTGAATCACTCGTGTCTTAATATTCATGCCATGATTAGACATATGATCAAGATTATGCTAGGGAGCATTCCACATCAAAAATTATTTCTTTTTATCATTTACCTACTCGAGGATGAGCAGGAATTAAGCTTGGGGATGCTGATATGTCTCTGTCGTATCTATAATTTTTGATTGTTCCATGCCAATATTATTCAACATTTATATACTTTTGGCAACTTTTTATACTATTTTTTGGGACTAACATATTGATCCGGTGCCCAGTGCCAGTACCTTTCTGTTGCATGTTTTTTGTTTCGCAGAAACCCAATATCAAATGGAGTCCAAATGGGATAAAAACGGACGGAGAATTTTTTAGGAATATTTATGGTTTTTGGGAAGTAAAATCAATGCGAGACGGTGCCCGAGGTGGTCACGTGGTAGGGGGGTGCGCCCTACCGCCCCCCCCAGGTGCGCCCCTAACCCTCGTTGTCCACCCGTAAGGCGGTTGATGCTCTTGATCTGGGCGAAAGATTCACCCCAATCGGAGTTACGAATCCCCAGATATAAAGGAAACGGTGAAGGGGTAGAATCAGAGAACACAAAAACAGAGAGAGATAGATCCAATCTCGGAGGGGCTCTCACCCCTCCCAAGCCATGGGAGCCAAGGAACAGAGGGGAAACCCTTCTCCCATCTAGGGAGGAGGTCAAGGAATAAGAAGAAGAAGGGGGGCTCTCACACACTTGCTTCCGGTGGCGCCGGAACGCCGCCGGGGGGCCATCATCATCACCGCAATCTTCACCAACACCGCCGTCATCTTCACCAACATCTCCATCACCTTCCCCCATCTATATCCAGCGGTCCACTCTCCCGCATCGCGATGTACCCTCTACTTGAACATGGTGCTTTATGCTACATATTATTTCCCAATGATGTGTTGCCATCCTATGATGTCTGAGTAGATTTTCGTTGTCCTATCAGTGATTGATGAATTGCTATGATTGGTTTGAGTTGCATATTTTATTATTGGTGCTATCCTATTGTGCCCTCCGTGTCGCGCAAGCATGAGGGATTCCCGCTGTAGGGTTTGCAATATGTTTATGATTTGCTTATGGTGGGTGGCATGAGTGATGTACACGAGACCGAGTTAGTAGGTTGTTTGCGTATGGGATAAAGGGGACTTGATACTTTAATGCTATGGTTGGGTTTTACCTTAATGAATCTTTAGTAGTTGCTGATGCTTGCTAGAGTTCCAATCATAAGTGCATATGATCCAAGTAGAGAAAGTATGTTAGCTTATGCCTCTCCCTCAAATAAAATTGCAATAATGATTACCGGTCTAGTTATCAATTGCCTAGGGACAGATGACTTTCTCGTGACAACAAGCTCTTTACTTTTACTAATTTAGGTGTGTCTTTATCTAAACAGCCCCTAGTTTATATTTACATGTTCTTTACTTTCTTGCAAGCCTATCCTATCACACCTACAAAGTACTTCTAGTTTCATACTTGTTCTAGGTAAAGCGAACGTCAAGCGTGCGTAGAGTTGTATCGGTGGTCGATAGAATTGAGGGAATATTTATTCTACCTTTAGCTCCTCGTTGGGTTCGACACTCTTACTTATCGAAAATTGTTGCGATCCCCTATACTTGTGGGTTATCAGTTATTTATCAGTTTCAACTTAAAGTGAAAGTAACCGATGTCATAATGCCATGACATGCATCACCAACATATGCATCACATATCAATGAAAATAACAAAGTCAACTACGCTCCCACGGAGCCATCATCAACTCATGATACTCCTCTGGTTAAGATCAAACCTCACTTAAACCAGAATCTTTTCTAGCAATCTCATCATTTTTCATTATGCAAAAATAATTTTATTGATTATTTATCTTCATGACCATATCATTTTATTATTACTCATAACTAAATTCTTGTTAGCTTATCAACAAGATTCACTTCAAACTTTCTGTAAATCAAGCATATTTAACATGACAAGCATCTAACAGAATATAATTATCATAATAATAATATAAATGCATGAATAATCATAAGTTCAAGTAGGAAAATCACCAATATTGAAGTGGCACTATGAAAATGTTGTTGTGGCTTGGCTTAGTGCAGATGAGGTTCACAAGCCTCCTGGTGATCCTCAAGACAAGCCTGCTCTTCTGAAAATAAATAAAACCACAAGAAGGAAACATCAAGAAACCTTCTGAAAATTAGCAGAAAATCTAGACAGTAAGTAAAAATCCCATCCTTTGGGTGCTGCTAGATTTTTGGACAAAGAACACAATGCAAAAAAGAATCCATGCATTTGGACTTATAGATAAAAAGTTATGGCTGTTTGAAGTTCTCTGGATTTAAATATATTTGAATTAAAAATAAAACAGACTAGGGGAGGGTGACGTCGAAGGCGTAAAAGCCCAGGGCGCCACCACTCGTACCGCTTCGCGCGCGTACAGAGTGGCTGACAAGCGGGCCCCGCTAGTCAGGTGAGGAGGAGGGGGAGTGGGAAATAGAGAGTGGTGGAGCTTCGCCGGAGCGCATGCCGGCGGCGAGGGCTCTTGGGACCAAACAAGAGGGGGATCGAAGGAGAAGAAGACGGCGCACCTGCCTGTACCCGTAGCGTGGCTAGAGGTGGTCAGACGACGCCGGAAACAACCTCTCCAGTGGAGGCAGAGGGCAGCGGTCGCCGGAGACGAAGACGACGACAGCTAGGGGCGGCTCCAGGGGCTCCAACAGGGTGGAACGGCTTCACTGAAGAGTGGCGGAGGCCCTGGCAGGGTTGCCCTGGCCTGGGAGGGGCTGGAATTGCGGGGACGATCCGAAGGGGATCGCCGGCGAGCTCGGGCTCGGGGACGGCATCCCGCGGCCTGCCCGGCCGGGTTGTGGCTTTCTACTAGGTTGTGGTGAGTGTGTGAGTGGCTGCGGGTGCTCGAGGAGGCTGGGGGTGGCGGCATTTATAGGCGAGCGGTGAGGGGAGTTTCGGGCTCCGCCAGAGGACACCTGTCCACGGCGCCCGACGACGAACGGTTCTAATGAGAGAGGACGGAGATCACGCGGGAACTATTGGCGAGCGCGGACGAGCACAGGGGCGAGGGGGAAGACGACGAGCACTGTTTGCCGTGCACTATGTCGTTGGCCGGACCGTGCCCGTGCCCGCTGCGACGAGCTCTGGCGTCGGCGAGTGCCAGGGAGGAGTTAAGGGAGTGGAGACGGGGATGATGGCACGGTTTGGCACGCTCGGGCAGGTTGGGTAGCGGGCACGCGTGCAATAGAGCGCTAGGCGGCACTCAGAGCGTGTGTTTTGCATGCCAGCATGCCCGGGCGAACGCGGTCACCGCGTAAACTATGACATCAGGCCAGCCTAAGCGCTAACTTCATGTCTGGCGTGTAGTCCTTGGTAGTTTGGAGTGTTACCATGGTTGGGTTTGGTTCCAGGTGTAGTAGAAATGAATTTGTACTCCAAGCAAGTTTCTGGACAGTAACTTTGGAGGTTTACTGCGGTCAAACCACTAGGAGTTGAGGGCTGAGCTTTGGAGGCTAGCCAACACTTACTAAGGTAAAGAGGCACAAGAAAAACCAGCTACAATGGAGCTAGTAAAATGGTAGTTGCGGTATAAACTACCATTTCTGTCCAGAAATGAAAATATTTTCTGTAGCCAAAATATTCCAATGAGTTATGAAATATCTTTACTCAGAAGGGTGCCCTAGTGTTCAAAGAATAATTGGGATTTTTCTTAGGATTTTAGGGGCAAGAAAAATTAGGGTTGCTTTGGAGCACCAAGGGCTAGCTAGGGTTTAGGAGGGCAAGAATGAATATTTTTCATTTAAGAAAAATATTCCAGGTAATATTTTGAGATGATCCAGAGGTGAAGTGATGGCTTGAGAAGGAGTAGAAGCACTTGGGTGAAAGTCAAGGGGTACCCAAGTGGTTAAGTCCAAATGAAATGATTCAAAAACTCCAAACTCAAATCCAAATCAGCTGAAAACCAGGAAAATAAAAGAGGGCAAAAACCAGGCTGTCACAAACCTCCCCCACTTAGAATGAATCTCGTCCTCGAGATTCGGTTGCTTGAGAAAACCATTCTGGATAATATGCCCTTAGAAATTTTTTTGATTCCCATGTTGATTCTGACTCTGTGTGATGCTTCCATTGGACTTTGTAAAACTTCCTTGCTTTACTGCGAGTGACTCTTTCCATCTGATCCAAAATTTTCACCGGCCTCTCTTCATATGTTAAGTCCTTTGCCAGCTCTATTTCTGTCAAATCAGTCTTTTTCTCAGGCGGCGATATGCACCATCGTAATTGTGAAACATGGAACACGTTGTGCACGTTTGACAATTCAGGGGTAACTCCAACTGATATGCCACAACACCCACTCGTGTCATAACGGGAAATGGACCAATAAATCTGGGTGCCAATTTTCCACGAGTCTGAAATCTCTTGATACCTTTCATAGGCGTGACTCGAAGGTAGACATGTTCTCCGGGTTCAAAGCTGATCTGTTGGTGCTTTGCATCATAATAACTTTTCCATCGCGATTTGGCCAACTGCAATTTGTCTCTGATTTCCTTGACTTGCTCCTCGGCTTCCAGCATGAGATCCGTTCCGAAAATATGGCTATCTCCGGTTTGAGACCAATTCAATGGAGTGCGGCACTTACGAACATACTGTTGGAAATATGCCCTAGAGGCAATAATAAAATGGTTATTATTATATTTCTTTGTTCATGATAATTTTCTATTGTTCATGCTATAATTGTATTATCCGGAAATTGTAATACATGTGTGAATACATAGACCACAACAAGTCCCTAGTGAGCCTCTAGTTGACTAGCTCGTTGATCAACAGATAGTCATGGTTTCCTGACTATGGACATTGGATGTCATTGATAACGGGATCACACCATTAGGAGAATGATGTGATGGACAAGACCCAATCCTAAGCATAGCACAAAGATCGTGTAGTTCGTTTCGCTAGAGCTTTTCCAAATGTCAAGTATCATTTCCTTAGACCATGAGATTGTGCAACTCCCGGATACCTTAGGAGTGCTTTGGGTGTGCCAAACGTCACAATGTAACTGGGTGACTATAAAGTTGCACTACGGGTATCTCCGAAAGTGTCTGTTGAGTTGGCACGAATCGAGACTGGGATTTGTCACTCCGTATGACGGAGAGGTATCTCTGGGCCCACTCGGTAATGCATCATCATAATGAGCTCAATGTGACCAAGTGACTGGTCACGGGATCATGCATTACGGTACGAGTAAAGTGACTTGCCGGTAACAAGATTGAACGAGGTATTGGGATACCAACGATCGAGTCTCGGGCAAGTAACGTACCGATTGACAAAGGGAATTGTATACGGGGTTGATTGTATCCTCGACATAGTGGTTCATCCGATGATATCGTCAAGGAGTATGTGGGAGCCAACATAGGTATCCAGATCCCGCTGTTGGTTATTGACCGGAGAGGCGTCTTGGTCATGTCTGCATGTCTCGCGAACTCGTAGGGTCTACACACTTAAGGTTCGGTGATGCTAGGGTTGTAGAGATATTAGTATGCAGTAACCCGAAAGTTGTTCGGAGTCCCGGATGAGATCCCGGACGTCACGAGGAGTTCCGGAATGGTCTGGAGGTGAAGAATTATATATAGGAAGTCAGGTTTCGGCCATCGGGAAAGTTTCGGGGGTCATCGGTATTGTACCGGGACCACCGGAAGGGTCCCGGGGGTCCACCGGGTGGCGCCACCTATCCCGGAGGGACCCATGGGCTGAAGTGGGAGGGGAACCAGCCACTGGTGGGCTGGTGCGCCCCCCTTGGGCCCCCCTGCGCCTAGGGTTGGAAACCCTAGTGGTGGGGGCGCCTCCACCTGGCTTGGGGGGCAAGTTTCCCCCCTGGCCGCCGCCCCCCTTGGAGATTGCATCTCCTAGGGCCGGCGCCACCCCCTAGGGGGCCTATATAAAGGGGGGAGGGAGGGCAGCCGCACCCCATTCTCTTGGCGCCTCCCTCTCCCCTTGCTACACCTCTCCCTCTCGTAGAAGCTCGACGAAGCTCTGCTGAGATCTCTGCTGCATCCACCACCACGCCGTCGTGCTGCTGGATCTCCATCAACCTCTCCTTCCCCCTTGCTGGATCAAGAAGGAGGAGATGTCTTCCTCAATCGTACGTGTGTTGAACGCGGAGGTGCTGTCCGTTCAGCACTAGGATCATCGGTGATTTGGATCACGACGAGTACGATTCCCTCAACCCCGTTCTCTTGAACGCTTCCGCACGTGATCTACAAGGGTATGTAGATGCACTCCCCTCTCTCGTTGCTAGATGACTCCATAGATTGATCTTGGTGAATGTAGGAATTTTTTTATTTTATGCAACGTTCTCCAACAGTGGCATCATGAGCTAGGTCTATGCGTAGTTACTATGCACGAGTAGAACACAAAGCAGTTGTGGGCGTAGATGTTGTTAATTTTCTTGCCACTACTAGTCTTATCTTGCTTCGGCGGCATCGTGGGATGAAGCGGCCCGGACCGACCTTACACGTACGCTTACGTGAGACAGGTTCCACCGACTGACATGCACTGGTTGCATAAGGTGGCTAGCGGGTGTCTGTCTCTCCCACTTTAGTTGGAGCGGATTCGATGAAAAGGGTCCTTATGAAGGGTAAATAGAAATTGGCATATCACGTTGTGGTTTTACGTAGGTAAGAAACGTTCTTGCTAGAAACCTATAGAAGCCACGTAAAAACTTGCAACAACAATTAGAGGACGTCTAACTTGTTTTTGCAGCAAGTGTTTTGTGATGTGATATGGCCAAAGGATGTGATGAATGATATATGTGATGTATGAGATGATCATGTTATTGTAATAGGAATCACGACTTGCATGTCGATGGGTATGACAACCGGCAGGAGCCATAGGAGTTGTCTTTATTTTTTGTATGACCTGCGTGTCATTGAAGAACACCATGTAAATTACTTTACTTTATTGCTAAACGCGTTAGCCATAGAAGTAGAAGTAGTCATTGGCGTGACAACTTCATGAAGACACGATGATGGAGACCATGGTGTCATGCCGGTGACAAAGATGATCATGGCGCCCCGAAGATGGAGATCAAAGGAGCAATATGATATTGGCCATATCATGTCACTATTTGATTGCATGTGATGTTTATCATGTTTTACATCTTATTTGCTTAGAACGACGATAGCTTAAATAAGATGATCCCTCAAAATAATTTCAAGAAAAGTGTTCCCCCTAACTGTGCACCGTTGTGAAGGTTCATTGTTTCGAAGCACCACGTGATGATCGGGTGTGATAGATCCTAACGTTCGAATACAACAGGTGTAAGCCAGATTTACACACGCAATACACTTAGGTTGACTTGACGAGCCTAGCATGTACAGACATGGCCTCGGAACACGGAAGACCGAAAGGTCGAGCATGAGTCGTATAGAAGATACGATCAACATGAAGATGTTCACCGATGATGACTAGTCCATCTCACGTGATGATCGGACATGGCCTAGTTGACTTGCATCATGTTTCACTTAGATGACTAGAGGGATGTCTGTCTAAGTGGGAGTTCATTGCATAATTTGATTAGATGAACTTAATTATCATGAACTTAGTCTAAAAACCTTTGCAAAATGTCTTGTAGATCAAATGGCCAACGCTCATGTCCACCTCAACTTCAACGCGTTCCTAGAGAAAACCAAGCTGAAAGATGATGGCAGCAACTATACGGACTGGGTCCGGAACCTGAGGATCATCCTCATAGCTGCCAAGAAACATTATGTCCTAGAAGCGCCGCTCGGTGAAGCACCAATCCCAGAGAACCAAGATGCTATGAACGCTTGGCAGTCTCGTGCTGATGATTACTCCCTCGTTCGGTGCAGCATGCTTTACAGCTTAGAACCGGGGCTCCAAAAGCATTTTGAGCAACACGGAGCATATTAGATGTTCGAAGAGCTGAAAATGGTTTTCCAAGCTCATGCCCGGGTCGAGAGAAATGAAGTCTCCGACAAGTTCTTCAGCTATAAGATGGAGGAAAATAGTTTTGTCTCTGAGCACATACTCAAGATGTCTGGGTTGCACAACCGCTTGACGCAGCTGGGAGTTAATCTCCCGGATGGTGCTGTCATTGACAGAATCCTTCAGTCGCTTCCACCGAGCTACACTAGTAGAAAAACGACCTAATGTGAGACACATTAGTGCCGGTTCGATTTTGGCCCGGTACTAATGGTACAATTAGTGCCGGTTCGAACGGCTATGCATTAATGCCGGTTCATTTTGAACCTTTAGTACCGGTTCGTGCTACGAACCGGTACTAAAGGGGTGTTGGCAGGCTGGCGTCAGGCCGGGGCCCCGTGATCACCTTTAGTACCGGTTTGTGGCACGAACCATTACTAAAGGTTAGCCCTTTAGTACCGGTTTGTGCCACGAACCGGTACTAAAGGGGTTTGACCTATAGTACCGGTTCGTGGTACAAACCAGTACTAAAGGGCAATTTTCAATCTCTACCCCCTCCCCCGCGTATATCGCCATTTCTGTTTTGAAAAATACAAAAGAAAATGATAAAAAATTCAAAAACTAAAATTCTTCGAGACGTAGTTATATTACTACATCTACTAGTTAGGAAAATTAAAAAACTTAAATTTGGACATGTTTTGCGAAAAGTGTAGGGAAAATGTAAAACGGCCATAACTTTTGCACACGATGTCGGAGAAAAAAGTATAATATATCAAAAAATTCAGCACGAAAATCCGCATCCGATTTTGATAACCAATGGCCTGTTTGCAATTTTTTAGAATCCTCAAATTCCAAAAGGAGAAAAAGATATGCTCAAATTTATGTTTTTTTTTAATTTTGGTTAAATCTGGTCAAACTATGGTCAAACTACTTATTCAAGAAGTATTAATGTTACTACATACTTATTCAAGAATATTAGTGTTACTAAATAATTATTTCATTTTTTTGAATTTTGGTCAAATCTGGTCAAACTATGGTCAAACTATGGTTAAACTTATTTAAGAAAAATTAGTGTTACTAAATAATTACTATTTTTTAGAATAATAGTTTAATTCAAACGGTGAAATGTGTGACCTAATGCTCAAGCTAAACTGCTGAGGGTTAATAGGATTTACAGCTTACATTTGTCAGGAAAACAACAAGTGCAGACTTGGAAAGTAGGGGGAATAGAACTTTGAAGTTAAGCGTGCTTAGGCTAGTGGAGTGAGAGGATGGGTGACCGGTCGGGAAGTTAGACGATTTGGAATGAGTGATCCACACTTGAGTAGTTAAGGGGGGCGATTAGAGACTAAATCATCAAATAATTCAGAAAATCGAAAATCGAAAAAAATCAATTTTTTTTTCAAAATTTTCGAATTCTTTTTTCAAAAAAAAACTTTAGTACTGGTTGGTAACACCAACCGGTATTAAAGGTCACCCATACCACGGCGCGATCTCACGCCACGTGGTGGGCCTTTAGTGGCGGTTCGTGCCGAACCGGTACTAAAGGGGGGGGCCTTTAGTCTCCACTCTTTAGTGCCGGTTGTAGAACCGGTATTAAAGGCCCTTATGAACCGGTATTAAAGCTCCATTTTCTACTAGTGCTACAAGAGCTTTGTGATGAACTTCAATATGCAGGGGATGGAAAAGACCATTCCTGAGGTATATTCAATGCTGAAATCAGCAGAGGTAGAGATCAAGAAGGAACATCAACTGTTGATGGTGAATAAAACCACTAAGTTCAAGAAAGGCAAGGGTAAGAAGAACTTCAATAAGGACGGCAAGGGAGTTGCCGCGCCCGTAAGCCGATTCAGGAAGAAGTCAAGCAATGGACCCAAGCCCGAGACCGAGTGCTTTTATTGCAAGGGAAGTGGTCACCGAAGCGTAACTTCCCCAAGTACTTAGCGGATAAGAAGGCCGGCAAAACCAAAGGTATATGTGATATACATGTAATTGATGTGTACCTTACCAGTGCTTGTAGTAGCTCCTGGGTATTTGATACGGTGCGGTTGCTCATATTTGTAATTCAAATTAGGAGCTGCGGAATAAGCGGAGATCGAAGGGACGAGGTGACGATCTTGCGCCGGGAATGGTTCCAAGGTCGATGTGATCGCCGTCGGCACGCTACCTCTAAATTTACCTATGGGATTAGTTTTAAACCTCAATAATTGTTATTTAGTACCAGCTTTGAGCATGAACATTGTATCAGGATCTCGTTTAATTCGAGATGGTTACTCAATTAAATCCGAGAATAATGGTTGTTCTATTTATACGCGAGATATGTTTTATGGTCATGCCCCGCTAGTGAATGGTTTATTCTTAATGAATCTCGAGCGTAATGTTAGACATATTCATAGTGTGAATACCAAAAGATGTAAAGTTGGTAACAATAGTCCCACATACTTGTGGCACTGCCGCCTTGGTCACATTGGTGTCAAGCGCATAAAGAAGCTCCATGCTGATGGACTTTTAGAGTCTCTAGATTATGAATCATTTGACACATGCGAACCATGCCTCATGGGCAAAATGACCAAGACTCCGTTCTCCGGAACAATGGAATGAGCAACCAACTTATTGGAAATCATACATACTGATGTGTGCGGTCCAATGAGCGTTGAGGCTCGCGGAGGATATCATTATGTTCTCACTCTCACTGATGACTTGAGTAGATATGGGTATGTCTACTTGATGAAACACAAGTCTGAGACCTTTGAAAAGTTCAAGGAATTTCAGAATGAGGTAGAGAATCAACGTGACCGAAAGATAAAGTTTTTACGATCAGATCATGGGAGAGAATATTTAAGTCACGAATTTGGTATGCACTTAAGGAAATGCGGAATCGTTTCACAACTCACGCAGCCGGGAACACCTCAGCGTAACGGTGTGTCCGAACGTCGTAATCGCACTCTATTGGATATGGTGCGATCTATGATGTCACTTACCGATTTACCGCTATCATTTTGGGGATATGCTCTAGAGACAGCTACATTCACTTTAAATAGGGCACCGTCTAAATCCGTTGAGACGACACCATATGTCGGAGTAATAGGCCATGGGTAGGCCGACCCGGGACCCAAGATCTTTCAAGACATCGGGGCAATCCGCGCCCCTCTGGCCGCGTCCCAGCTGGCGACCTTCGGGGAGGCCGAGTCCCAGCTGGCGATCTTCGGAGAAGCCGAGTCCCAGACGGCGACTCTGAAGCAAGCCGACTCCGGGCTTGCAACCCTCAGGGGGGCCGACTATGGGAGTCGGCCCGCGACCTTTCACGAAGATGGATGCAGGGCATGGCCCCGACGTGGCCGTCCCCTCCGACCCACGAGGGGTGGGCGTGGGTACAGTGAGCCGTATCGCCGGGAGATCTCCGGTGAGGCGCGGCACTGTTGCCATGCCCCCCTGACCTCAGCCACAGTGCGTGATGCACTGTGCCCACGACGGCGGCCTGTACGGTCCGAAGATCGCCGGGCCACTGTCGCTGGGAGAATCAAGACGGCGAAGGCTGAAGATGGCCTCGGGGAGTCGGCCTCCTCAGAGTCGGCCGCCTCCCCGCCAGGGCCCCACAAGCCATAAACCAGATTGGATGGGGAATGGTGACAGTGATCGCCTGACAGACGGTGGCACTGTTCCCACGACCCCATGACCAAGCCTGCGTCATCAGGAGTGTTGCACAGTGTTCCGCCTGTCCGCGGGACCCACCAGTCGGCGGGCCCCAGAAGCCAGCAGGGGGACGGCGGCGTGAGAGACAGACGGCTGGGGGGCCACGCCCAGTCAAATTACTATTGTAGCCCCGGGGGGTAGGCCTATGTAAACCCCCCGAGGCACCCGTGCAAAGGGTTGGACCTTGGATAGATTTAGACACATAGAAAGCAGAGGAGAGAGCCAGCCTCGCTCCCTCCTGCCTCCTGATACAGCTCCAGGAGCACCTTTGTAACCATCGACCCCGCAGAGCAGCAGTAGGGGTGTTATCTCCCCGGAGAGCCCCGAAGTTGGGTAAGATTCGCCGGCGTGCATGTCTGCGCCTCATCCCATTTCCAGGCACCGGCGACGTTCTACTCGCCCCCACCATGATAAGCCACCCGTTGGCATATGTCGCACCCAACCCCCGACATTTGGCGCCCACCGTGGGGCGAGGTGCACCGTCGTCCGGAGATCTGTTCTGGGCGGGAACCATTTTCCTCCCTGGCGAGCGCAACGAGCCCGGCTCGCCAGATGGAGTCTGCATCGACACGCTGCGCGGCGCCGAAGCCGCCTGCGCTGCGAGCGGCCTCGCCGAACTTATCGGCGAGGTGCGCCTCTCCGACGAGCCTGCCCCAGATGCAGTCACGGGTGGCCCCGAGAACCTTCTCGCGGGCCTCCTCGACCAACTCCACGTCGCCGGCGAGCCTGCCGTAGATTTGGAGTCCGTAGGCTCCTCCGACCCAATGCTGGTCGACTCCGACACCGTATCGCTCGATATCTTCCCCACCAATGTGGTGGTCTACGACGAGCCGCTTCCGTACGAGGAGAGTGGCGGAAGCGCCGTCACGGAGGTGCTCGTCATCAGCCACGACGAGCACTCCGGCGAACACGCCCAGGATCCGCTGCCAGCGGTCCTCCAAGACCTGACCGCGCCCATTCCAGAGGACGCGGATGCCGAGACGCTGGAAACACGCCGCCTTCAGATCATCGAAGGCGCCAAGAAGTTGGCAAGCATGAGGCGCTTGTCAGAAGCATACCAGCGCGAGATGGATCGCGCTGTAGGCGGCTCGCCGGCTCCGACTGGGCCGAGCCGTCTAGGTGCGGTCCGACAGCGCGGTGCGGCCATCGCCGACTTGCTCGGGGCGAAACGCCCCGTGTACGCCACCCCAGCGGAGAATATCCGTGCCGCCCAAGCGGCGACTGACGAGCTGAAGAACTTCGAGGGCGAAGAGCGCCGTGTGATGACGGAGCGAGTCCAGCAGCTCCTCGACGCGGTTGCTGCGCAAAACGCGGCAGCGGCGTCGAATCTTGCTTGCAGAGCAGCCAAACGACGACTTACCCCCTCGCCGAGATCAAGGCGCGACCTCCCGGACGCCGACTGGCGGAGTTCGCGGAAGGAAAGAGAAGGAGCCGGCTGTCAGTCACAGCCGAACTCGCATCACCATCGAGCGCGACCAAAACGGCCGCCCGAGAGCAGTGGAACGACGGGACGATTATTTGCCTCCCCCGCCCCGAAGAGAGCAGCGAGTTTCTCCGCCACCTGTTGAGCATCCGACTCTCGTAGGTCGCCTTGGCCGCCGAGAGGGAGTCGGAGAGAATGACGCCCGCCATCGGATCGACCGACTCCACCGATCCCTGGCGCTGGAAGAAGAAGATGAGTTGGGTCCGCTTTGCTTGTGCCCCAGATCGAGACGAGCCCTTCCCAAAGGGTTCACGCCCCGAGACACACCAAGTACACCGCTCCGTGAAGCCGAGGATCGCCGATAGACTACTCCACAGCCGTCAACATAGCAAACGGCAACAAGCGAAGTTGCCGTGAAGTACGCTCCCTCATGCTCTGTGGCACGGCCCGGACATGGCTGAACAGCCTGAAGCCCCACAGCATCAATAGCTGGGTCGACTTCACCGAAGCCTTCATTCGTAACTTCACCAGCACATACAAGCGACCTCCCAAGACGCGCCAGCTCTCCTTGTGCGTGCAAGGCCCTGAAGAATCAACACGCGACTACCTCACGCGCTGGGGCGAACTTCAAAACTCCTGCGAAGGCGTGCACGAGGTGCAGGCCATCGAGTACTTCACTGCCAGGTGCCGAGAGGGCACCCTCCTCAAGCACAAGCTCCTCTGCGACGAGCCCGAAACCTTTGACGAACTGCTAGTCATAGCGGATAAGTATGCCACGGCCGACTCTTCCATGAAGACGGAGATTCAGGTCAACGTGGCTGGCAAGGTGACTCCCCAGGCTCCAAGAACCCCGGCTGGAGACGCCAGCCGGCGACAGCAGCAAAACGACAACAAGAGCAAGGCCCCACAACCGACTTCCAACAGTCGGCAGGTCGCAGCAGTAGAAGATCAGCAGCCGGAGGGGCAGCCTCCGGCCAAGCGGCAGAAAGGCGGCAAGTCCAACTGGTTGCCGGCCTTCTCCTATGAGCAGACTTTGGATGGTCCTTGCAAGTTCCACAGCGGCGCAAAGCCGTCGAACCACACCACAAGAAAGTGCCACTGGCTCGCCAGAATCGCCAAGGGAGACGGCCTCACTCCTCCGCCGCCTGCAGGGCCACCGCCTCCGCCGCCGCCCCAGCAGCCGGCGGCTCGGCCAGTCGGCGCAATCCAAGAAAAGTTCCCAGAAGAGCACGGAGCCTACGTAGTGTTCACCAGTATGGCAGATGACCGGCGCAACAGGCGCCAACAACAGCAAGAAGTAAATGCAATAGCAACGGATGCTCCAGAGTTCATTCATTGGTCCGAGAAGCCTATCAGCTGGAGTCGGGCGGATCACCCAGAGGTGATGCCGAGTCCAGGCTCCTACGCCGTGGTCCTAGGCGCGACCTTGGCCACTGATAGGCGGGCCGCCCGTTTCTCGCGGGTCCTGATAGACGGAGGCAGCAGCATAAACATCCTGTACAAGGACACCATGGAGAAGCTCGGAATCAGGCGGAGGCAGCTGCAGAGCAGCCGCACCGTGTTCGATGGAATTGTACCCGGCCTCTCCTGTTCACCAATCGGCAAGATCCTGATAGACTTCCTCTTCGGAGACAAAGATCACTTCCGCCGAGAACCAGTCTGGTTCGAGGTGGTGGACTTGGAGAGCCCGTACAACGCACTGCTTGGCCGGCCTGCCCTGGCCAAGTTCATGGCGGTTCCCCACTACGCCTACCTCAAGATGAAGATGCCGAGCTCCAAGGGGATCCTGACCATTGCTAGTGACTACAAGAAGTCGTCCGCTTGCGCGGCCGAAAGCAGTCGGCTGGCCGAGTCTTTGGTGATCGCGTCGGAAGCTCCTTGAACGAAGTCGTGGCGATGGCGGAAAGCAGCCGGAGATGTCGCCCGACCCCAAGGAATCGGAGGCGTATGATCATTCAAGCCGCTAAAGAAACCAAGAAGATACCCTTGGACCCGAGCACCCGAGAGATACTGCCGTCAGAGGCGCAGGCCTTGACAAAGAAATAGGAAGGCGAGCTCGTCGATTTCCTCCATGAGAATCGGGACATCTTCGCATGGTCCCCCAAGGACATGCCGTGTGCCGACGAATTCGCCGAGCACAAGCTACGTCGGGCGGATGTGAAGCCCGTCGGCAGCCCTTGGCGCCGCTGTCAAGAGAAGAGGAGAGTTGTTGGAGAAGAGATAGCCCGGCTCCTGGCAGCCGGATTCATTATGGACGTGTTTTTTCCAGAGTGGCTAGCAAACCCAGTGTTGGTACTGAACAAAAACAAGCAGTGGCGGATGTGTATCGACTACACAAGCCTCAATAAAGCCTGCCCGAAGGACCCGTTTGCTCTGCCAAGGATTGATCAGGTGATAGACTCCACAGCCGGATGCGAGCTGTTGAGTTTCCTAGACGCATACTCAGGATATCACCAGATCAAGCTGAATCCGGCGCACAGATCAAGACCGCATTCATCATGCCATTTGGAGCCTTCTGCTGCGACAATGACGTTCGGCTTAAGGAATGCTGGCGCCACCTTTCAGCATTGCATGCAGAAGTGCCTCCTCAAGCAACTCGGCAGAACGCCACGTCTATGTGGATGATGTGGTGGTGAAGACGAAAAGCGGGGCGCTGCCGGAAGACCTCAAAGAGACCTTCAAAATTTGCGCCGATTCCGCATCAAGCTCAACCCGAAAGTGCGTGTTCGAGTCCCACCGCCAGCTCCTTGGCTTCCTGGTCTCGAACGCGGCATAGAGTGCAACCCGTGAAGATCAAGGCCATTGAGAGAATGGAGGTACCCGCCGATTGTTGGATGTCGAAGTTCACCGGCTGCTGGCGTCCATCACCGATTTATCGATCGGTTGGCGAGAAAGCTCGCTTTGTATCAACTAATGAAGAAGACCACCTTTTTTGAGTGGAACCACAAGGCAGATGAGGCATTTCTCCAATTGAAGAAGATGTTGGCGACTCCCCCTGTGTTGGCGGCTCCGACTCCCAAAGAGCCCATGTCTTGTACATCGCCGCCACCAGCCGGTAGTCAAGCCACCATTGTAGTCGAAAGCAAGGAGGAAGGCAAGGCGCTTCGATCCGAGACCGGTGTATTACCTAAGCGAGGTACTGTCGACCTCCAAGCAGAACTACCCTCACTACCAAAAGATGTGTTACGGCGTGCATTTTGCCGCCAAGAAGCTGAAGCCCTACTTTCAAGAACACCCAATCAGTGTGGTTTGCACCGCTCCGCTCGCCGAGATCATTGGAAGCCGAGACGCCTCCGGCCGAGTGGCCAAGTGGGCTATCGATCTAGCCCCTTACACCATCTACTACCAACCTCGCACCGCCATCAAGTCGCAGGCGCTGGCTGACTTCCTCGTCGACTGGGCCGAGACCCAGTACCTGCCGCCAGCGCCCGACTCCACTCATTGGCGGATGCACTTCGATGGCTCCAAGATGCGCACCGGCCTTGGAGCCGGCGTCGTCCTCACCTCCCCTAAGGGCGACAAGCTCAAATACGTGCTGCAAATCCACTTTGCCGCCTCCAACAACGTCGCCGAATATGAAGCGCTCATCCACGGGATCCGGCTTGCCAAAGAACTCGACATTCGCCGGGTCCTGTGCTATGGCGACTCCGACTTGGTGGTTCAGCAATCATCCGGCGACTGGGACGCCAAAGACGCAAACATGGCAAGCTACCGCTTCCTGGTGCAGCAACTCAGCGGATATTTTGATGGGTGCGAATTCCTTCACGTGCCAAGAAACGACAACGATTAAGCAAATGCCTTGGCACGAGTCGGCTCCACTCGCCAGGCAATACCTTCTGGCGTCGCTCTTCAGCGCCTCCTCAAGCCGTCTATCAAGCCTTCACCAGAGTCAGACTCCATCTTCGTGCCGGCTCCGCCAGAAATAGTCGGATCCGACTCCAAGGCCCCAGCAAGCGACCTCAAGAAAGCCACAGTTGGAACAAGCCCGGGGACTGCGCCAGTCGGCCCGGGGACTTCAGAGCCCAGCCCGGAGACTGCGCCAGTCGGCCCGGGGACTTCAAAGCCCGGCCCGGGGACTGCGCCAGTCGGCCCGGGAGCTGCCCCAGTCGGCCCAGAGATTCCCTCAATCCAGCAAACGGCGGCAGACTCCAGCCCACCGCCTCCCAGCCCAGCCACCGTTGTCCAGGTCGCTGTGGTAGCAGTTGAAGAGATTGCAGCACCTTCATGGGCACAGCCCATCCTCAAGTTCCTAGTGAACAAAGAATTACCAACAGACGAGACCCTGGCTCGGCAAGTGCAGCGCCGAGCAGCAGCTTACACCATAGTCAACAGAGAGCTAGTCAGGCGCAGTGTCACTGGTGTCCACCAGCGCTGCGTAGAATCAGAGCAAGGCCAAGCGATCCTCAGAGACATCCACCAGGGCGAGTGCGGCCACCATGCGGCTTCAAGGGCACTCGTGGCCAAAGCCTTTCGGCACGGTTTCTTTTGGCCGACTGCCCTGGAAAAAGCTAAGGAGCTAGTCCAAAAATGCAAGGGGTGCCAGATGTTCCGCTCCAAGCCCTTTCAGCCGGCTTCCGCGCTGAAGACAATCCCCATTGCCTGGCCCTTCGCAGTTTGGGGCCTGGACATGGTGGGACCATTCAAGACGGCCCGAGGTGGCCTAACTCATTTGCTTGTCGCGGTGGACAAGTTCACCAAGTGGGTGGAAGCAAAGCCCATCAAGAAATTAAACGGGCCTACAGCAGTAACCTTCATTGCCGACATCACAGTGCGGTACGGCATACCGCACAGCATCATCACCGACAACGGCACCAACTTCGCCAAGGGCGCCTTGGCTCGTTTCTGCGCGACGCAAGGCATCCGACTGGACTTAGCGTCTGTTTCCCATCCGCAGTCAAACGGCCAGGTGGAACGAACCAATGGCCTCATCCTGTCCGGCATCAAGCCTCGATTGGTCGAACCACTCGAGCGCTCGGCCGGCTGTTGGGTCGAAGAGCTGTCTGCCGTCCTCTGGAGTCTGCGCGCAACCCCAAACAAGTCAACCGTCTTCACGCCTTTCTTCCTCGTCTACGGTGCCGAAGCCGTCATCCCAACGGATATAGAGTTCGACTCTCCGCGAGTCTCCATGTACACCGAGGAGGAGGCTGAAGAAGCACGCCAAGACGGTGTCGATTTGCTGGAAGAGGGCCGACTGTTGGCACTCAGTCGGTCCGGCATCTACCAGCAGAGTCTGCGCCGATACTACAATCGCAAGGTCAAGCCAAGATCGTTCCAAGAGGGCGACCTTGTGCTCCGGCTGATTCAGAGAACAGCCGGCCAGCACAAGTTGTCGGCGCCTTGGGAAGGTCCCTTCATCATCAGCAAGGTGCTAGGGAACGACGCCTACTATCTGATCGACGCTCAGAAGCCTCGAGCGCGCAAGAGGGACGACTCCGGCAAAGAAACAGAGTGCCCGTGGAATGCGAATCTTCTTCGAAGATTTTACAGCTGATGCAGTATGTATCGCACTACCCTCTTTGTATTAAAGTACTAAGACCTTAGGCCCCCCGGGACGAGCTCGGGGACTGCCTTTTTGAGTATCTGTATGATAAGAACCACGCTTCCGAATATGTTGTTCCTTTTCATCAGATCGTTCGCACCGGGTCCGACTAGTCGGCCCGGGACTCGCTGTCTCGCTATGAAATGCTCCTCGCGGTCGACAAGTAATGTTTCGCTCCAAAGCCATCTATCGTCGAAGTCGCAGATTCATGAGAGCGAATCGCCGGTGGCGGGGGACAAGCAAGAACGGGCGCACACATGAAAAATGGCTAAGGACCTAAGAGCTACGCATAGCCCAAGCCGGCTACCAGCCTCCCCCCACCGAGCCGACTCATAAGCAGTCGGCTCGCCGTCTCAACTTTTATCAAAGACAGCCGACTTTCAAATAGTCGGCCTGTCGGTTTCTAGCCGATTTGCTGAAAAAGCTCTAAATGGCTAAGTACTTGCCTTCCTGAGGTAGCCAAGCACTTGACCCGGCGACAGTCCGCAGAGCGGCTGCCCAACCGGCAAGGCGGCAACTAAAGGAAGGCGGCAAAGGAAAAAGTCTAAGGAGCAAAAAGCAAGGAAAGGCAGAAATTAGATAAATATTTACATAAGGCCCTCGGTCGAATACACCCCGCGGGTGGAATTGTTCGAACAACGAGTTTTTCAAAGAACAACAAAGACAGATAAACAGAAGCACTCTAGGAGGCGGCCTCCGGAGCCGGAGGATCGGAGGTGATGGCGGTGTCGGATGCCGGGGCAGTCGGCTGGGCGGTCTCAGCTTGGTCGCCTCCGGCGACGGTCGCCTTGTCCTTTTGCGGCTCGTTCCTGGAGGCGCAATCGGGCTGAGGCTGGCCGCCTGTTTCATCTTCTAGCGCCTCCTCCTCGCCTCCGTCCTCCGACTCGTCCTCCTCCTCGGCGCTAGAGTCGATCACCTCCGCCGAGTCCTCCTCGTACTCCGGGTTCATCCCGAACCAGTCCGGCGGTGCCTCCTCGCTGCCTTCGGTCCGCTCGGGCACAAAGACATTGGTGTCCGTGTACTCGGCGATGGCTGCCGCCGACAAGGGCGCTTTCACGCCTCCAGCTCGGCTGGGCCTCGACCGAACGCTGCCAGCGGTCCAGTCCAGCCCGGATACCACCCTTTGACGAACTCCAAAGCCCGGCGTGCTCCGGCACGGGCCGAGGAGCCCCTCCAAGCCTCAAAGCGGCCGGCGGCGACCTCCAGCCAGTCGGCGGTCCGACTGGCGGTGCGAAGAGCCGGCACATCCGGCCATAGGGCGGCAACCACTTGGGCACCGGCACGCTGAAGACGGCGCAGCAGACGGTGAGCAGGACGAAGACGAGCCCCGATGCTCAGAAGCTGCTCGTCAATGGTTTGGGGGGCGTTGGCGGCAATCACTTCGCCCTTCGCCCTTCGCTCCTCCCGAGCCGCCTCGATGGCCAGAGGGACGGCCTGCGAATGGCCGGGAAAGAAGTCTGCCAAGGCAGAAGGAAAGATAGTCAGAAAATCAGAAATCAGCCCGACGCAGAGTCGGAAGACCAAAGAAGAGAAAAAGACTTACCATCAACGATGTCCTCAAGCTCGTGGTAGCCGGAGGTCAGCATCGCCTCCCGGTCGGTCCACGCGGAGCGTTCGACCTCGAACTCGGCCATGAGGGCATCCTCCCGCGACTTGGCGTCGTCCTGCGCCTTCCGGAGCAGCTCTTTCTGCTCGGCCAGCTGCGTCGCCAGCAGATCGCGCTCTTTGACGAGCTTGTCACACTCCTCCTCCTTGGCGCGGCGAGCGGTGTTGGCCTCGCCCAGCTGCTCCTGGAGGGCGGCGTTGGCGCCTGAAGATCAAAGAAGAAGACAAGAAAGTCATCGATGGTAGATCGCCGGAGATCCGCCCGACTGCTCAGCGAGCGGCCGAACCTCGGGATTACAGCCCGGAGGTGCGCCAGCGCCCCGCGAAGAAGGAAGAACTAGCTCACCTCGGCTTTCCGTCGGATCGGGCGGTCCACTTCTTCAGCTCCTCAACGCTGCGGTTGAAGGCAGTGGCGCGAGATTGTGGTATTCTGCAAAGCCGCAAAGCAAAAGTTAGTCCTCGGAGCTCACTGAAGGAGTTCGAGCCGCTGCTCAGCAGCCGCCCCAACTCGGGATTACACCCGCAGGAGGCCGCGCCGCTACCTGAAAAAGACGAAAAAAAAAAGAGAGACGAAACATACCCGGACGGAGGTCCGCAAGGCCAGATGCGCTCTGGTGCAGACTTGGAGGGCGTCGCCCTCTTCGTATAGCTTTGACTGGACGTCCAGGAGGGCCTGGTTTAGCGGGCCGGTGCCGCCTCCGCGCAGCCAGCCGGTGGGCGCGGCACTGGAGGCCTCGACGTCCAGATTCGCCGAACTTGCGGCGCCAGTCTCCCGAGCTCGCGGCGCTGAGCTCGTCCTCTCAAGTCGGCGGCGCGCTAGCGCGGCGACCTGAAGAAGCAGTTGCGCCTCGGCATCGTCCGCGGTCAGAGGATCTTGCGGGTCCACCGGCTGCTTGCCATGTGGCCTCCCAGACGGAGGCGGTGGAGGCGGCGGAGGCGGCGCGTGAGTGTCCGAGCCTGAGACGTCGCCGCCCTCCTCCGCGAGAGGGTTCGCGGCGCCGACCTCTCCGGTCTGCCCCGTGAACTCCTGAGCCGGCTGTGCCGACGACAATGGAGGGACGAGCATCGCCGATCGGCGACGCGCGACCTCCTCGGCGTGCCGTTTCGCCGCAGCAGCAGTCTCGGCCTCCTCCAGTCGCCACTGGGCATTGGCGGCCGCCTTCTCGGCCTCCGCCTTCTCCAGGCGGTCGGCCTCTTCTTCATCGCGCTTCTCCCGCGCGTTCCGTTCCATTCCCTCCCGAAGGTCGGCGGCGGGATCAATCCGCCGAGTGTTGGCGGATGTCTCCACTGACCCCATGACGGAGGGGACGGTGGCTCTCTCAAGGGAGAGGGGAGCTCTGGAGAAGATCGAAGGGAAAATCAAAGAAGACTCATGTAAGATCAAACAAAAAATGAAAGAGTAAAAGGACTTACGAGGAAACTAGTGGCGGCCTTCTCACTTCCTTTCGGAAGCGGTTGGCCTTCGCGGCCGCCTCCTCCCGCTTGGTCGCGGCGGCGGCCCCCTTGAACTTCTTTTGCTTGCCGCCGGGCGCACTCGGCCTGGCGTGACGCCTCTTCGCGCCCGGCTTGGCGGAGCGGCCGCCTCGGCGGCGGCGCTGACGACTTCCACGCCGACGCTCCCCGGGCCAGTCGGCGAAGGTCGCCGACGGCCTGAGGCCGCCGTCTGCTCCGTCTCCGCCGCCTTCGGCGTCGGCCTCCAGCGCCGCCGCCCCCAAGTCGGGATCGTCGACGTCGCTGACCTCGCGATCAGGGACGTAATCGCGAGGCTCTCTTATGGTGCCGGCTGCGGGCGCCGTGAGGGGATTCTGCCCAGAAGAAGCCAACGATGATTAGAGTTTGGAGTCAGATGCAAAGAAGATTGAACTACAAACGGATGCGACTTACCATTGGAGGGGGGTTGTCGCGTGAGTACGGTTCGTTGCCGAACTGCCAGTCCTCCATGAACTCGCAGTGGGCGATGTGGTTCACCAAGTTCGCCACCTCTCCGCGCGGCATGTCCTTGGTGCACAGCCGGCTCGGATCGTGGCGGCCGCTCATCTGACAGATGAGGTGAGGCCGGCCCTGGAGCGGAAGGACTCGGCGCGCCACGAAGGCGGCCAGAAGATCGGAGGCGACGAGCCCCTCCGACTGCAGCAGAACTCGGAGTCGCGCCATGGCGCCAGCTCCGGAGGGCGAAAGTGATTTGGACCGGTGGGACCAACTGGCAAGCCGGCCAGTCAGAGGCTCGGGGTCGAAGGGCGGCAGGTTGACCCAGTCGCCATCGGTGGAGATGTTCTTCACGTAGAAGTAGGACTTCTGCCAGATCTTCACCGACTTCACCAACGGAATGGGAGGGAAAGGATTGTCGGCCGTCGAGCGCCGCACCGTGATGTAGATGCCGCACTGAGCCGGCATGCCGGCGGCCTGAGTACCAAGTTTTGAAGAAAAAACTCCCCCCACAGCTCGAGGGTGGGGAGAACGCCGATGTAGCCTTCGCACAGAGTGGCGAAGGCGGAAAGAAGCACCACCACGTTGGGGGTGAGGTGGTGCGGCTGCAGCTTGTGGAACTCCAGGAACGAGCGGAAGAATCCGCTCGCCTGAAGCCCCAGCCCGCGCATTAGGTGCGAGCGGAAAATGACCCGCTCGCCCTCCTCCGGCGCGGGCCGGATCTCTCCGCCGGCCTGGACGGGCGTGCACCAGGTCCGCTTCCGGAGACGGCGGGTCCGGCGGAGAAAGTCGATGTGCTCCGCCTCCACGTCGGAACCGTCCCACACACCGGAGCGCGAGGTGGGGGGCGCGGAGGAGGAAGAGCTCATCGTCGATGAAGAAGACGCTCTGGCTCGCGGCGGAGGAAGAAGGAAGGGCAAGAGAGCGGGGGAGAGGGTGTGCGTACAGTGACGCCCCGCTCCTCCCCGCCTATTTATAGCCCTGCGGGCTGAGGAGCCGAGGGGGCGGACGTGGGATTAACTGCGCCTGAGGCCCCACGCCGCCCACGATTAACCCCCACGAAGTTACTGCGCGCAGTAACAACGTGGGGATGCCAACCGCCCGCAGCCACAGCGGATCCGCCCGGAAGCCGAGGCGCGGTAGTGGCGGGCCCCACCTGGCGGCCCGTCCCGTCACGCGCGTGGGTAGGCAGACTATCCGCCCCACGTGGCGCCGCGCGATAGGACCATCTCGATGGCGGTAGAGAAGCGTATCCGATACGCCGCCTATCTTCCCGCCGCGACTTGCGAATAAGTAAGCCCCTCGCTGAACAAATCCGACTTTGGCGAGACGGCCCGAAGAAGCAGCGGCCGAGTCTCAGAATCGGCGCTGGGCAGATTGAAACTGTTGAAGCCCCACAAGGCGGCGCTCGCAGGGCTTCACCAGCTTCGGGGACTACTGTCGGAGTAATGGGCCACGGGTAGGCCGACCCGGGACCCAAGATCTTTCAAGACATCGGGGCAAGACGCGCCCCTCTGGCCGCGTCCCAGCTGGCGACCTTCGGGGAGGCCGAGTCCCAGCTGGCGATCTTTGGAGAAGCCGAGTCCCAGACGGCGACTCTGAAGCAAGCCGACTCCGGGCTTGCAACCCTCAGGGGGGCCGACTATGGGAGTCGGCCCGCGACCTTTCACGAAGACCGATGCAGGGCACGGCCCCGACGTGGCCGTCCCCTCCGACCCACGAGGGGTGGGCGTGGCTACAGTGAGCCGTATCGCCGGAGATCTCCGGTGAGGCGCGGCACTGTTGCCATGCCCCCCTGACCTCAGCCACAGTGCGTGATGCATTGTGCCCATGACGGCGGCCTTTACCGCCCGAAGATCGCCGGGCCACCCGCTGCTGGGAGAATCAAGACGGTCGAGGCGCTGAAGACGGCCCTGGGGGAGTCGGCCTCCTCAGAGTCGGCCGCCTCCCCGCCAGGGCCCCACAAGCCATAAACCAGATTGATGGGGAATGGTGACAGTGATCGCCTGACAGACGACGGCACTGTTCCCACGACCCCATGACCAAGCCTGCGTCATAAGGAGTGTTGCACAGTGTTCCGCCTGTCCGCGGGACCCACCAGTCGGCGGGCCCCAGAAGCCGGCAGGGGGACGGCGGCGTGAGAGACAGACGGCTGGGGGGCCACGCCCAGTCAAATTACTATTGTACCCCCAGGGGGTAGGCCTATATAAACCCCCCGAGGCACCCGTGCAAAGGGTTGGACCTTGGATAGATTTAGACACATAGAAAGCAGAGGAGAGAGCCAGCCTCGCTCCCTCCTGCCTCCCGATACAGCTCCAGGAGCACCTTTGTAACCATCTCACCATAGTGATCATGCGGAGACCCCGCAAAGCAGCAGTAGGGGTGTTATCTCCCCGGAGAACCCCGGTTGGGTAAGATTCGCCGGCGTGCATGTCTGCGCCTCATCCTGCTTCGAGTGCACCGGCGACGTTCTACTCGCCCCACCATGATAAGCCACCCGTTGGCATATGTCGCACCCAACCCCCGAAACCGTATGAATTATGGTTTGGGAAGAAACCTAAGATGTCGTTTTCTAAAAGTTTGGGGATGCGATGCTTATGTCAAGAAACTTCCACCGAGAAGCTCGAACCCAAGTCGGAAAAATGCGTCTTCATAGGATACCCTAAGGAAACCATTGGGTATACCTTCTACTTAATATCTGAGGGCAAGATATTTGTTGCCAAGAACGGGTCCTTTCTGGAGACAGATTTTCTCTCCAAAGAATTATGTGGGAGGAAAGTAGAGCTTGATGAAGTACTACCTCTTGAAACGATAAGTAGCGCAACTCAGGAAGATGTTCCTGTGATGCCTGCACCGACAAGAGAGGAGGTTAATGATGATGATCAAGATACTTCGGATCAAGCTCCTACTGAACTTCGAAGGTCCACAAGGACACGTTCTGCACCAGAGTGGTACGGTAACCCTGTCTTGGGAATCATGTCGTTAGACAGCGGTGAACCTTCGAACTATGAATAAGCGATGGCGGGCCCAGATTCCAACAACTGGCTTGAAGCCATGCAATCCGAGGTAGGATCCATGTATGAAAACAAAGTATGGACTTTGACAGACTTGCCCGATGATCGGCGAGTAATAGAAAACAAATGGATCTTTAAGAAGAAGACGGATGCGGATGGTAATGTTACCATATATAAAGCTCGACTTGTCGCTAAGGGTTATCAACAAGTTCAAGGGATTGACTACGATGAGACTTTCTCTCCTGTAGCGAAGCTGAAGTCCATCTGAATCATGTTAGCAATTGCCGCATACTATGATTATGAGATATGGCAAATGGACGTCAAAACGGCATTCCTTAACTGTCACCTTAAGGAAGAACTGTATATGATGCAGCTGGAAGGTTTTGTCGACCCTAAGAATGCTAACAAGGTATGCAAGCTCCAGCGCTCCATCTATGGGCTGGTGCAAGCATCTCGGAGTTGGAACATTCGCTTTAATGAGATGATCAAAGCGTTTGGGTTTATGCAGACTTATGGAGAAGCCTGCGTTTACAAGAAAGTGAGTGGGAGCTCTGTAGCATTTCTCATATTATATGTGGATGACATACTTTTGATGGGAAATGATATAGAACTTTTGGACAGCATTAAGGCCTACTTGAATAAGTGTTTTTCAATGAAGGACCTTGGAGAAGCTGCTTACATATCAGGCATCAAGATCTATAGAGATAGATCAAGACACCTCATAGGTCTTTCACAAAGCACATACCTTGATAAGATATTGAAGAAGTTCAATATGGATCAGTCCAAGAAGGGGTTCTTGCCTGTGTTGCAAGGTGTGAAATTAAGCTCGGCTCAATGCCCGACCACGGCAGAAGATAGAGAAAAGATGAGTGTCGTCCCTTATGCCTCAGCCATAGGGTCTATCATGTATGCCATGACCTGTACCAGACCTGATATAAACCTTGCCGTAAGTTTGATAGGAAGGTACCAAAGTAATCCCGACATGGAACACTGGACAGCGGTCAAGAACATCCTTAAGTACCTAAAAAGGACTAAGGATATGTTTCTTGTATATGAAGGTGACGAAGAGCTCGTCGTAAAGGGTTACGTCGACGCTAGCTTCGACACAGATCTGGATGACTCTAAGTCACAAATCAGATACGTGTATATTTTGAATGGTGGGGCGGTAAGCTGGTGTAGTTGCAAGCAGAGCGTCATGGCGGGATCTACATGTGAAGCGGAGTACATGGCAGCCTCTGAGGCAGCGCATGAAGCAATCTGGGTGAAGGAGTTCATCACCGACCTAGGAGTCATACCCAATGCGTCGGGGCCGATTGCACTCTTCTGTGACAACACTGGAGCTATTGCACTTGCCAAGGAGCCCAGGTTTCACAAGAAGACCAGGCACATCAAGCGTCGCTTCAACTCCATTCGTGAAAATGTTCAAGATGGAGACATAGATATTTGTAAAAGTACATACGGACCTGAATGTAGCAGATCCGCTGACTAAACCTCTCCTAGAGCAAAACATGATCAACACCAGAACGCAATGGGTGTTCGATACATCACAATGTAACTAGATTATTGACTCTAGTGCAAGTGGGAGACTGTTGGAAATATGCCCTAGAGGCAATAATAAAATGGCTATTATTATATTTCTTTGTTCATGATAATTGTCTATTGTTCATGCTATAATTGTATTGTCCGGAAATCGTAATACATGTGTGAATACATAGACCACAACAAGTCCCTAGTGAGCCTCTAGTTGACTAGCTCGTTGATCAACATATAGTCATGGTTTCCTGACTATGGACATTGGATGTCATTGATAACAGGATCACATCATTAGGAGAATGATGTGATGGACAAGACCCAATCCTAGGCATAGCACAAAGATCGTGTAGTTCGTTTCGCTAGAGCTTTTCCAAATGTCAAGTATCATCTCCTTAGACCATGAGATTGTGCAACTCCCGGATACCGTAGGAGTGCTTTGGGTGTGCCAAACGTCACAACGTAACTGGGTGACTATAAAGGTGCACTACGGGTTTCTCCGAAAGTGTCTGTTGGGTTGGCACGAATCAAGACTGGGATTTGTCACTCCGAATGACGGAGAGGTATCTCTGGGCCCACTTGGTAATGCATCATCATAAGGAGCTCAATGTGAACAAGTGACTGGTCACGGGATCATGCATTACGGTACGAGTAAAGTGACTTGCCGGTAACGAGATTGAATGGGGTATTGGGATACCGACGATCGAGTCTCGGGCAAGTAACATACCGATTGACAAAGGGAATTGTATACGGGAATGATTGAATCCTCGACATCGTGGTTCATCCGATGAGATCGTCGAGGAGTATGTGGGAGCCAACATGGGTATCCAGATCCCGCTGTTGGTTATTGACCGGAGAGGCGTCTCGGTCATGTGTGCATGTCTCCTGAACCCGTAGGGTCTACACACTTAAGGTTCGGTGACGCTAGGGTTGTAGAGATATTAGTATGCAGTAACCCGAAAGTTGTTTGGAGTCCCGGATGAGATCCCGGACGTCACGAGGAGTTCCAGAATGGTCCAGAGGTGAAGAATTATATATAGGAAGTCAGGTTTCGGCCATCGGGAATGTTTCGGGGGTCACCGGTATTGTACTGGAACCACCGGAAGGGTCCCGGGGGTCCATCGGGTGGGGCCACCTATCCCGGAGGGCCCCATGGGCTGAAGTGGGAGGAGAACTAGCCCCTGGTGGGCTGGTGTGCCCCCCTTGGGCCCACCCTGCGCCTAGGGTTGGAAACCCTAGGGGTGGGGGTGCCTCCACCTGGCTTGGGGGGCAAGTTTCCCCCCCGGCCGCCGCCCCCCTTGGAGATTGCATCTCCTAGGGCCGGCGCCCCCCCTAGGGGGCCTATATAAAGGGGGGAGAAGGGAGGGCAGCCGCACCCCATGCTCTTGGCGCCTCCCTCTCCCCTTGCTACACCTCTCCCTCTCGTAGAAGCCCGGCGAAGCTCTACTGAGATCTCTGCTGCATCCACCACCACGCCGTCGTGCTGCTGGATCTCCGTCAACCTCTCCTTCCCCCTTGCTGGATCAAGAAGGAGGAGACGTCTTCCTCAACCGTACATGTGTTGAACGCGGAGGTGCTGTCCGTTCACCACTAGGATCATCGGTGATTTGGATCACGACGAGTACGACTCCCTCAACCCCGTTCTCTTGAACGCTTCCGCACGCGATATACAAGGGTATGTATATGCACTCCCCTCTCTCGTTGCTAGATGACTCCATAGATTGATCTTGGTGAACGTTGGAAATTTTTTATTTTATGCAACGTTCTCCAACACATACAGAGCTTCATACGGTGACATCTTTAAACTGGTCTGGAAGCTATTGTTATACGAGAACTCGGCGTACGGCAAGCAATCTTCCCATTTTTGTCCTTGGGCCAAAGCACAGGCTCGCAACATATCTCCGAGTATTTGGTTTACCCTTTTTGTCTGTCCATCAGTCTGAGGATGATAAGCGGTACTGTATTTCAATTCCGTCCCCAAGGCTTGATGGAGACGGGACCAAAAAGCGGAGGTAAAAAGTGAACCTCGGTCAGAAGTGATGGTTCGGGGGACTCCATGCAGACTGACTATTCTGGATACATACAGTTGTGCAAGCTCATCTGCTCGATGTGAGGTTCTGATCGGGGGGAAGTGGGCTACCTTGGTTAATGTATCCACTATGACCCAGATTGCATCATTGCCCCTTCGGGTCTTAGGTAGTCCTGTGATGAAATCCATACAGACATCATCCCGTTTCCATTGTGAGACTGGCAGCGGTTGGAGAAGTCCAGCTGGCTTCTGATGCTCTGCCTTTACTTTGTTGCATATGCCGCAACAGGCCACGAAATAAGCAACGTCCTTCTTCATTCCATCCCACCAAAATATTTGTCGAAGGTCTTTGTACATTTTTGTACCTCCAGGGTGAATTGAATACGAGTATTCGTGGGCTTCTAACAGGATCTTCTGCTTTAAATCCGCTTGATTAGGCACACAAATCCTTCCCCTGAATCGGAGGGTACCGAACTGATCCTTCGATAAATCAGAATGCTTGACACGTTTCTGCAGATCGGCGTCGCCTGGCTGGGCCTTGCAGATTTCTTCCTCAAGAGTAGGGGTAACTTCCAGAATATTAGCAAGGACAACCTCAACTATGACTAGGTTGAGCTGAGCAATCTCTTCGGTAAGTTCAGGAGGCAAAGGTTCCAATATGACATTTAAACTGACGGGCTTTCGACTCAGTGCATCGGCAACCACGTTGGCCTTACCCGGATGGTAATTTATTCCGAGGTCATAATCCTTGACCAACTCAAGCCATCTTCGTTGATGGAGATTTAAATCCGGCTGAGTAAATATATATTTGAGGCTTTTGTGATTGGTAAAAATTTGGCACCTCTCCAAATTTTTAAAGCATGAACCACCACGGCCAATTCCAAATCATGAGTGGGGTAATTCCCCTCGTGGGGTCATAGCTGTCGTGAGGCGTAAGCTACTACCTTGCCATCTTGCATAAGTACGCATCCCAGTCCTTGCCTGGAAGTGTCGCAATACACATCAAAGCTGCGGTAGATATCTGGAAGTGCTAATACCGGTGCAGTTGTCAGTCGTTTCTTTAACTCCGTGAAACTTTTGTCACAGTCCTTAGTCCATTCAAACTTCTTATCCTTTTTTAGCAGCTCTGTCATGGGTTTAGCAATTTTGGAAAACCCTTCAACGAAACTCCGGTAATATCCGGCTAATCCAAGAAAACTCCAGATCTGAAATACGGTTGCGGGTGGCAACCAATCGAGTACATCTTTTACTTTGCTTGGGTCCACGGTTATACCTTCGGCGGATAGCACATGTCCGAGGAATCCAACTTGCTTGAGCCAGAACTCACATTAACTAAATTTGGCGTATAACTGATGCTCACGGAGTCGTTGTAACACTACTCGGAGGTGTTCCTTATGCTCTTCTTCATTTCTTGAGTAATTGAGTATATCATCGATGAAGACTACCAAGAACTTATCGAGGAAGTCCATGAATACTTTATTCATCATGTGCATGAAGAAAGCAGGGGCATTGGTGAGGCCAAAAGACATAACAGTATATTCATAAAGACCGTAGCGAGTGGTGAATGTGGTCTTGGGAATATCCTTCTTTTTAATTTTGAGTTGATAGTATCCAATCCGTAAATCAATCTTGGCGAATACCTTGGCCCCACTAAGCTGATCAAACAAATCATCAATTCTTGGCAGAGGGTATTTGTTTTTGATTGTGACATCATTCAGCTGACGGTAATCCACACACATGCGGAGGCTGCCATCTTTCTTGTCCATGAAGATAGCAGGTGATCCCCATGGTGAAGAGCTGGGACAGATATATCCTTTCCGGAGCATTTCATCAAGATGTTTCTTTAGCTCCACTAATTCTGATGACGGCATTCGGTAATACTTCTTGTGTATTGGTGTGGTTCCGGGCACAAGATCTATTGCAAACTCAATCTCTCGATCAGGTGGCATGTCTGGCAGTTCTTCTGGAAATACATCAGGAAACTCGCTGACCACCAGAATTAATTCCAATTCAGCCATTGCTGTGAAGACCACTTCCTTTGAGGGCATGCTTCTACGAGCATAAAATTTTGTAGCCTGTCCCTCTTGGCTGGTCAAGTTGACTTCTCGGGTCGCACAATTTATGCACACTTGATATTGAGTCAGCCAATTCATACCGAAGATAACATCCAACTTATCGGACTCAATAAGTATCAAAGAAGTTGGAAAACGGACTCCGTTGATATTGACTTCCAGATTGCGGCAGACTAGATTGCTTCTGATTGGAGATCCCGGGGTTTGTACCAGCATATTCTTGCCCAAAAGCGAACAAGGAAATTTGTTTTGGGCAACAAAACTCTGAGAAATAAAAGAGTGGGAAGCCCCAGAGTCAAATAGAATCACTGCAGGTATGTTATTAACAGGGAACATACCAATGAGGACTTCGGGGTTCTCTTGGGCTTCAACGGCGGAGATGTGATGAACGTATCCCGTGATGTCGTGCTGATTCGGGCATGCCTCGATGTAATGGACATGTGGCTTGAATGTAGCATTTGTCCGGTTGTTCTTGGGACACTGTTTGGCATAATGTCCGGTTTGCCCACAAGTGTAACAAGAATTGCTGCATAGACGATCCTCTAGAATTAGGTTGAGCACGTCATTCTTGACTTGGGTGGTGGCCTTGTTAACAGTTTTTTGCCAATTGGGCTTGTATGCTACCTGAGTCGGCTGGCAGGTACGAGCCTTCTGCACTGGTTGCATTTCCTTTCTTGGCTCAAACTTGCGCTTGTGATCGTTGTTGGCAGACTTATTATCCGATACAAGCTTATGTTCCCTTTTAGCAATGAAAGCCTTGTTCACCAGGGTTTGGAAGTCTGGGAAATCAAACATACTGAGAGTACACCGGAGTTGCGGGTTTAATCCACCAAGAACCATGTCAATCTCTCTTTCCTCAATGGCCACGTCATATTGAGAGTACCGTGACAGATGATTGAATTTCTACAAATATTCTCCCACAGACTGACTTCCTTGGAGGAGTGCGAGAAATCCACGCTGCTTAGTCTTCATAATTCCCGCAGTCTTCATAATTCCCGCGGAGATGTGATATTTCCGGAATCGTTCCTTGAATCTTGACCAGGTAATTTCTTCATCAGCAAACCACATGGCTTTTTCATTTTCCCACCATATGGCAGCAGCGCCTTCAAGATAATGTGTTACAAATGGAACCTTATCCCCTTCATCAGTTCGAGCAACCTCAAGCTTCTTTTCCATAGTTCTCAACCAATCATCTGCATCCAAGGGATCAATGGCCTGACTGAAACTGGGAGGCTTAGTCCTTTGAAAATCTGATAGCTTGGAGTGATGACCGGGCTGATTTCCATTCTGTCCAATCACATCTTGAAGACTTCTTAGTATTTCAATCAGATCATTATTCCATCTTTCCTCAAACATATGCAGAATTTGCTCGGTGGAGGGCGGATTTGGCAGTGGAGGCGGTGGTGGAACGTACGGCTCGGGTGATTGCCCTGCCTGTCGTGCGGAACAATGAACATGAGAACCCTCGCGAACATTGCTACTGCAGCCTCCCTGCATCATCCTAATATGATTTTTCCCAAGGCAACACAACCGAGATGAGAAGCATTCGAAAACTGGGGAGAAGCCAGCAACAGAAGCCCGAGAAAACCGAAATGGCGAAGAAAAAAATACGGCGAATAAAATAGAGTTCCACATAAATATACATGGACTCATAAATGAAAGATAACAACATGCCAGGTCCAACTACCCTCATACATGAAATGAAACATCATGACTCGTACGACTACATCCATACTCCATCCTGACGACTGCGAATACTCAGCAACTCTACTGCTCTGCTGGTGCTGCGGGGTCCTCTCCTGAAGCGGACTCGAATCCTGAACTGACAGGGTTAACTGAGACCTCCGGGTTAAAGGTGACACGACGACGCTGCCTCGAGGGCTCTCCCTCCGGGGCAGGTGGAGGGTGAAGCATTGGGGCTATAGGAGTGGCGAGAAGTGAAACTCACTCAGCAGGAGCACTAAGTGGACTCACTGTCATCGTGCCCGAGCTACTCGGAGAAGTAACCGGGGAAACAGGGGATCTAGAACTGGCAGGAATGCTATGGTGGGGTTTTAGCTTAATGAATCTTTAGTAGTTGCGGATGCTTGCTAGAGTTCCAATCATAAGTGCATGTAATTCCAAGTAAGGGATGATATGTTAGCTTATGCCTCTTCCTCAAATAGAATTGCAATAGCGATTACCGGTCTAGTAACATAGTCAATTGCTTAGGGACAATTCCACAACTCCTATCACCACTTTTCCACACTCGCTATATTTACTTTATTGCTTCTTTATCTAAACAGCCCCTAGCTTTTATTTACGTGTTCTTTACTTTCTTGCAAACCTATCCTATCACACCAACAATGTACTTCTAGTTTCATACTTGTTCTAGGTAAAGCGAACATCAAGCATGCGTAGAGTCGTATCAATGGCCGATTGGACTTGAGAGAATATTTGTTCTACCTTTAGCTCCTCGTTGGGTTCGACACTCTTACTTATCGAAATAGGCTACAACTATCCCCTATACTTGTGGGTTATCAAGACCTTTTTCTGGCGCCGTTGCCGGGGAGTCATAGCGTGGGGTCAATATTCTCGTGTGTGCTTGTTTGTTTTATCACTAAGTAATCTTTATTTGTTGTTCTAAGTTGTTTTCACTCTTTAGTCATGGGTAGGAAACACAAAATACCAAAAAAATAGTTGTACCTACTGCACCAATGGTTGAAGAACCACTCAAAATCTATCACACTATTGAAGCTTTTTACTTGGATCATCATTGATCCCTATGTGCTCGTGCTGAAACCCCAACTAGCTTAATTGAGGGCAAATCTTTAGATGAGCATGCTTGTTATGTGCGACACTGTATATCTGAAAAAGGGAAACTATTATGGGATCAAATTCAACGTTTACAATGTTATGCTTGGAATTTATGTTGGGAATATGATTTTACTTGTTGTTCTGAAAACCCTAAGAAACACCTTCCCTACCAATGTGAGTTTATTGATAATGGAATCGTATCTTCATATGCTAAGGGTGTTTATAGTTACTATGATGTTCAACAAATTGAAGAATTTGTTGCTTTTAAGGGTGCTTTTGAAATTGCTTCTTTGATTGAAAAGTATGATGCTACTCTCTACAAATCTGAAAATTTTGCCATACTTGAATATTGTTATGAGAATTATGCTTCTAATACCTATGTTAAACAATATTTTGAGGCTTACCCCACTGTCCAAGAAGAGACTAATATTTTGCAGGAAGCTATGGAAGAAGAAATTGATGAAAGTGTGAGCTCATTGGATGAAAAAGATGATGAGGAGAGCGAAGAACAAAAGGAGGAAGAGCGGATTGATCACCCATGCCCACCTTCTAATGAGAGTAACTCTTCAATTCATACATTGTTTAATTCCCCTTCGTGCTTACCGAAGGATGATTGCTATGATGATTGCTATGATCCCGTTGATTCTCTTGAAATATCCCTTTTTGCTTGCTATGCTTGTGGCCAAGATGCCAATATGAATTATGCTTATGGAGATGAACTTGCTATAGTTCCTTATGTTAAACATGAAATTGTTGCTATTGCACCCACGCATGATAGTCCTATTATCTTTTTGAATTCTCCCGACTACACTATATCGGAGAAGTTTGTTCTTATTAAGGATTATATTGATGGGTTGCCTTTTACCATTACACATGATGATTTTGATGAATATAATATGCATGTGCTTGCTGCTCCTACTTGCAATTATTATGAGACAGGAACTATGTCTCCACCTGTCTATGTTTCTAACAAGATAGAATTGCAAGAAACTGTTTATACTATGCATTGGCCTTTACTATGTGTGCATGAATTGTTCTTTTATGACATGCCGATGCATAGGAAGAGAGTTAGACTTCGTTGTTGCATGATATATGTTACTTTGTGCTCGCTACTAAACTACAAATCATTGTTAATTAAAATTGGCTTTGATATACCTTGGGATCAGGGTGGATTCATTACTTGAGCACTATGTGCCTAGCTTAATGGCTTTAAAGAAAGCGCTGCCAGGGAGACAACCTGGAAGTTTTAGAGAGTCATTTATTTCTGTTGAGTGCTTTCATATAGTTTAAAAACAACAAAAATAAAGAGGGGAACCCAAAACTTTTCAAAAAGAGAAGTGAAAGTGAGAGAGACAAGCATTGTGAAAGTGGGCGACGTCCTTGAACTTTGTTCATGACCATGGGAACTTTGTGAATCTTAATTACAGAAACTTTTCAATAAAAATAATTATCCCCTTGTACAATTCCATTGTATTATAAAAATAATGTGCCAAGGTTTGCCTTTAGGATGTTTACAATGCTTGTTGGTTTGTATGGTGCAGGACAGAAACTTTGGCTCTAGTGAAGGATTTTACATTTTTAACTGGAACGTCAATTAGTTCTTATTCCTTCTGCAATGTCTTTCTATACAACTTGTTTATTTTTCCTAATTTTGGTGGAATTTTTGGGGTAACGGAAGTATGGTTGATGTCCAGATTACTACAGACTGTTCTGTTTTTGACAGATTCTGTTTTTGATGCATAGTTTGCTTGTTTTGATGAAACTATCAATTTATATCAGTGGATTAAGCCATGAAAAAGTTATATTACAGTAGACACAATGAAAAAACAAAATTTGAATTGGTTTTCTACAGTACTTAGAGTGGTGATTTGCTTTATTATACTAACGGATCTTACCGAGTTTTCTGTTGAAGTTTTGTGTAGATGTAGTGTCTAATCGAGGATGTCTCGATATGAGGAAAAGGAAGAAAGGCAAGAGATCAAGCTTGGGGATGCCCGAGGCACCCCAAGTAATTATTCAAGGAGACTCAAGCTTCTACGCTTGGGGATGCTGGGGTGGCATCCCCTCTTTCTTCAACAAGTATCGGTATGTTTCGGATACGTTTTGTTCATGCACTATGTGCAAGTCTTGGAGCGTCTTTTGCAATTAGGTTTTTATTTTTCTTTTAAGCACCATGCTAGTATGAGATAGTCCTTGGTTGATTTATAGAATGCTCATTGCACTTCACTTAAATCTTTTGAGTATAGCTTTATAGAATGCTTCATGTGCTTCACTTATATCATTTGAAGTTGGATTGCCTGTTTCTCTTTACATAGAAAACCGCCATTTGTAGAATGCTCTTTTGCTTCACTCATATTTGTTAGAGTGTGGGCATATCTTTTGTAGAAAGAATTAAGCTCTCTTGCTTCACTTATATCTATTTAGAGAGATGACAGGAATTGGTCATTCACATGGTTAGTCATAAAATCCTACATAAACTTGTAGATCGCTGAATATGATATGTTTGATTCCTTGTAATAGTTTTGCGATATAAAGATGGTGATATTAGAGTTATGCTAGTGGGTGGTTGTGGATTGTAGAGACACTTGTGTTGAGGTTTGCAAGTCCCGTAGCATGCATGTATGGTAACCGTTGTGTGACAAATTTGAAGCATGTGGTGTTTCTTTGATTGGTTTCCTTATGAGTGGCGGTCGGGGACGAGCGATGGTCTTTTCCTACCAATCTATCCCCCTAGGGGCATGCGTAGTAGTACTTTGCTTCGATGGCTAATAAACTTTTGCAATAAGTATACGAGTTCTTTATGACTAATGTGAGTCCATGGATTATACGCACTCTCACCCTTCCATCATTGCTAGCCTCTCCGGTACTGTGCATTGCCCTTTCACACCTCAAGAGTTGGTGCAAACTTCGCCGGTGCATCCAAACCCCGTGATACGATACGCTCTATCACACATAAGCCTCATTATATCTTCCTCAAAACAGCCACCATACCTACCTATCATGGCATTTCCATAGCCATTCTGAGATATATTGCCATGCAACTTCATCATCATCATATACATGACTTGAGAATTCATTGTCATATTGCTTTGCATGATCGTAAGATAGCTAGCATGATGTTTTCATGGCTTGTCCGATTTTTTGATGTCATTGCTACGCTAGATCATTGCACATCCCGGTACACCGCCGGAAGCATTCATATAGAGTCATATCTTTGTTCCAGTATCGAGTTGTAATATCGAGTTGTAAGTAAATAAAAGTGTGATGATCATCATTATTAGAGCATTGTCCCCAAAAATAAAAAATAAAGGCCAAAGAAAAAAAGAAAATAAATAAAAAGGGGCAATGTTACTATATATTTTTCCACACTTGTGCTTCAAAGTAGCACCATGTTCTTCATGTAGTGAGTCTCATATCTTGTGCTTCAAAGTAGCACCATGTTCTTCATATAGATTGTCTCCTATGCTTTCACTTTCATATACTAGTGGGAATTTTCATTATAGAACTTGGCTTGTATATTCCAACGATGGGCTTCCTCAAATGCCCTAGGTCTTCATGAGCAAGCAAGTTGGATGCACACCCACTTAGTTTCTTTTGTTGAGCTTTCATACACTTATAGCTCTTAGTGCATCCGTTGCATGGCAATCCCTACTCCTCGCATTGACATCAATTTATGGGCATCTCCATAGCCTGTTGATTAGCCGCGTCGATGTGAGACTTTCTCCTTTTTTTGTCTTCTCCACATAACCTCCATCATTATATTCTATTCCACCTATTGTGCTATATCTGTGACGCCCGGATAATCAAGCTACAGTAACCTCTGCTAATGACGCCATGTCACCTCCATTACTGTCGCTATTCTCGCGTTAGTTCAAAACGATTCGAATTCAAATTTGAATTTTTGGCAAACAACCAAAGTTTTCAAACTTAAAAACAAAAATGTTCAGACTGTGTCAAATAGTGCATAGATAATTATGGTGAAGTAAACACATTTTTAGAAAATGCATAAATATTTTAAGTTGAATTGAACAGAAAAGGAAATAAATAAAATAAAAGGAATAAAGAAAAACAAACCTAACAAACTACTAAAGAGAAAAAGAAAGCCCCCAACCCCCTCGGGCCAATTGGCCTAGCTAGCCGACAGTCGGCCAGCCCAACCGGCCCATCCGGGCCAAACCCACTCCCCCGTTCCCCCTTGTCGCCTCCTTCCTGGGGCGTTGTTCCTCCGACCGCGCCATGAACATGGCGCGTCCCCATCGCACCACCTCGCCGTCCCCGCCGACGGGATAAGGCCGCCACGCCCCCGCCGCCTCGGTTCCCTCTCCCACTCACCTCCCCCTGCTCTCCTCCCAGATCTCCGCCACCCCCGCTGTTCTCGATCCGCCTGCTCGAAGGCGCTCCATGGCCGTGGCCGTCATGTAGCCGTGGCCGCCGTCCTCCCCGCATCGCGCCAACGTGTCACCGGTCTCCCTCGTCGCCCGCCTCATCGTCCCCGACCGTTGATTCGAGCTCCGCGCCATCGCAGCATCATGGACGAGGTCGTCTTCTTCCTCCGCCTCGCCGCCGCTCATCCCCAACTCCGGTGACGCCCTCTGCAGCTACTAAGCCGCCAAGGGCCACCGTGTGTGCCGCTCGGTGAGCCCCCGCTCCCTTCCCTCTCTCTCTCTCTCGACGCCATTCGCTAGTTGGATGCGCCGCCCCCAACTTGCCCGAGCGCATCGCCGCACGCGCTCGTCGCCGGTAGCCGTCCGGTGACCATTTGGTCCCGGGCTCGTGGCCGTTGTGCTCGCACGCGCAAGTAGAGGCCTCCCGGCCATTTTGAGTGCTTGCCAACACGCCGCATCGCTGCTCCCTCGCGGCGACAACGCCGGCGTCCGCCCGCTTGCCGCCGGTGAAGCTGCGCCCCTCCTCGGCCGAGCCCGCCCATTCAATGCGCCACGGCGCGGGCGTTCGAAAGAGCCCACCCGCGCCCCCTTACATGCATCGTGGCGCGATTCCGGCGAGGTCCGCGCCCCTCCGCCGCGTTTTCATTCGCCGGCGGTGAACCTCCGCCGCCCGCCGATGTGGCCTGCTGCTGGGGTCCATCAGGGTCACTGCCTGGTGGCCCCAGGGGCCCGGCTGGCCTAGTTGACCATGGTCAACTTGCTGACTGGGCCGGTCCCAGAAGCTGACCAGTGGCCCCCACCCTATAAACTAATTACATGGGTTAATTTAATTAATATAGACTAATCTGTCACTGTCCAAAGGGCCCCATACTTAACTAATCATAATTAGTTTAAAACAAATCCTATTTCAACTCTGACCCAATGACAGGTGGGTCCCACTGGACCCACGGGTCAGATTTGACTCAGTCAACCGCGCTGTTGACTGATGACCTCAGCATTGCGCCATGCTGACGTCAGCAGACACTATTCTGGATAATGTTGGATTTAAATAAATAATTAAAATCAGAAAATGATTAAAACTTTAGAAAATCATATAAAATAATCCGTAACTCGGATGAAAAAACTTTGTACATGAAAGTTGCTCAGAACGACGAGACGAACCCGGATACGCAGCCTGTTCGTCCTCCATGCATCCCTAACATATAAAACTCGCAACATTTCCCCTCCGGCTCCTCTGCCCGAAAACGCAAAACACCGGGGATACTTTCCCGGATGTTTTCCCCCCTTCACCGGTATCACCTCATACCGCGTTAGAACACATCTAGCTCTGCTTGTTGACCTGTTATGCACTTGCTGGCTATGTATTTACTGTTTCTCCCCCCTCTTCTCTCCGGTAGCCCCTGTGATTTATCTTTGATGCCCTGTGGACTACTACGTCACCGACGACCCCTCCTTGTCTGAGCAACCTGGCAAGCCCCCCCCCCTTGATCACCAGATATCGCCTATTCTTCTCTATACTGCTTGCATTAGAGTAGTGTAGCATGTTACTGTTCGGTTACTCCTATTCTGTTGCATAGCCTGTCATTGTTGCTACAGTCATTGATACTTTACCCGCAATCCTAAATGCTTAGTATAGGATGCTAGTTTATCATTGGCCCTACATTCTTGTCAGTCTGCCTTGCTATACTATCGGGCCGTGATCACTTGGGAGGTGATCACGGGTATATACTATACATACATACATACAAACATACATACTATACAGATGGTGACTAAAGTCGGGTCCACTCGAAGAGTACCCGCGAGTGATTCACGGATTGGGGGCTGAAAGGACCTTTGTCCCGACGGCCCTCTGTGTGGATCTTTGTGGCGGAGCGACAGGGCAGGTTGAGACCACCTAGGCGAGAGGTGGGCCTGGCCCTGGTCGGCGTCTGCGGTTGCTTCATAATAACACGCTTAATGAGATCTTGGTATTTGATATGAGTCTGGCCATTTGGTCTATACGCACTAACCATCTACGCGGGAGTAGTTATGGGTATCCCGGCGTCGTGGTATCAGCCGAAGCCTTGTTGACGCTGGCCGACGAGGCGCGCGCCGGATTGGACTGGAACGCCTACTCTTGTATAAGGGAGGCTAGGTCTGCTTCCGGCCGCCCTTGCAACGTGCAGGTGTGCAATGGGCAATGGGCCCGGACCCCTGCGCGCATAGGATTTAGACCGGTGTGTTGACCTCTTTGTTGTGCCTAGGTGGGGCTGCGACGTGTTGATCTTCCGAGGCCGGGCATGACCCAGGAAAGTGTGTCCGGTCAAATGGGATCGAGCATGTTGGGTTATGTGGTGCACACCTGCAGGGAAGTTTATCTATTCGAATAGCTGTGTCCCTCGGTAAAAGGACGACCCGGAGTTGTACCTTGACCTTATGACAACTAGAACCAAATACTTAATAAAACACACCCAGACAAGTTCCACAGACAACCCGGTGATCGCTTTTCTACAGGGCGACGAGGAGAGGATCGCCGGGTAGGATTATGCTATGCGATGCTACTGGAGATGCTACTTGGAGATGATACTTGGAGATGCTACTTGAAGATGCTACTTGGAGGACTTCAATCTACTCTCTTCTACATGCTGCAAGACGGAGGCTGCGAGGTTTAGTCTTCGACGGTGATTAGCTATCCCCTCTTATTCGGCATTCTGCAGTTCAGTCCACCGATATGGCCCTTTACACATATACCCATGCATATGTAGTGTAGCTCCTTGCTTGCAGTACTTTGATGAGTACTCACGGTCGCTTTCTCCCCCTTTTCCCTTTCCTTTCTTTACGGTTGTCGCAACCATATGCTGGAGTCCAGAGCGACGCCACCGCCGATTTATTTACTCCTACTACACCGGAGGTGCCTACTACTACATGCAGGCCGCAGACGACGACCAGGAGTAGTTTAGGAGGATCCCAGGCAGGAGGCCTGCGCCTCTTTCGATCTGTATCCAAGTTTGTGCTAGCCATCTTATGGTAACTTGTTTAACTTATGTCTGTACTCAGATATTGTTGCTTCCGCTGACTCGTCTAAGATCGAGCACTTGTATTCGAGCCCTCGAGGCCCCTAGCTTGTATTATGATGCTTGTATGACTTATTTATGTTTTAGAGTTGTGTTGTGATATCTTCCCGTGAGTTCCTGATCTTGATCGTACACATTGCGTGCATGATTAGTGTACGATTGAATCGGGGGCGTCACAAGTTGGTATCAGAGCCGACTGCCTGTAGGAATCCTCCTTCCACACTCCTTGGCCGAAGTCGAGTCTAGTCACTACTAAACTTTTACTAACTTGTCTGTGAGCCTTACGGGCCCACGTCGCCATTGGGTGGTACTAGGATCTTTTACTCCTCGACCTTTACTCTAGGATTCTGAACTCTCTTCTATTCGGGTTAAACGATTTTTACTAAAATCTAACTTTAGGTTCTCGAAAATACTTTCTCCCGGAGAGCCCCTTCAGTCCAGATGATCGCCGACTGCACCAGAAGATTTCGAAGATACTCTTCGATTTTCTCCCGAGACCTTGTGCCCGTTGCTTTTGCAATTCCCTTCCACCGAAATATCCCTATGGATAAATACTTACACATGTCGTGCTTACTTTTATTCCCAGTCGATCTTGTTATTACAAGATACCTCGAAATTCTCTTTAATGTTCCGAGAATACTTTGTGCCTACTGCCTTGCAGTTCTTTGCTACACGAATACCACTACGGATAATTTCTCGCACTTACCGAGTATCCACTCATCCCCAGTTGATTCATGTATGTCACCAATCCTCGAAATATCATTCGATCTTCCCAAAATCTTGAGCATCCTATTGCTCTCGAAATTCTTGATTGCTTGCATTATGGTTAATCCCATAAGTCTAGTAATCTTGTTGACATCCATTGTCATTGTCATTTTGAGTCCGTTGATTCGATTTGTTGCGAAAGCTCGCAATCCTCAATAAGATCCTAGAATTCATCCTTCTGGCTCAGACGTCGTTTTAATCATGAGATGGATCTCAACCAATCAAATTGCCATCGATTGTACCCCTACGCCTACTCAACTTATCCATCCTTGATCAGAGCGTTGCTTCTGATCCCCTGATTTGGAGATCATAATTCTTTTGCAATTTAACTTTGGATTAGTCAGATGTTTCTATAATCAGATCTCCTTGCATTGTTTCTTCCTCTGGTTGAGTACCGATGCTCACATCAGATCCCTTGAGGACCACCGGATCCTTTGTTGGGTTTTATCCGATAACGTCCTCCATATTCAATCACTTTGGAAGTTCTTTCTCCATTGGTAAATCCTATCCTCTGATTGACCAACCATGCTCTACTTTTGAGCTTGTATTATGTACTCCGAAGTTTGTGGTATATGTTCCTAAGATGCCCTGATGGGTTGAACCTACGCCTTCCCTAATCCGTGTGAACCCGAAAGATTACACGGGTCATATTTATCTGGTATTGCACCAGGTAAAAAAACACTTTCAACAACTAATGTCATTCTCGAAATACGAGAGGTGAATGAAAGGTTATGCATTGAAGAAGTGGGAGTCGACCTTGAACTTTGTGTTCATGCCCATGGACATGATGTAGATCATATCATTAAAGCTTCTCTTAAATTAATTATTCCGTTGGTATAAGTTCTTATATCTGGGATTTGGCCTTTTGCAATCGTGGTTCCGACCATGATCTCCTTGAAATACCATTTCTCGTGCAAGTTTAAGCACTTATCTTCTTTAGAGCAATACCCCAGTCTAAGCTCTACTTTGGACTGTTGTCGAGTATTACCCCCTGGTATCTCGAGATTATCTTGGAACTGCATAACTCCTTATGAGTTCTTCATCAAGTACTACATTCTCACTGATTACAATTTTTCATGGGCTCTGAGTTATTAAACACTCAAAGAGATCGATAACTGAACCGAGTCCGCACTACGGTTCAACAACTCTTAGTAATCTTCTTTAAGTACGAAGTTTGTACCCGATCACGCTATTCCTAGCCTTATCGGCTATATCATTATCGTGCAACTTTTTAACTGCACTATCGTGTCCTTTTGAAGCACAATTTTCGACGATGAGCTAAGCTTACGCCGCTCTCCTCCTCATATCATTTCGCCTTGACCAACAAGCTTGATTCCGAGTTTGTGTCGTATCCGTGGTTTTAATAACTTTTCGCTCCATCCTTCCTTTTGCTTGATGTCGTCGATGAGCGATTATATCTTCATGAAACCTCTCGACAAATGTGTCATGATCATCATCAACATTTTGAGCTCTTCCAGGGTATCAAGAATTCATGATGAGAAATACCATCCTTTCCCTCGATGATTTGTCTTATCATCGACCACTTTATTGCCTTCCATTCAACACAAACTTGTCCGTGTTTTGTGTTCTACCTTGAGTTCCTTGCTATCCAGCATTTGTTTTTATTTACCTTGGAGTATTACCATATTTTATGTCAAGGATGTTGTGAGGACCGCTCCACCTCTTAACGAATTCTTGGTATTGTGATACTTCTCACCCTCACCATTCTTTCTTGGTCCCCGTGTTGATTCTAACCGGGATACCAACACGTGAACCATGCTGCTTGGATTCTGTACTTCTAGCAACCCTATTGCTTGAAGTTAATGGTCGACATTTCATTCTTAGACCATTGGTTTTCGAATCACCATTCTAACATTGATCTTGCTACCTAAGCCCATATTTCGGGTGCACTTTCAACCAGTGATTAATTGTGTATGTTTCCCTCGAGCATACAACATTAAATCATTTGAATTGACAAGTGTCATCTTCTTGTTCACATTATTGTGGAAGTCCATTTGTTTGAAATTCTCGATGAATTGTCGCTGAGCTCATCAGCCACCTCCTCATCCCCTCCATGGTTTAATGGTGAACTATTGTTTCAGGAACTCGCTTCCATAGTTCAATTCCCGAGAATATTACAATGTCATCTCGACAATTTGTGTTGCACCTTTTCTTCTCAGGTATCCTAAGCCCGAGGTATCCAAACACCAATCAGATCTGAATCTCGGTTAGATATGATGGTTGGAACTTATTTCCAAGAGTTATAACAATGGTCTTTATGTGACCCGGTAAGGTGATGTTGTGCCTAGCACACCTGGTCGGAGGCCTATTGTTGTAGTTCCCTTTTCAGCAAAGTTACCCATTCTTCCATGGGGAAACTGTAAGACTTATTTTACAAGTTATTCCTGATGGATCCTTGGTGTTTCCAAAGTTTGATCTTCACCTGATGACCATGTCAATGCTATCTCGAAGCATGTCTATGGTACTCCGATTTTCAACAAGAACATTTAAAGCCCAATGATAAATGTTTCTTGATCAATTATCCAAACACCGCTGTATGGATAATGTCGTGAAAATTTTCTCCCCTACCTAAAGAGTTTTCTATATTATATCCTGTCATGGATATCATGCTCTGCTTGTCCTTGGGAAGGATATACCCTTGAATTATGTGTTTAAACACATTTTCCTTTCCATTGGTTGGTTTAACATTTCTTCTGATCTTTATGATCTAAGCCATAATATTCTCCTGCTCATGTAAACACCTCAAAGGTACAACTCTATCAAGAAGACCTCATTATTATTGTTGATGACATTCTGGTAACCATCGACGGGTGATAACTTTGCCAATTGGTTCGCCTCGTTCAACAAGCAGGAAAATTGCTCTTTGTTCCCCGTCCTTGGTACGGACATTGTTGCCGACATAACTGACACACTATTCTCTTACATGCCTTGCTTACTTGATCGAGCAAGATGTCACCGCCTTTCCTTCTTTTAACCCACATGGTGGGCCCATAACCACAGCCCCACAGATCGAAACCCGACTCTCCTGCATAACGCTATTTATAATGGTTATTCTCGCTATTTCAGATTTAATTCACGGGCCACCTTCCTAGTGTTCTATTCTCGTATCGACGCAATCCTTACTCTCGTTGTTCAACCCCTTTCTCACCCTGGTTCGCACCTCGAGCAACTATCTATCCGCTTCGAACCTCTTATTGTACCTTCGTACCTTACTCTCGATGTATTTTATATGTTCAACTCGAGAGATACTCTTATGCTCATTCTTGGGTTAACCCCAGATAGTTTCCCTCCTAAGCATTCTGTCATAGCCAAGCTGCCCCTTACCTATTTGTAAGTACGTTGGAGTTCCCAAAGAAAGGATGCCGACTTCACCATGATGACCTGAAGCAGAGAAATAAAGACATCAACGAGGAGGATCAATTACTTCAGGAAGAGCAACCAAGACCGAGAACACTCATTAGAATTTTTGTAACCTAATCCCTCCCACCTTAGTCCCCCTCTTAAATCTCGGGACGAGATTTCTTGTAGTGGAGGAGAATTGTGACGCCCGGATAATCAAGCTACAGTAACCTCTGCTAATGACGCCATGTCACCTCCATTACTGTCGCTATTCTCGCGTTAGTTCAAAACGATTCGAATTCAAATTTGAATTTTTGGCAAACAACCAAAGTTTTCAAACTTAAAAACAAAAATGTTCAGACTGTGTCAAATAGTGCATAGATAATTATGGTGAAGTAAACACATTTTTAGAAAATGCATAAATATTTAAGTTGAATTAAACAGAAAAGGAAATAAATAAAATAAAAGGAATAAAGAAAAACAAACCTAACAAACTACTAAAGAGAAAAAGAAAGCCCCCCAACTCCCCCGGGCCAATTGGCCCAGCTAGCCGACAGTCGGCCAGCCCAACCGGCCCATCCGGGCCAAGCCCACTCCCCCGTTCCCCCTTGTCGCCTCCTTCCTGGCGCGTTGTTCCTCCGACCGCGCCATGAACATGGCGCGTCCCCATCGCACCACCTCGCCGTCCCCGCCGACAGGATAAGGCCGCCACGCCCCCGCCGCCTCGGTTCCCTCTCCCACTCACCTCCCCCTGCTCTCCTCCCAGATCTCCCCCCCCCGCTCGCTCCTCAGATCCGCCCCCGTCCGAGCGCTCCCATGGCCGTGGCCGTCATGTAGCCGTGGCCGCCGTCCTCTCCGCACCGCGCCAACGTGTCACCGGTCTCCCTCGTCGCCCGCCTCGTCGTCCCCGACCGTTGATTCGAGCTCCGCGCCGTCGCGGCGTCGTGGACGAGGTCGTCTTCTTCCTCCGCCTCGCCGCCGCTCATCCCCAACTCTGGTGACGCCCTCTACAGCTACTAAGCCGCCAAGGGCCACCGTGTGTGCCGCTCGGTGAGCCCCTGCTCCCTTCCCTCTCTCTCTCTCGACGCCGTTCGCTAGTTGGATGCGCCGCCCCCAATTTGCCCGAGCGCATCGCCGCACGCGCTCGTCGCCGGTAGCCGTCCGGTGACCATTTGGTCCCGGGCTCGTGGCCGTTGTGCTCGCACGCGCAAGTAGAGGCCTCCCGGCCATTTTGAGTGCTTGCCAACACGCCGCATCACCGTTCCCTCTCGCGGCCGAACGCTGGCGTCTGACCCGCTTGTCTCCGATGAAGCTGCGCCTCTCCTCCGGCCAAGCCCCGCCTCCATTCAATGCGCCACGGCGCGGGCGTTTGAAAGAGCCCACCCGCGCCCCCTTACATGCATCGTGGCGCGATTCGGTGAGGTCCACGCCTCGCTGTTTTCATTCGCCGGCGGTGAACCTCCGCCGCCCGCCGACGTGGCTCGGCCTTTGGGTCTATCAGTCACCGCCTGGTGGCCCCAGGGGCCCGGCTGGCCTATTTAACCATGGTCAACTTGTCGACCGGGCGGTCCCGTGTTTCCCAAAGGCCCCACCCTATAAACTAATTACATGGGTTAATTTAATTAATATAGACTAATCACACTTGTCCAAAGGGCCCCATACTTAACTAATCATAATTAGTTTAAAACAAATCCTATTTCAACTCGACCCAATGACAGTGGGTCCCATCGACCCATGTGTCAGATTTGACTCACCAACCGCGCTTATTGATCGATGACTCAGCATTGCGCCATGCCGACGCCGCAGACACTATTCTCGATAATGTTGGATTTAAATAAATAATTAAAATCGAAAATGATTAAAACTTTAGAAAATCATATAAAATAATCCGTAACTTCGGATGAAAAACTTTGTACATGAAAGTTGCTCGAACGACGAGACGAACCCGGATACGCAGCCCGCTTGTCCGCCACGCACCCTAACATATCAAACTCGCAACTTTTCCTCCGCCTCCTCGCTTAAAACGCAAAACACCGGGATACTTTCCGGATGTTTTCCCTTCACCGGTATCACCTCATACCGCGTTAGAACACGCCTAGCTCGCTTGTTGACCTGTTATGCACTTGCTTGCTATGTATTTACTGTTTCTCCCCTCTTCTCTCCGGTAGCCCCGTGGCGATCTTTGATGCCCTGTGGATCTACTCGCCACCGATGACCCTCCTTCTTGTCCGAGCAACCAGTGCAAGCCCCCCCGATCACCGGATATCGCCTATTCTTCTCTATACTTCTTGCATTAGAGTAGTGTAGCATGTTACTGTTCGTTACTCCTATTCTCGCTGTATAGCCTTTGTCATTGTTGCTACAAATATTGATACTTTACCTCAATCCTAAATGCTTAGTATAGGATGCTAGTTTATCATTGGCCCTACATTCTTGTCACCGCCTTGCTATATTATCGGGCCGTGATCACTTGGGAGGTGATCACGGTATATACTATACATACATACATACTATACAGATGGTGACTAAAGTCGGGTCCGCTCAAGAGTACCCATGAGTGATTCACGGATTGGGGCTGAAAGGACCTTTGTCCCGATGGCCCTCCGTGTGGATCTTTGTGGCGGAGCGACAGGCAGGTTGAGACCACCTAGGCGAGAGGTGGGCTGGCCTGGTCGGCGTCATGATTGCTTCATAATAACACGCTTAACGAGATCTTGGTATTTGATCCGAGTCCGCCATTTGGTCTATACGCACTAACCATCTACGCGGGAGTAGTTATGGGTATCCCGACGTCGTGGTATCAGCCGAAGCCTTCTTGACGTCAGCGACGGAGCGGCGCGCGCCGGATTGGACTGGAACGCCTACTCTTGTATAAGGGAGGCTAGGTCTGCTTCCGGCGGCCCTCGCAACGTGCACGTGTGCAATGGGCGATGGGCCCGGACCCCTGCGCGCATAGGATTTAGTCCGGCGTGTTGACCTCTCTGTTGTGCCTAGGTGGGGCTGCGACGTGTTGATCTTCCGAGGCCGGGCATGACCCAGGAAAGTGTGTCCGACCAAATGGGATCGAGCGGTTGGGTTATGTGGTGCCCCCCTGCAGGGAAGTTTATCTATTCGAATAGCCGTGTCCCTCGGTAAAAGGACGACCCGGAGTTGTACCTTGACCTTATGACAACTAGAACCGGATACTTAATAAAACACACCCAGACAAGTTCCACAGACAACCCGGCGATCGCTTTTCTACAGGGCGACGAGGAGAGGATTGCCGGGTAGGATTATGCTATGTGCTACTGGAGATGCTACTTGGAGATGCTACTTGAAGATGCTACTTGGAGGACTTCAATCTACTCTCTTCTACATGCTGCAAGACGGAGGCTGCCAGAAGCGTAGTCTTCGACGTGATTAGCTATCCCCTCTTATTCTCGCATTCTGCAGCTTCAGTCCACCGATATGGCCCTTTACACATATACCCATGCATATGTAGTGTAGCTCCTTGCTTGCAGTACTTTGGATGAGTACTCACGGTTGCTTTCTCCCCCCTTTTCCCCTTTCCTTTCTTTTCTCGGTTGTCGCAACCAGCTCTCGGAGTCCAGGAGCGACGCCACCGTCGATTTATAACTCCTACTACACCGGAGGTGCCTACTACTACATGCAGGCACGACGGCGACCGTGAGTAGTTTAGGAGGATCCTGCAGGAGGCTGCGCTTCTTCGATCTGTATCCAAGTTTGTGCTAGCCATCTTATGGCAACTTGTTTAACTTATGTCTGTACTCAGATATTGTTGCTTCCGCTGACTCGTCTATGATCGAGCACTTGTATTCGAGCCCTCGAGGCCCCTGGCTTGTATTATGATGCTTGTATGACTTATTTATGTTTTAGAGTTGTGTTGTGATATCTTCCCGTAAGTTCCTGATCTTGATCGTACACATTGCGTGCATGATTAGTGTACGATTGAATCGGGGGCGTCACAATATCCATGGCTTGCGCTCATGTATTGCGTGAGGGTTGAAAAAGCTGAAGCGCGTTAAGAAGTATGAACCAATTGCTCGGCTTGTCATCGGGGTTGTGCATGATGGGGGCATTTTGTGTGACAAAAATGAAGCATGGCCAAACTGTATGATTTTGTAGGGATAAACTTGCTTTTGCCTTGTTGTTTTGAAAAGACATGATTGCTTTATTGGTACGCTCGAAGTATTATTGTTTTATGTCAAATGATAGACTATTGATTTGAATCACTCGTGTCTTAATATTCATGCCATGATTAGACATATGATCAAGATTATGCTAGGTAGCATTCCACATCAAATTATTTCTTTTTATCATTTACCTACTCGAGGACGAGCAGGAATTAAGCTTGGGGATGCTGATACGTCTCCGTCGTATCTATAATTTTTTATTGTTCCATGCCAATATTATTCAACATTTATATACTTTTGGCAACTTTTTATACTATTTTTTGACTAACATATTGATCCAAAGGCCCATGCCGCCTGCTCATTGCATGTTTTTGTTTCGCAGAAACCCAATATCAAACGGAGTCCGAACGGGATAAGAACGGAGGGAGATTTTTTTTGGAGTATTTATGATTTTTGGGAAGTAAAATCAACGCGATACGGTGTCCGAGGTGGTCACAAGGTAGGGGCGCGCCCTACCCCTCCCCCCCCAGGCGCGCCCCTGACCCTCGCGGTCCACCCGTAAGGCGGTTGATGCTCTTCTTTTGGCGCAAGAAATATAATTTTATGAGAAAGATCTGGGCAAAAGATTTACCCGAATCAGAGTTACGGATCTCCAGATATAAAGGAAACGGTGAAGGGGTAGAATCTGAGAACGCAGAAACAGAGAGATAGATCCAATCTCGGAGGGGCACTCGCCCCTTGAGGGAGTCCTGGACTAGGGGGTGTCCGGACAGCCGGACTATCATTATTCGCCGGACTCCAAGACTACGAAGATAGAAGATTGAAGACTCCGGCTCGTGTGCGGATGGTACTTTCCTTGGCGTGGAAGGCAAGCTTGGCAATACGGATATGAAGATCTCCTACCATTGTAACCGACTCTGTGTAACCCTAGCCTCCTCCGGTGTCTATATAAACCGGAGGGCTTTAGTCCGTAGGACAACATACATTACAACAATCATACCGTAGGCTAGCTTCTAGGGTTTAGCCTCCTCGATCTCGTGGCAGATCTACTCTTGTACTACCCATATCATCAATATTAATCAAGCAGGACGTAGGGTTTTACCTCCATCGAGAGGGCCCGAACCTGGGTAAAACATTGTGTCCCTTGTCTCCTGTTACCATCCGCCTAGACGCACAGTTCGGGACCCCCTACCCGAGATCCGCTAGTTTTGACACCGACATTGGTGCTTTCATTGAGAGTTCCTCTGTGCCGTCACCGATAGAGCGGATGCCTCCATCCGTCTTCAAAGACGGTGTTTTCGCCAAAGGGGCCTTGGCCGCCGGCCAAACTATCCGGCTCGGTGGTTTTCTTATGACCGCCTATCCGGCCGCCGCTTCGGCAATGACCTCGCAAGTCGTCAGAAGTAATCTTCGCGTCAGCCCTAAAGCTTCCGAACAGTTGGACCCAATAGAGGTCCCGTCTGTTAACGAGCTCTTGGATCGCATCGCTGCCCTGGGAGTCGCTACGGACTACAACCAGATTGGGCTTAAAACCGATCTGAGAGAGATTAACTCTCCCAGGCCACCCACCGCATCGTAGTGGTGGAAGAGCAACATGGCAACTCTTTGCCTATGTTGAAAACAATTCATGTCCGGATTCCCGAACCCTTCACGCCAGATTCCCGCGGAGGGACGGACTTCGATCGAGCATTGAACTTAAAATCATGCATCGCTCCGGACTTGCTGGATTGTGTCCAGCAAACCAAGCTTCCGAATTTGGAAACCCCTCGGCCTTTGAGCCCCAAGATGGGCAGGGATCCGGATTTTAGTCCACCCACCCGCCCAGACATATGCGATCTATCTCAAATACGGCAAGAGCCTTCTGAAACAGTACATCATTACTCGGCCAGATTCCTCCTGGTTATGGACAGGATAAAGGACTACCGAGAGGAAAAAGCAATCTCAATCTTCTACAATAACTGCACAGACAAGGGAATCCTAAACGCCATCGATCTTCGCAGAATTACGCGCTTCACCGATCAAGGCCCATAGTACGAAAGTACTGTGCAATGGAAAGTTTCCGGAAAACTGAAAATCAATTTTGGGATAATCCGGCCCCAAACCCAGTCCGTAGTAAAAGGGCGCCTTACACTCAGGCCCCAGATGCAAAAACGAAAAAACAGAAACCCAATAAGGGAAACGCAACCGTACTGGAGGGATGGCTCAATGGACCCTGTAAACTTCATAGTGCAGAGGGAGCCGTCCCAACACATAGCCTTAGAGCATGTTGGATATTATGGCAGGTGGCCAAAAGTGGCGAGGAACTTCTAGCTCCGGGAAACCACTCCAACAATACCAGCACGGTATCAACAGTCTTCGAGACCTTCGCATCAAACAATATGCGAAAGCGAACAATCCGCGGACTCGGCGAAGTCTACCAAGTAGCAACAACAAATCCATGGAGTGACACTGCTATTACTTTCAACGCCAGCGACGAGCCTAAATTCCGAACAACCAGAGCACCAGCTGCACTAGTACTTAGTCCCATAGTGGACGGCTTTCGACTGACAAAAGTCCTCATGGATGGCGGCAGCGGACTAAACCTCATTTACGAGGAAACTCTGCGAAAAATGGAAATCGATTGGAGCCATATTGAGCGAAGCAGCACAACCTTTAGAGGAATAATCCCTAGCCGGGAAGCGCGCTGCACTAGAAAAATCACTCTCGATGAGGTGTTCGGTTCTCCGGACAATTACAGATCCGAAGAAGTCACGTTCCAGGTGGCCCCGTTCAGCAGTGGGTATCACGCCATATTAGGACGAGAGGCATTCACAATTTTTCAAGAAGTACCTCATTACGGGTACATGAAGCTCAAAATGCAGGGCCCAGCGGAATAATCACTCGCTAGTGATCCGGACATAGCACTCGCTACCGAAACAAGACAGCCGCACTAGCCCTTGAGGCACTATCCAAGCCTTAGCGGCAGAAGAACTCACACACAAGGCTTCACGGTGAACAGGGACGATGTGATACTCGATAAAAGATCCAAGTCCACCTCCTTCAAACCAGCAGATGAAATAATAAAATTCCAGGTCCATCCAACGGACCCAACAAAGACGGCCTCCATTGGAGCACAATTGAACCCCGAAGTAGATGCCGCCTTTCTGCGCAATTCCTTCGGAAAATTGGGATATCTTCGCCTGGCATCCTTTGGACATGCCCGGAATCCCACGCAGGTTGGCAGAACACAGCCTAAACATCCTAAAAGGATTTAAGCCAGTCAAACAGGCTCTTCGGTGATTTTCCAAACCCAAAAGACAGGCAATGGGAGAAGAGCTAGCCAAACTATTGGAAGCCGGATTCATTAGAGATATCAAACATCCGGACTGGCTAGCAAATCTGGTGATGGTACCAAAGAAGGATAAATCCTGGCGCCTCTGTGTCGATTTTAAAGACCTCAATAAGGCTTGCCCAAAGGATCCTTTCCCTCTCCCCCGCGTCAATCAAATTATCGATGCCACAGCAGGGCACGATTCGTTGTGCTTCCTGGACGCATACTCTGGCTATCATCAAATCAAGATGGCGGAAGCAGATCAAGCCGCAACGGCATTCATCACTCCATATGGACCATTCTGCTTCAACACGATGCCCTTTGGACTTAAAAATGCAGGCGCAACATATCAGCGCACGATTCAAACATGTTTGGCCACCCAGATCGGCAAAACAGTGAGAGATCACGAGACGACGTAGTCGTCAAAACAAAACACGCCGAAACTCTAGTAGACGATTTGAGGCTCACATTCAAAACCTCGAGCATATGACATCAAGCTGAATCCGAAAATGCATTTTGGCGTACCAGCCGGAAAGCTGCTGGGCTTCATTGTATCCGGTAGAGGAATTGAAGCAAATCCGGCAAAAATCCGAGCTCTGTCATAGTTGGATATTCCAAAGGACCTCAAACCAATACAAAAATTAACAGGATGCGTGGCAGCCTTAAGCCGCTTTATCTCCCGTCTAGGAGAAAAGGCGTTGCCCCTTTATCGCCTCCTCAGGCGCACCAAACACTTTGAGTGGACGGATGCTGCCACTGCTGGACTCGAAGAAATAAAGGCCATACTGGCAACAAATCTGGTCCTGGCTGCACCCACTCTGGGCGAACCAATGCAGTTATGCATCGCAGCAACACATCAAGTTGTAAGCGCGGTCCTCGTTGTTGAACGAACGACAGAAGGGCATAAATTCCCTCTCCAAAAACCAGTGTATTATGTATCCACTGTGTTAACCCCCTGCAAATCCCCTTACCCGCACTATCAGAAGATAGCATGTGCGGTGTTCATGGCGTCTCGGAAGCTCCGGCACTACTTTCAAGAGTGTTCGATAACAGTGGCCTCTGAAGTACCACTCAATGACATTATAAATAACCGCAACGCAACGGGCAGGATCGCAAAATGGGCCATTGAGCTATAACCATTCGACATAACTTACAAACCTCGACGAGCTATAAAGTCACAAGTTTTGGCTGACTTCGTCGCCGAATGGACCGAAGTCGAACTCCCTAAAGAGTACGGCGCATACTCTAATTGGACTATGCATTTCGACGGCTCCAAAATGCTGGCCGGACTGGGGGCTGGCGTTGTACTGACGTCCCCAACCGGAGATACAGTCCAGTATGTACTTCAAATAATGTACACGGACTCCAACAATGCAGCCGAATACGAGGCCCTGTTACATGGTCTCCGGATGGCGGTCTCCATGGGGATTCAACGCCTAGAGGTACGCGGGGATTCAAACCTTGCAATATCCCAAATAAACGGAAACTTTGACGCCAAGGATCCGAAAATGGCAGCATATCGCAACGCTGTCCTAAAAATGTCAGCTCGGTTTGAAGGACTTGAATTCCATCACATAGCCCGAGATAATAACCAAGCGGCCGACGTCCTGGCACACATCGGTGCGAAACGTGATGCTGTCCCTCCAAATATCTTCCTGGAACGGCTCTTCGAGCCATCCGTACTATGGGAAGAGGAGCCTGGTAGCGATAAACCGGAAAAAAACCGCATCAATCGATGATTCAGCAGACAACATAACACCTTCAGCCCACGTTATAATGGCAGTAATCGCCGTGGATGTAACCTTTCCTAGCCTACTTGCTTAGGCAGGAACTTCCGAAGACCAAAACGAGGCCCGCTGCATAGTCCGCGATCAAAAGCCTACAAGGTCCATGAGGGAGAACTTTACAAGAAAAGTACAACCGGAGTCCTTCAGAGGTGTATCTCCGAAGAGGAAGGGCGAAACCTCCTGGCTGAAATGCATGCCGGACTAGGCGGACACCACGCAGCAGCCCGGGCCCTTGTAGGAAAGGCATTCCGTACAGGGTTTTATTGGCCGACGGCTCGGGCAGACGCACAGGACTTAGTCCAGCGATGCGTTGGTTGTCAGCTCTTTGCTAATCAGAGCCATATGCCACCCACCGCCCTCAAAACCATACCCATTACCTGGCCATTCGCGGTCTAGGGGCTTGACATGGTTGGACCCCTTAAAGGGGGAACCCACAAGCAAAGGTACCAATTGGTCATGGTGGATAAATTCACCAAATGGATAGAGGCCAAACCGGTCAAAACGGCAGAGTCCGGACCAGTGATAGACTTTATATCTAGGGTGGTACACCGTTACGGAGTCCCCCACAGCATCATCACCGACAACGGCACGAACTTCACAGCCGACGAGGTTGAGACATGGTGCAAAAATATGGGCATCAAGCTCGACTACGCTTCAGTCTATCACCCTCAAACCAACGGTCAAGTGGAAAGAGCAAATGGTCTAATAATGAGCGGCATTAAACCTAGACTAGTAAGGTCACTTACCAAATCCGACACACAATGGGTCGAGGAGCTCGACTCCGTACTTTGGGGGCTGCGGACCACGCCTAACCGTACTACCGGATTCACACCATTCTTTATGGTATACGGCGCAGAGGCAGTTTTGCCCTGTGACATTATTCATGACTCACCTCGAGTGCACATGTATGAGGAAAGAGAAGCCGAGCTCGATCGGCAGGACAGCTTGGACACATTGGAGGAAGAACGTGACGTCGCGAAGGCTCGTTCCGCATTCTATCAGCAGCAGGCCCGAAGATATCAAAGCAGAGAAGTACGGGCCAAGACTTATAACGTTGGTGAACTAGTTCTACGCCTGCCGGACAAGAAAAAGGACAAGCTCAAGCCCAAATGGGAGGGCCCCTTCATTATCGATCAAGTCCTGACCGGCGGAGCATACCGTTTACTTAAATGCGCTTGATAACCGACTCGAGCCGAACCCATGGAACGCAGCCCGCCTCCGATGATTCTATGCCTAGCGCCGGACTAAGAGTTCGTCCCCTTCCCCCGTCCAAACTTTTACACTTCGGCTGTCTTTTGTTTCTCTTTTTATCCTTTTTATTTGAAAGCCCTTACGGGCCTATTTCCGCATTCTTTGCATACGCATGATGTGCTATCCGCACTCATTATTCCTGGGGGCTTCTTTTACAGAAGCTCAATTATACGGGTTTCATACCCAGCACATGTGTCAAGCTTCCACATGTACCTTTTACTCGCCATTATATGCATCGATATGACTTAAGTTTTGGCCAAGCTGGGTTGCCTGGCTCCTGTGCTTACCCCTACGTTCCCGATTGTTCGGCTAGGAGGTAAAGGGAGCACCTCTGCGATTGTTACTGCCGGGTCAGCGGGATGTGTACCTCAGACTGGGTGAAGCCGAAGGCTAGCGTACTTAAGGGAATATTCGGTCGGTGATTTAAAAGATGACTTTTTACCTATTTTCTCTATCTGCCCCCAGATGTTTTACTGCTTTCTTTGCAGTCCGGATATGCACTTTAGGGCATGCCTCCCAGCGAAAGGAACCCTTAACGGAACTATTCTCCCTGGAAGATGTTTCTTACTAACCATGTAATATAACATAATTAGTTGGGCACTTGTCTGATAAAGCACTAATGACCCCTACGCCTGGTCTCCATGCATACCACGGTTGTGTCTCAACCAAAGAGGTATTCGGACACACTCCGGACTCTAGGGTCCCGAGGTTGAAGCGAAAAGGTCGGCAAAGACAAACGATCTACAATTCGGCTAGAAGGCATTTCACATGTCACTTTGAAGGATAACATACATTGTCAAATTTACTGATTGCATTCCTCCTCAATCCCGTCTAACAGGCTGTCTAGCTTACAGTCCCGTTGGGAAAATTTAGCAGCCAACTCTACTTGGCTGTACACTAAACTCACAGGGATCTCCTTCCCATCGGGCCCCACCGGTCCAACTTCGGCCATGTGGTTGGTATCCGCCTTCTTGTACCGCGTCTTCACCATGGCCCAAGCCTCCCTGGCACCTTGACGGCAAGCCAAAATCTTCCACAAACGGAAGCGCTGCCGCACTCCCTGCAGCTTCTCCGCAAGCTCCCCGAGGCCCTCGGGTAGGGTAAGGGCTGGCCATAAAGCCTGAAAGACGCCGCTCATTGCCTGTCGAACTCGTTCGAGTAGCCGCAACAGTTCGGGAAGCTGATCACCCATTGATATGGGCATCTCCTCTGCAGGACGACCCGTGAGTATACCTACAAGACAAATCATGTCAAAATACTTCCTCGCCGAACTCTTCTTTTCAAGAGAGTCCGCTCAAGCACTTACTATAAATGCCGACGAAGCCGCTGATTCTCCTTAATGGAGCCGGACAGCTCGGCCTGAACGCCTTTCAGCTCTTCTCCGAGCTTGGCGTTGGCATCCTGGAGCTTGTTCCTTTCTGCTGAACCCTATTCAGCACACTCGCCGCCTTTAGTCTGGCGCAGCAATGCTTGCTCTGTCCGGATCTTGTCCGCGGTACTGCAATGTCATTATTAGACTTGCGTGCACGCCGCACAGCGCTTATGTTTATTAATAAAAATGTGTTACCAGGAGGGGTCTTTGCATCTCCTCCTGCGGCAGCAAGTGCGGCCTCCAGTTGGGCCTTGCAATCTTGCAGCTCCCGAGACAGCTGGGAGTTCTTCTCGGTAAGAGCCTGCGTTTCCAAATGATCCTTAAATCAGTTAGCATAACTACTTTAAGTCTCGGGGGCTACTGGTATGTACAACCATTAAAATTCCCTTACCCGTATGTCTTTCACATACTGCTCCGTGGCTCTGGTAAAACCATCTTGAGCGGCACGGAGATGCGCGTCCCCTGCGTTAAAGGCATCCAATGCCTCCGGGGAAAAGCACGCTTCACGAAATACTGTCCGGCGGCGCCTATGGTTCATGGCGCTCTCCACCTCAGACTTGGTGGCGGACAGTCTGTCGGTGTCCTCCGTTGGAGGAGGATCCGGTCCGTGTCTCGCGCTTGCCTCCACCTCCAGGCCGGGCGCTGGAGCCTGGCCGGTATAGGTTGGATCAGTAACTTCTGCGCCCGCAGTCCGGCGGGCACTTTTTCTCCTACAAAGATTATGAGCACTCAGGCGTTTTCTCGGAACGTCGCTCTGAAAATTCAAATGCGAGCTATACCTTTGCGGTGACGTTTCCGTTCGCCCCGCGCTCCTTTTCCGCCTGCTGGTCCGGACTGGCCTCTGTTGGTTAGCCACCGCGGGCTCGGCTTCCTGCCGTAAAGGCGCTTCCTGCAAAATACCATCGTTCGCGAAGGTTAGAAATGGGCAGGGAAGAGATAATGATGTCCGGACTTTGGTCGCGGTCACCTGGGAAGCCGAACTTAGTCCGGGGTAGTCCGCCATAATGGCGACCAAAGCATTGTCCATGCTGAGCTGGTGAAACGCCCCGTCGATCAGCTCCACCTCGATGTCCGGGTCCTCTTCGGAGGCCGGGTCCAGGGATCTTTCTGGATCCTCGGGTTGCGGAGCAGGACTCACCATGTCCTCCACAGTCCGGCGTAGATCCTGCGCCGAAGACATAATGTAAGAAGCTTAAACTTCGAAATCATGGGTTGAGCCCTTCAAGGTGTTCACTTACCCATCCTCTAGGGTTGGTCATGGAGAACCCATTCAAAGGGTTTGTTCGAAGGAAATCCTCCTTCTCCCCCTTGTACAGGCTGGACAGGATCTTCACCAGATCCTCGGTCGAACCCAGCCCTTTGCGGCCGTGCCGGGTGGCATCATCCTCCCCGTTGAAATCCCACATGGGGTGGCCTCTGTCTTGCAACGGTTGTACCCCACACTTGATGCATGTCGCCATGACTCCGATCATGGTCAAACCGGAATGGGCCATTAATCTTATTCGGCCCATCAAGTAATGGACGCTCTTGTCTTCCTCCAATCGGGGGCTCCGCGGGCGCCAGCTGAGGCGTTTCTTCAAGGGAGCAGCACTAAACTCCGGGAGGCCAATCCGGACTAGGTCTGGTAGCGGAGCGTCTCCTATATAAAACCTCTCCGAGGGCCAGTCTTCAGACGCCTTCTTGGGAGTACCGGATAGGTATCCGGTCCCGGCGATGCGCCATATTTCGGTGCCGCCTACTTGATATATAGACCCCTCGTGAGAGCGGGGTACAAGGTAGAACAGCCTCTTCCACAATGCGAAATGGGGCTCGATGCCCAGGAATAGCTCACAAAGAGCTACGAGCCATGATATGTAGGATGAGGCGGGCGTGGAGGTGGTGGAGCTGGAGTCCGTAGAACTCCAGGAGCCCGCGGAGGAACGGATGTATCGGGAATCCGAGTCCCCTTATCAGGTAGGGGACGAAGCATACACGCTCCCCCTTATTGGGGCTTGGAGTGTACTCCGCCTGCCTCCCACCTTGATAAGTAACCAGTCCGGCCCGGACTGGGACCATAAAGGCCGGAGGGAGAAATCCCCCCGTTTGGAGCTTTACTAGCTCGTTGTGCAAAACAGAGCACCTCCTCCAATTCCCCGGCGGTGGGCTGGGAGCGCGTGAAGAAGAGCCGCATCAACGATCCATGGTGGAATGGATTTTTAGGTCAAAGGCGCTTCAATGGAGTATTCGCGGGAGGAAGATGGTGCGATTTGGATCTGGATTCTTGCCTCTTTTATAGGCGGACGACTCGCATGACTAGGGGGTGGAATGTAAAAGACACCCTGGCTTTTCGCATTCGTGCGACGCGTGGAAGGGGGCCATTATTTGGCGTAGAAGATGAGGAACACAGTATTCAAGATGAAGCCGAACACTGTTCGGCAGGTACATGGAATTTGAAGGAGAACCCGCCTTGCAACGCCAAGACTATAAACGCTACTGGACTTATCGTCATTGAAGCCTGGTTCGGGGCTACCGAGGAGTCCTCGACTAGGGGTGTCCGGACAGCCGACTATCATTATCCGCCGGACTCCAAGACTACGAAGATAGAAGATTGAAGACTCGGCTCGTGTGCGGATGGTACTTTCCTTGGCGTGGAAGGCAAGCTTGGCAATACGGATATGAAGATCTCCTACCATTGTAACCGACTCTGTAACCCTAGCCTCCTCCGGTGTCTATATAAACCGGAGGGCTTTAGTCCGTAGGACAACATACATTACAACAATCATACCGTAGGCTAGCTTCTAGGGTTTAGCCTCCTCGATCTCATGGCAGATCTACTCTTGTACTACCCATATCATCAATATTAATCAAGCAGGACGTAGGGTTTTACCTCCATCGAGAGGGCCCGAACCTGGGTAAAACATTGTGTCCCTTGTCTCCTGTTACCATCCGCCTAGACGCACAGTTCGGGACCCCCTACCCGAGATCCGCTAGTTTTGACACCGACATTGGTGCTTTCATTGAGAGTTCCTCTGTGTCGTCACCGATAGAGCGGATGCCTCCATCCGTCTTCAAAGACGGTGTTTTCGCCAAAGGGGCCTTGGCCGCCGGCCAAACTATCCGGCTCGGTGGTTTTCTTATGACCGCTGTCCGCCGCCGCTTCAAAGAATGACCTCGCAAGTCGTCGAAGTAATCTTCGCCAGCCCTAAAGCTTCCGAACAGTTGGACCCAATAGAGGTCTCGTCTGTTAACGAGCTCTTGGATCGCATCGCTGCCCTGGGAGTCGCTACGGACTACAACCAGATTGGGCTTAAAACCGATCTGAGAGAGATTAACTCTCCCAGGCCACCCACCGCATCGCAGTGGTGCAAGAGCAACATGGCAACTCTTTGCCTATGTTGAAAACAATTCATGTCCGGATTCCCGAACCCTTCACGCCAGATTCCCGCGGAGGGACGGACTTCGATCGAGCATTGAACTTAAAATCATGCATCGCTCCGGACTTGCTGGATTGTGTCCAGCAAACCAAGCTTCCGAATTTGGAAACCCTCGCCTTTGAGCCCCAAGATGGGCAGGATCCGGATTTTAGTCCACCCACCCGCCTGCACATATGCGATCTATCTCAAATCGGCAAGAGCCTTCAAACAAGACATCATTACTCGCCCAGATTCCTCCTGGTTATGGACAGGATAAAGGACTACCGAGAGGAAAAAGCAATCTCAATCTTCTACAATAACTGCACAGACAAGGGAATCCTAAACGCCATCGATCTTCGCAGAATTACGCGCTTCACCGATCTGGCGTCCATAGTATGAAAGTACTGTGCAATGGAAAGTTTCCGGAAAACTGAAAATCAATTTTGGGATAATCCGGCCCCAAACCCAGTCCGTAGTGAAAGGGCGCCTTACACTCAGGCCCCAGATGCAAAAACGAAAAAACAGAAACCCAATAAGGGAAACGCAACCATACTGGAGGGATGGCTCAATGGACCTCAGAACTTCATAGTGCGAGGGAGCCGTCCCAACACATAGCCTTAGAGCATGTTGATATTACGGCAGGTGGCCAAAAGTGGCGAGGAACTTCTAGCTCGGAAAACCACTCCAACAATACCAAAGACGGTATCAATAGTCTTGAGACCTTCGTGATCAAACAATATGCAAAGCGAACAATCCATGGACTCGGCGAAGTCTACCAAGTAGCAACAACAAATCCATGGAGGACACTGCTATTACTTTCAACGCCAGCGACGAGCCTAAATTCGAACAACGAGCACCAACTGACCGGTACTTAGTCCCATAGTGGACGGCTTTCGGCTGACAAAAGTCCTCATGGATGGCGGCAGCGGACTAAACCTCATTTACGAGGAAACTCTGCGAAAAATGGAAATCGATTGGAGCCATATTGAGCGAAGCAGCACAACCTTTAGAGGAATAATCCCTAGCCGAAGCGCTGCCTGACCGAAAAATCACACCGGATGTGGTGTTCGGTTCTCCGGACAATTACAGATCCGAAGAAGTCACGTTCCAGGTGGCCCCGTTCAGCAGTGGGTATCACGCCATATTAGGACGAGAGGCATTCACAATTTTTCAAGAAGTACCTCATTACGGGTACATGAAGCTCAAAATGCCTGGGCCCAGCGGAATAATCACTCTCGCTAGTGATCCGGACATAGCACTCCACGCCGAAAACAAGACAGCCGCACTAGCCCTTGAGGCACTATCCGAAGCCTTAGCGGCAGAAGAACTCACACAACAAGGCTCTCACGGTGAACAGGGACGATGTGATACTCGATAAAAGATCCAAGTCCACCTCCTTCAAACCAGCAGATGAAATAATAAAATTCCAGGTCCATCCAACGGACCCAACAAAGACGGCCTCCATTGGAGCACAATTGAACCCCGAAGTAGACGCCGCACTGCGCGAATTCCTTCGGGAAAATTGGGATATCTTCGCCTGGCATCCTTTGGACATGCCCGGAATCCCACGCAGGTTGGCAGAACACAGCCTAAACATCCTAAAAGGATTTAAGCCAGTCAAACAGGCTCTTCGGCGATTTTCCGAACCCAAAAGACAGGCAATGGGAGAAGAGCTAGCCAAACTATTGGAAGCCGGATTCATTAGAGATATCAAACATCCGGACTGGCTAGCAAATCTGGTGATGGTACCAAAGAAGGATAAATCCTGGCGCCTCTGTGTCGATTTTAAAGACCTCAATATGGCTTGCCCAAAGGATCCTTTCCCTCTCCCCCGCGTCAATCAAATTATCGATGCCACAGCAGGGCACGATTCGTTGTGCTTCCTGGACGCATACTCTGGCTATCATCAAATCAAGATGGCGGAAGCAGATCAAGCCGCAACGGCATTCATCACTCCATATGGACCATTCTGCTTCAACACGATGCCCTTTGGACTTAAAAATGCCGGCGCAACATATCAGCGCACGATTCAAACATGTCTGGCCACCCAGATCGGCAAAACAGTCAAGGCATACGTAGACGACGTAGTCGTCAAAACAAAACACGTCGAAACTCTAGTAGACGATTTGAGGCTCACATTCAAAAACCTCAGAGCATATGACATCAAGCTGAATCCGGAAAAATGCATTTTCGGCGTACCAGCCGGAAAGCTGCTGGGCTTCATTGTATTCGGTAGAGGAATTGAAGCAAATCCGGCCAAAATCCAAGCTCAGTCACAGTTGGATATTCCAAAGGACCTCAAACCAATACAAAAATTAACAGGATGCGTGGCAGCCTTAAGCCGCTTTATCCCCGTCTAGGAGAAAAGGCGTTGCCCCTTTATCGCCTCCTCAGGCGCACCAAACACTTTGAGTGGACGGATGCTGCTACTGCCGGACTCGAAGAAATAAAGGCCATACTGGCAACAAATCCGGTCCTGGCTGCGCCCACTCTGGGCGAACCAATGCTGTTATACATCGCAGCAACACATCAAGTTGTAAGCGCGGTCCTCGTCGTCGAACGAACGACAGAAGGGCATAAATTCCCTCTCCAAAAACCAGTGTATTATGTATCCACTGTGTTAACCCCCTGCAAATCCCGTTACCCGCACTATCAGAAGATAGCATATGCGGTGTTCATGGCGTCTCGGAAGCTCCGGCACTACTTTCAAGAGTGTTCGATAACAGTGGCCTCTGAAGTACCACTCAATGACATTATAAATAACCGCGACGCAACGGGTAGGATCGCAAAATGGGCCACTGAGCTCTAACCATTCGACATAACTTACAAACCTCGACGAGCTATAAAGTCACAAGTTTTGGCTGACTTCGTCGCCGAATGGACCGAAGCCGAACTCCCTAAAGAGTATGGCGCATACTCTAATTGGACTATGCATTTCGACGGCTCCAAAATGCTGCCGGACTGGGGGCTGGCGTCATACTGACGTCCCCAACCGGAGATACAGTCCAGTATGTACTTCAAATAATGTACACGGACTCCAACAATGCAGCCGAATACGAGGCCCTGTTACATGGTCTCCGGATGGCGGTCTCCATGGGGATTCAACGCATAGAGGTACGCGGGGATTCAAACCTTGCAATATCCCAAATAAACGGAAACTTTGACGCCAAGGATCCGAAAATGGCAGCATATCGCAACGCTGTCCTAAAAATGTCAGCTCGGTTTGAAGGACTTGAATTCCATCACATAGCCCGAGATAATAACCAAGCGGCCGACATCCTGGCACGCATCGGTGCGAAACATGATGCTGTCCCTCCAAATATCTTCCTGGAACGGCTCTTCAAGCCATCCGTACTATGGGAAGAGGAGCCCGGTAGCGATAAACCGGAAAAAACCGCATCAATCGATGATTCAGCAGACGACATAACACCTTCAGCCCACGTTATAATGGCAGTAATCGCCGCGTGGACAGAACCTTTCCTAGCCTACTTGCTTAGGCAGGAACTTCCCGAAGACCAAAACGAGGCCCGCTACATAGTCCGGCGATCAAAAGCCTACAAGGTCCATGAGGGAGAACTTTACAAGAAAAGTACAACCGGAGTCCTTCAGAGGTGTATCTCCGAAGAGGAAGGGCGAAACCTCCTGGCTGAAATTCATGCCGGACTAGGCGGACACCACGCAGCAGCCCGGGCCCTTGTAGGAAAGGCATTCCGTACAGGGTTTTATTGGCCGACGGCTCGGGCAGACGCACAGGACTTAGTCCAGCGATGCGTTGGTTGTCAGCTCTTTGCTAATCAGAGCCATATGCCACCCACCGCCCTCAAAACCATACCCATTACCTGGCCGTTCGCGGTCTAGGGGCTTGACATGGTTGGACCCCTTAAAGGGGGAACCCACAAGCAAAGGTACCTATTGGTCATGGTGGATAAGTTCACCAAATGGATAGAGGCCAAACCGGTCAAAACGGCAGAGTCCGGACCAGTGATAGACTTTATATCTAGGGTGGTACACCGTTACGGAGTCCCCCACGGCATCATCACCGACAACGGCACGAACTTCACAGCCGACGAGGTTAAGACATGGTGCAAAAATATGGGCATCAAGCTCGACTACGCTTCAGTCTATCACCCTCAAACCAACGGTCAAGTGGAAAGAGCAAATGGTCTAATAATGAGCGGCATTAAACCCAGACTAGTAAGGTCACATACCAAATCCGACACACAATGGGTCGAGGAGCTCGACTCCGTACTCTGGGGGCTGCGGACCATGCTTAACCATACTACCGGATTCACACCATTCTTTATGGTATACGGCGCAGAGGCAGTTTTGCCCTGTGACATTATTCATGACTCACCTCGAGTGCGCATGTATGAGGAAAGAGAAGCCGAGCTCGATCGGCAGGACAGCTTGGACACATTGGAGGAAGAACGTGACGTCGCGAAGGCTCGTTCCGCATTCTATCAGCAGCAGGCCCGAAGATATCAAAGCAGAGAAGTACGGGCCAAGACTTATAACGTTGGTGAACTAGTTCTACGCCTGCCGGACAAGAAAAAGGACAAGCTCAAGCCCAAATGGGAGGGCCCCTTCATTATCGATCAAGTACTGACCGGCGGAGCATACCGTCTACGAAATGCGTCGGATAACCGACTCGAGCGAACCCATGGAACGCAGCCCGCCTCCGACGATTCTATGCCTAGCGCCGACTAAGAGTTCGTCCCTTCCCCGTCCCAAACTTTTACACTTCGGCTGTCTTTTGTTTCTCTTTTTATCCTTTTTATTTGAAAGCCCTTACGGGCCTATTTCCTCATTCTTTGCATACGCATGATGTGCTATCCGCACTCATTATTCCTGGGGGCTTCTTTTACTGAAGCTCAATTATACGGGTTTCATACCCAGCACATGTGTCAAGCTTCCACATGTACCTTTTACTCGCCATTATATGCATCGATATGACTTAAGTTTTGGCCAAGCTGGGTTGCTCGGCTCTGTGCTTACCCCTCGCTCCCGATTGTTCGGCTAGGAGGTAAAGGGAGCACCTCTGCGATTGTTACTGCCGGGTCAGCCGGATGTGTACCTCAGACTGGGTGAAGCCGAAAGCTAGCGTTCTTAAGGGAATATTCGGTCGGTGATTTAAAAGATGACTTTTTACCTATTTATCTATCCGCGCCCAGATGTTTATAATCACTTTTTACCTAGCTACATAAACATCCGGACACCAAGCTACAATCACCTAGCTAGCGTTTATAAACCCCGGTGGCAGTGATTGGTGGCAGTGATTATTGCGCTCATAGATTAACTCCCAGATGTTTATAATCAAGATGACTTTTTACCTATTTATATCCATGGCTTGCGCTCATGTATTGCGTGAGGGTTGAAAAAGCTGAAGCGCGTTAAGAAGTATGAACCAATTGCTCGGCTTGTCATCGGGGTTGTGCATGATGGGGGCATTTTGTGTGACAAAAATGAAGCATGGCCAAACTGTATGATTTTGTAGGGATAAACTTACTTTTGCCTTGTTGTTTTGAAAAGACATGATTGCTTTATTGGTACACTCGAAGTATTATTGTTTTATGTCAAATGATAGACTATTGCTTTGAATCACTCGTGTCTTAATATTCATGCCATGATTAGACATATGATCAAGATTATGCTAGGTAGCATTCCACATCAAATTATTTCTTTTTATCATTTACCTACTCGAGGACGAGCAGGAATTAAGCTTGGGGATGCTGATACGTCTCCGTCGTATCTATAATTTTTTATTGTTCCATACCAATATTATTCAACATTTATATACTTTTGGCAACTTTTTATACTATTTTTTTGGACTAACATATTGATCCAATTGCCCAAAGGCCTCGCGTCTCACATCATTGCATGTTTTTGTTTCGCAGAAACCCAATATCAAACGGAGTCCAAACGGGATAAGAACGGAGGGAGATTTTTTTTGGAATATTTATGATTTTTGGGAAGTAAAATCAACGCGATACGGTGTCCGAGGTGGTCACAAGGTAGGGGGCGCGCCCTACCCCTCCCCCCCCAGGCGCGCCCCTGACCCTCGCGGTCCACCCGTAAGGCGGTTGATGCTCTTCTTTTGGCGCAAGAAATATAATTTTATGAGAAAGATCTGGGCGAAAGATTTACCCGAATCGGAGTTACGGATCTCCAGATATAAAGGAAACGGTGAAGGGGTAGAATCTGAGAACGCAGAAACAGAGAGATAGATCCAATCTCGGAGGGGCTCTCGCCCCTTGAGGGAGTCCTGGACTAGGGGGTGTCCGGACAGCCGGACTATCATTATCCGCCGGACTCCAAGACTACGAAGATACAAGATTGAAGACTCCGGCTCGTGTCCGGATGGTACTTTCCTTGGCGTGGAAGGCAAGCTTGGCAATACGGATATGAAGATCTCCTACCATTGTAACCGACTCTGTGTAACCCTAGCCTCCTCCGGTGTCTATATAAACCGGAGGGCTTTATCCGTAGGACAACATATATTACAACAATCATACCGAAGGCTAGCTTCTAGGGTTTAGCCTCCTCGATCTCGTGGTAGATCTACTCTTGTACTACCCATATCATCAATATTAATCAAGCAGGACGTAGGGTTTTACCTCCATCGAGAGGGCCCAAACCTGGGTAAAACATTGTGTCCCTTGTCTCCTGTTACCATCTGCCTAGACGCACAGTTCGGGAACCCCTACCAGAGATCCGCCGGTTTTGACACCGACACCCCTCCCAAGCCATGGGAGCCAAGGACCAGAGGGGAAACCCTTCTCCCATCTAGGGAGAAGGTCAAGGAAGAAGAAGAAGAAGGGGGGCTCTCTCCCCCTTGTTTCCGGTGGCGCCGGAACGCCGCCGGGGGCCATAATCATCACCGCGATCTTCACCAACACCTCCACCATCTTCACCAACATCTCCATCACCTTCCCCTTTCTATCTACAGCGGTCCACTCTCCCGCAACCCGCTGTACCCTCTACTTGAACATGGTTCTTTATGCTTCATATTATTTTCCAATGATGTGTTGCCATCCTATGATGTCTAAGTAGATTTTCGTTGTCCTATCGGTGATTGATGAATTGCTATGATTGGTTTGAGTTGCATATTTTATTATTGGTGCTGTCCTATTGTGCCCTCCTTGTCGCGCAAGCATGAGGGATTCCCGCTGTAGGGTTTGCAATATGTTTAAGATTTGCTTATGGTGGGTGGCGTGAGTGACAGAAGCACAGACCCGAATAAGTAGGTTGTTTGCGTATGGTATAAAGGGGACTTGATGCTTTAATGCTATGGTTGGATTTTACCATAATGAATCTTTACTAGTTGCGGATGCTTGCTAGAGTTCCAATCGTAAGTGCATGGAATTCCAAGTAAGGGATGATATGTTAGCTTATGCCTCTCCCTCAAATAGAATTGCAATAGCGATTACCGGTCTAGTAATAGTCAATTGCTTAGGGACAATTCCACAACTCCTATCACCACTTTTCCACACTCGCTATATTTACTTTATTGCTTCTTTATCTAAACAGCCCCTAGCTTTTATTTACGTGTTCTTTACTTTCTTGCAAACCTATCCTATCACACCTACAAAGTACTTCTAGTTTCATATTTGTTCTAGGTAAAGCGAACGTCAAGCCTGCGTAGAGTTGTATCAGTGGCCGATAGGACTTGAGAGAATATTTGTTCTACCTTAGCTCCTCGTTGGGTTCGACACTATCACTTATCGAAAGAGGCTACAACTATCCCCTATACTTCACTACTAGGGAAAACCTTATACACAGAAGTTTATTAGTAGCGCGGTTTAAAAATGGGCGCTACTGCTAATTAGTAGTAGCGAGGGGTGAAAACCGCGCTACTGCTAAGTTGATAGTAGTAGCGAGGGGTATAAACCCGCGCTGCTACTAAATAGTCTCCAACAATGCCCCGGGATAGGCCATAGTAGTAGCGAGGGGTATAAAACCGGCGCTACTACTAAGTAAGTAGGAGTAGCGCAGGTAAGACCCCCCACGCTACTACTAAGCGTGTCCACCTCGGCGCCCGATCCACCCCACCCCCACCAACCGTCGTCCCACTCCACCCACCCCCATCTAAAAAAATCCACCTCTGATCCAGATCCCCTCCACCTCCACCTCCGATCCAGATCCCCTCCTCCTCCTCCCGTGGCCGCATGGCGCGCTAGTGGCCTCGCCTCCCCCGTCCCGTCCCATCCCACCTCCCGCGGCCTCGCCTCCCCCGTCCCGTCCCACCGTGGCGGCCCCCACTTCGCCTCTCCTGCGGCCGCCTTGCCCTCCGCACGCCGCCGTCGTCGCGGCGCCCCCACCCGCCCGGCCGCACCCACCTCCAGAGTAGGTGAGGATCCTCCCCGTCGTGGTTTCTGCTCGCCGTCGCCGGCCGCATATTTGGAAGTGGGCCATTGTTGATGATGGGTGATTTGATGAGCAGATCTCGCTTTTCCGTGGAGATGATGGGTGTGATTGGTTGGTTTCTGATGTGGTTTGCTTGCAGGTGAGGAAGGTGGACATGCTTGACGGGGTCACCATCTTGCGGTCCGAGAAGGTCAAGGATGAGATCGTCCTCGACGGCAACGACATCGAGCTCGTCTCCCGCTTTGCCGCCCTCATCAACCAGGTGAATCAAACAAACAGGATCCGGCCCCTTTCTTTGCTCATGTCCATAATAATGTTGCCTGGATAATTTGGTTGATGTGATGCAAATGACCATGGATCATGTTTGCTTATGTGCTCCTTGGTTAAACTAGTATGATAGATGTGCATTGAAATCATTGCAGTGTCTTTATATGTTGGATGTCTGAGTGCTCTTTGTCTGTGATGCATATACAGCTTGTGCTGTTCAACTTGATGCAAACAGAGGGCTACTTTGGCCGCCTTGCTGTTTGTTGAGCGTTGTGCTGCATGTTTAGATGCCAGTGCACACCCCATTATTGGTCATTTGATTCAGAACGGCAATCTTATCTGGTTAGTACTGTTATTAGGTAGTGGTTAAATCATACATGTCCATTTGTTTGCAATGATGTGAAGAAGAAACTATGATAATCTGCCTGAATGATATGCGTCTAGTAGCAGTTAAAAGCTTTAGTCAGATGTCCAATCTGTTCGATTTTGGTATAACTTGATGATCTTGTCAGAAATGCAGGGGTAATGTTTACCGCCAACCCCCACAGGGTTGTGAAATTATGGTTCATGATGCGGTACAGATTTGGAAGTACGCAACTAGCGTTAGTGATGATTCATGATGCAGTATAGATTTTGATTTTATCCCGGGAAAAAAACTTGTGAACTATTCTATTTTGTTGTACAGAGGGGGTTCACCTAATTTTTACAAAATGTTACCGGAAGTTATTGTCCTTTTTTCTCCTGAAGGATCCTGTATACCGCAAACTTGTTCCAACATCCTGTGAAATACTAGTTCGTTCTTCTCAATATAAGACTTAGGAAAGCTGCCCTGCTTTTCTGTAATACTAGTTCTGCTTTTCTGTAACACGACATTTTCAAGTTACCAGCAGAACTATTCTGTTCTGATGTACAATTGGGATTCTCCTAATGTTACCTGAAATTATTGTCCTTTTTACATAAAGGATCACAATTACACTGAATACCATACTTTGCTGAATACAGTGAACTTAGAGGAATCATGGATGCAAACAGTTCTGGGTTGTAGAGTATAGGCAGTCACATGATCCAGAATCATGTATACATGTCATGAGACCACGGAGCCCAGCCATGGATGAGCAGCAGCAGTTCAATGTCAATGTCAAGGTTCTTCTAGTTTGAATCTACATACATACATGCTTTACTGAATTTTTGCTGCTTGGTCAGACTCTAGTGTTGAATAAGATGGACACTGACTGCATTGTTTGCTAATTAATTATTTTGCTTGCTCCCACAAAAATTCACTATAATTTAGTTTGCCGATTGGTCTAGTTGGATTTCTCAAGATGTTAGCAAAGCCCGCCACACTGCTGCTATCTGTCAACTGAATGAAGCTGCAAAATTTGGAGTTGCTGCTGCTTCTTGTGTTCATTTCCTTGCTGTCGAATTCGTACCTGACTAGTCTAGTTAGTACTATTGCGGCAGGTTGATTGACGGAAAACTCTTGCCCCTGCTTAACATATCTAAAATCTGACCTATCTATATGCACACTTTGAGGAAGAAACAGGAAATATATGTGCTTCTCTTGCTTCTAAATTATATACATGTATTTTTAGTTATTCAACATGCTTCAAACTTTTTCTGTTCGATTTGGTGCAGGAGGATGCCCGAGCTGACCAGGAGGACACCCTTCTGCACCTCGGCCACCACACAAGGTTGTCCTTCTATTTTTTCGCTGTTTGTTCATGTCCTACTTGTGTTTCAGTTCCATTGGCTCCTACCGCAAACAAGTCTATAACATGTGCTTGTGTTCTGCATGGTAGCAGATCTGTTTATGTGAGCTACAATGGCCTACTTCTTCCTAATAATATGAACACTATCTCATCTTGCCATTTTCCCCTCTCTCCTGCAGGTTAACACCTGGAGAGGCTCGAGCTATGAGCAACGGGTTGTTGCTGCTGCCGCCGGATGCTCCAGCGGCGAAACCTCTGTCGATTCCTTCCACGGCCACTGCCACTACCCTAGCTACCGCCGCCGACGGAACCACCACCATATCCTTGCTCGGCCAAGACCAGCTCCTTGAGATCTTCCTCCGCCTGCCGAGCCTGCCGGCCCTCGTCCGCGCCACGCTCACTTGCCGCTCATGGCTTGGCGCCGCAACCTCTTCCGCGCCCTCCACCCAGCGCCCCTCATCGGGATCTTCCTTGATGTCGACGAAGGCAATGTCCGCTTGTTCGTCAATAAGGACATTACACTGGAAGATTAACACATTTTTTCCTTTTCATTTTTCTTATTATTGGAGTGAGGATGTTAGAATGAGGAACTGTATGATAGTAGATACGGCAACAGTGTAATAGTATAATCAGGAATTACAACATTTCCATCACCATTGTGTTTTCTTGAATTGCATGCATAAAATGGAATTTATCGATTTTATTTTTTTAATTCCTAATTCGTTAGCAGTGGCGTGGGGACAAATTTGCACGCTACTGGTATTTAGGATACTAGTAGCGTTGGTATTATAGACGCGCTACTACTATTTCGTTAGTAGTAGCGCGGGTTCATAATAGTAGTAGCGTGGGTGGAAACGCGCTACTAATAACTTTGTTAGTAGTAGCGCGGGTTGAACCCACGCTACTACTAACTATTAGCTGTAGCGCGATACTAGTAGCGCGGGTACCCACGCTGCTAGTAGCCATTTTACCCGCGCTGCTAGTAGCCTTTTCCCTAGTAGTGCTTGTGGGTTATCACCGCCCTTCACCACCTCCGTGCCACCCCCACCCATCAGCTTGGCTGGCCCCGGGCGGCCAGCGCCCTCGCCTAAAACTCCTTCACTCGGCCATCAGCGACGCCGTCGCTGTCAGCAACGCCTAGGCTCGGCCATTAGTGACGACGTCAGTTGACGGCTCCCCGTCATCTCGTATAGTCAGGGGACAGGCCACCTTCACGCACGCAGGCGCGAGGCCGGAGGTCTTTCTTCACACAATGACGTGCTGCTTCAGGTTTGATACATTGATTCAGTGTGCTATTGATTCACGTCTCACGGTTCCTCACATGTGTCCAGTACTAACTCGCCGCACACTAACTACATAATGTCCACATGCAGCGCCTTGTGACATGAGGTTGGTCCAAGGGTTGTGAAGTCCACTAACCTTTGGTAAGGCCTATGTGAGTTCTGCAGCTAAGCTTTCTCCTAATGAGATTTTTTTTTGTTTTCGATGGTAAATCTTCATCGTAACATGTACACAACTGGCGTGCTACTATTGATTCAGTGTACTATTTGCATTTCTTGAATTTTGGTCACCCATGTTCATGATCATATTATATGAGATTTCACTGATTTTGTACACACATCTGGCAGATGGAGAATAGTCATTCCGGTGCTTCTCCTTTACGATCAGGGAATCACTCCCACATTAGGGACCTTACAAACAAGTACAACAGGGAATGAAAATCACGCGGGTCAGAATCTACAGGATATAAAACCACATGGCAATCAAGGATGGTATGCATGAATGTCTAATAATATGAAGGTGCAATACCCCCCGAAGCGGCGTGAGGCAGTCGCAGAAAAGAAGGCTGCGACTCTAATGTCAGCAAGTATCTCAAGAATATCCTTCTTCATTTTTGTCTCTGCAAGTTTACCCCTTTTAGCAATATAACCAACACACAAAACAATGGTACATTCTTAACTCAGGAACTTTACTGCATTGGTCCATGAACGATGTAATCATGATTTTTCTTGTTTTGTTTCCTCTTTTTTGCCATGTATAGCAAGTATAGCTGCAATCTCCAGAAGTACTGATCACCAAGCTGCAGAAATCAATATTCCATGCAAAAAAGCAAAGTAGGCAGGCGTGATATGCCATCTGTCCCAAGAGAAGAAGCCAGAACAGCTCTGGTTGGCCTGACTAGAAAAGAAGTTGCAACAAAAAGTGTCAATGTTGTGCATGACTACACGTGCATTGCACGTGCACGTTTACTAGTATAGATAAAGTAATCATTAACATGTATGCACAAAGTAATCATTAACATATATGCACAAGATATAAATAAGGAAACTGATCACATCAGATCAGATTATCGAGCCATTCTAGAGTAGTACCTAATGCTTTTTCTATAGGGTAATGCCATATATAATTCCTAACTCTATGGGGGTAACGCCATATATAATCCATGTTTAAAAGTTTCCTTCCAATTTCTCAAAAGTCTTCGTCTGATCTCACCAAAAAAAAAATCTCGAATACGCACGAGTGTGTGTATCATTTTATAAAGAAGAGGGGGAAAGACTTCCCATCCATAGTGTTACAATGATATTTACACGGCTCTTACATCCACCTCCACATGGAGTAGTTACATGAGTCGACTACTCACCGAACCCCCACCTTACTAGTCCCGCAAACACTCCATCCAAGTCCCCTTTCAAAAGCCCTGCTTGCCTCCACGTCCTTCTTTCCCTCTCGGTCCGTCTGAGTACTTGCACTGTAGAGGGGCTTGCACCGTTAAAGACAATATCGTTCCGGTGCGTCCATATCACCCACATGCCCAGCAAGCACAAGGCTCTCATGGTCCGCCGTTGGTCTCGTCGCTGCTCTTGCCTTAAGCACCAAGAGCCGAGGGTGTCGTCGCGAGGCTCTAGCTCCGACCGATTTGTGGCCACGCTCATCCAGTGCCACACTTTGAGAAGGTGCAGCTCACCATGAGATGACTCATTGTTTCCTCTTGCTGAGCGCAGAAAGGGCACGCATCCTGATGAGGTAGCCCGCGCTTGGTGGGTCTGTCGGAAGTCCAACACCGATTCTTGAGAACAAGCCATGCAAAGAAACGGCATGTCAGAGGTGCTCGCGATCCCCATGTAAATGCAGTCGTAGGCGCCACCTCAAGCCCCGCAAACCTTGCCGCATACGCCGAGCGTGCCGAGAACATGCCATCCTTTTTCCAGGCCTAGGTAACCGAGTCCGGCGTGGCCGTATCCAGCTGCACAGTCACTACTCTTGACCAGAGCAGCAGGAACTGCTGCAGTGCAGCCTCAGTTATGTCTAGCCCAATGTCTCCTACCCACGATGCATCCTCCATGGCTGCCGAGACTGTGCGCGCCAGCCTTGCACGCTTGGGAACCCTATCATAAACCAACGGTGCAAGCTCACATATGCGGAATCCCTGCAGCCAACGGTCCTCCGAAAACAACGTTTCCTGCCCATTGCCGACCACGGCTCTCGTCGCTGCGTGAAACAATGCCATCGAATCCTTTGGAACTCTTATAGGTAGTCCTGACCATGGCCTCAACTTGTCCGATCTTACCAAAATATGAAGCGTCCACACCCCCACCCCAAAGTGTGTTCCTTATTTAAGTTTCTTTCAAGACTGCCAAGGGCAACCCATGTACGGAAAAAAGAATAGTTTAGAACCCAGTAATTAAGCCAGAAGCGTTAACGACACGTTCTCACAAAAATCATAGATTAACTAGCTGCATGGATAATTTGATTTTTCTTATAATATATTGTGCCGATTCTAGATCACAAAAAAGGATACTAATGTTGTATAAGTATTTTACAATTACATAATAACACATATGTATATTTAGTTTTTGTTATTGTATTATTAATCCAAATGTTCATGTTCAATAAGATCATATCACATTAGTATATATTCAACCTATTCCGCAGCAACGTGCGGGGTATTATCTATTAGCAAAGAAGTTAGTGGCACTCATAGTGGATCCAGTTAATACATATTGTAGCTCATGCAGTCATGTGGATATCGAGAGCTAGGCTACGAAGCACCACACACTCGATATCCCTCATATGAAAGGCTAAGTGTTCACACCATAATATTCTGGTGAGACAAATGGCCTAGCATTGATAACGTAACCATGTATTATCGAAAGAAGGTATGCTAAACAAGACATAAGCCTATTTCATGAAGAAAACTAGCAAACAACTTGCTATCCACGTTGACATGAAGCAAGTAGTCAGAAAACTGAACCAGGACGAGCAACTCACCATCCGCAGGCATGACCATCACATCCCACTTCTCAAAATTTTGTGGTACCGCGCCATGACCTCCCCAACCGGTAATTCAACCCGGCACTTGAAATTCCACACCTCGCTTTCGTAGTCCTCACCATCCAGATGTCAATTATTGTCAATCCATCATTAAAGATGGACATGCCGAGCATGCCATCAATCTAAAATAGATTAGCTAGCACGACAAGGAACAACATCAAATGGATTAAAGCTGGACGAGGAAGACGTGCAACACTAGGCGCGACCGTCGACGAGCTAGAATCTCCCAGATGGTGATGTTGTCCGGAAGGCCAGGGAGGAGAGAGGCGTCGCTACTCCGACATAGTCACTCTGTATCCGTCTGAGGAGCAAAGAGGAAAATCCTATTTGTCGCTTGCTGCATCAAACTGTCGGGGCTCCGCACAGGCGAGCGACCGAGCAGTGACGCAACGGCCGGCCCGTTTAACCATTCCAACGCCCCTTTTTGGGAACCTTCTAGAGGTTTCCAGCTAGATTTTTCTGGTTTTGGGAAACTTCTAGAAGGTTCCTTGAATCGGTTTTTTATTTATCTCGTTTTTTCTATTTCCTTTTTCCTTTTCTTTTCTCTTATTTTCCTTTATCTGTTTTTTTTCTTTTGTTTCTTTATTCTGTTTTTTCTATTTTCTTTTTTCTTTTATTTTCTCTCATTTTCCTTTTTCTGTTTCTTTCTTTTGTTTCTTTTTTTATTCATTTAAAATTTCTGCACAATTAAAAAAACACAGATTCAAAGTTTGTGCATAATTCAAAAAATGTTCACGGTTTCAAAATTTGTTCACAATTCAAAAGAGTTTACTGTTTTAATATTTGTTCACAATTTGAAAAATGTTCACAATTTTATAATTTTGTTCACGATTTTGAAATAGCATCATATTTCAAAATTTGTTCACAATCCAAAAAATATTCGTGGTTTAACGTAAAATGTTCACAATTTTCTAATTTTGTTCATGAATTTGAAATTTGTTCATGTTCCAAAATTTGTTCACAATTCAAAAATGTTCATGTTTTCAAAATTTGTTCGCTGATTCGAAAAACATTCACAATTTTATAATTTTGTTCATGAATGTGAAATTTATTCATGTTCCAAAATTTGTTCACATTAGAAACAAATACGGTTTCAAAATTTGTTCAGAATTTAAAAAATGTTCACATTTTTATAATTTTTTTCACGATTTTGAAATTTGTTCGCAATTTGAAAATGTTTGCAGTTTCACAATTGGTTCTCAGATTCAAAAAATGTTCGCATTTTTATAATTTTGTTCATGAATTTGAAATTTATTCATGTTTCAAAATTTGTTCGTGACTTTCAAAAAAGGTTATGTCTATATAATTTGTTCACAAATTGAAAATATGTTCATGTTTTTGAAATTTGTTCAAAATTTAGAAAATGTTTGGGGAATTACTTAAAATGTTCATATTTTGTGAAAAATTGATTATAATTTCAAAATTTCTTCATGATTTTCAAAAAAATGTTACAGTTTTTAAATTTGTTTACAAAATGCAAACAGTGTTCATATTTTCAAAAATTATTCACAAATTAGAAAAGTTCATGTTTGGGATTTTCAAATTATTCTCAGCTTCAAAATTTTGTTCTGAATTTTCAAAGTTGTTCCCATTTCCAAATTTTGTTCACCAATTCAAGAAACATTCACACTTTCAAAAAATGTTCGGCGGATTAGAAAAAATTTTCTGTTTCAACTGTTTGTTCACGTATATAGAAAATGTTCTACTTTTAAAAAAAATCAGGATTTTTGAATTGTTCTCAGACTAAAAAAATTGTTCTGAAGTTAAAAAGTAGTCCCCGTTTTAAAATATTGTTCACAAATTCAAAAATAAAATCACGTTTTCAAAAAATGTTCAATAAAATGTTCTAAAATTTTAGAAAATATTGGAGTTTTAATAAATTGTTTAGAAAAGATGTTCCCTTTTTCGAGTTTTATCTACAAATTAAAAAAATCTTCACCTTTTCAAAAATGTTCCATAATTTGAAAAGTTCTTTATAGTTTCAAAATATGATGAGAAATATAAAATTTTATTCATGTTTGTTAAATTATTCATAACTTTAGTAAAGTATTCAAAATTTGAAACATTGTTTGCAATTTTTTAAGTCATGTTCAGTTTACGCAGCTGAAAAATGTTCACCTATATAAAAAATATTTGCACTTTCAAAAAATGTTTGAAGCATTAGAAAAAAGTTTTCGTTTCAACTGATTGGTCATGTATATAAAAAATGTTCTCCTTTTCAAAATTGTTCTCAGTTTCAAAAAATTGTTCTGAATTTAAAAAGTTGTCTTCGTTTTATTTTTTTCACCAATTTAAAAAAATTACGTTTTCTACAAATGTTCTGGAAAATGTTCATGTTTCCAAAAATGTTCTAAAATTTTAGAAAATGATCAAGTTTTAAATAAATTTTTCAAAATTTCAGAAGATGTTCCTTTTTTCGAGTTTGATTTACAAATTTGAAAAATTCTTCTAGTTTAAAAAGATGATGAGAAATTTATAAATTTATTCGAGTTTCTTAATTTATACGTAACCTCAATAAAACATTCGAAGTTTGTAACATTGTTTACAATTTTTTAAGTAATGTTCAGTTTCCGCCACTGGAGAAAGTTCTTTTAAGTTACTTCTGCTCAAAATGTCATGAACAGTCAACGGGTGGACTGGTTAGCCCAATATATGCACAAGCAGTTGGTCCGGACTTCGAATCGGAGCTCCCGTGTCATATTATTTTTGTCCATTTTTCGCCAGACAGCTCGCTTTAGTTCAACTCGAATGGGCCGGCTCAGTGTGCGAAGGGACGACTACTTGCCGCATAACGTGACGAATAGGAGCTCCCGAGCAAAGATGCAAGAGCGGTGGAGTTGTGGTGGTGCTTCTCCGAAATCAGTAGTTAAGGAGTACTCCTTGCTAAGATCACTCCAACTTCCCCAGGTTGCGACAAGTGACGCGCTGCATGTGCACCACTTGTCGCAACCTGGGAGTTTTCCCTTTTTTTGTAGATTCGTTTATTTAAAACGTTTTATCTCTTAAACCGTGCTTCCAAATCTCGAACCATTTTCGCCGTTGGATTCCTCGCGTCGAGATCTTCAAAACTAGATCTCATGTTGATAGGTTTTAACGAACTTTTTTTATGAAAAAACCGAACGAAAAAACCAAACCGGGAGCATGGGTTTTTTCCCTTTCCGAAAGAGGCACGCCCGTGCCTCTGAGGAAACCAGAACTGTGCCTCTTGCGGAAGCAAAATCGTGACTCTCACGGAAAAAACAGAAAACATGTTTTTTTTTTCGTTTCCGAGGAGGCACGGCCGTGACTCTCACGAAAGCACAACCGTGCCTCTCGCGGAAGCAAAACCGTGACTCTCGCAAAAGAAAAAAAAAACTGAAAACGCGTTTTTTTTTCCGAGAGGCAGCCGTGACTCTCGCGAAAGCACAACCGTGCCTCTCGCAGAAGCAAAACTATGACTCTCGCGAAAGGAAAAAAAACAAAAGCCGCCTCGTCCCTCCCGCCCCAAACCATATTGTTGTCCTCTCCGCCCAACTCTCTCCACCTCCGGAGCCTTCGCCACGAGATGCTCCACTTCTCATACCGTCTTTCCCGGTGCGTCTTTTTCTGTCTACCTGTGTACATTATTCTCGTAGTCGTAGGCACCACACACGCGCGCTGGAGAATTGATTTTTGTCTCAACATTGTGTTTTGCGCTAGAGTTCTAATCTAGCGGATATTTTACTATTTCACTACGCCTGCTCTCATCCCACCATACTACTACTAGCTAGCTACTGTACAATACTGCAATTATCAACCAATTTTCAAGGCTCTTCAGTAGGATTGCAGTTTTATTTTCAGATCCAGCGGATATTTTATTTCACTGTGTCTCGAGGCTGGGGACATGTATTGTGAACCAATGAGAGCCGTATGATTGCAGTTTGGTTCTTGCAAATTATAACATCTCTCTATATTACGCGAGCCTGACTATAAATTGCTCTCTTGCGATAGATCTGCTTACGGATCCTGGTTTATGCCAAGGAACATTGGATTAAAAGGCGCGAAGGAATGGGGGAAGCCGAATTGGTGCCGGCGCCTCCCTTATGCCAATGATCTTCTCCGCACCTCAAGTAGTTCCCTAGGTGAACATTTTGCGACCACCAAAGGGACAGATAGCGCAGAAGTCCATGTTAGCTATCCTGCTAACCGTGATGATGGTGGTTATGTAAGCTCGGCCTACATCGCGACGGTTCTATATACGCAAGAGACTCTGGTCTTCGGGGACAATGCCGTATTACTGAGCGTGGTGAGAGTAAGTGTTCCGAATATCTTCCATATCTTCTTCCAGTTTATTGTTAGGATATTTGACAAGCAAAGCGGTTTATCGACTAAAAACTTGACTCTGAGTCTGAACATACATCATTATGTTTTGGAATATGCAATGTATATCTGGAATGTCCTAATGACATTGTGTATAGCAAAAAAATGAATCTACATGTATGATCTTTAATATAAACATCTAGGAAATTTGGTGATAGATAATGGACAGTTAGAATCTTGACAGTAGTCCTGTAGCCCTATAAATAGGCCCATGGACACGAAGCCAACAGGCAATATGCTTAATGATCCATGTGATGCTGTAGTAAGAGTTCTTAAGTTCCACTGAGGGTGTCAGTATAAGAGAGTACAAGACTCATTATCTTAAGTGGCTTTTTGGAATTGTAGCACTTTTTGATTTTAAGTTGGTCCGGTAGCCCTATATATCAGATAAAGAATGCACAGTCAATAGTTTTTTAGATGATCAGGGGGCAAACCCCCTCCCTCCGGTTCCATTATATTTAATGGAACCAGGGAAACCAGTAACAAAAACAACATGCAACGCACGTTCTTAGCAGACAAAGAAATCTAAAAACAGCAGCCGAAGACTACTGCCACTAAGTATAAAGACACCACAGCAACCGAAGCTGCACCCCCAGCTCACACACAGTCAGCAGATTGGTGAAAACTGGGCGATGGGGCTCTAACTTCTGCTGCTTATTGTACAAGGGAGATAAAACAAAAACCACTAGTTTTATAGATGTTACATCTTCCATAGCTAATCGCCCAAGCACCCAGCAGAGCACCTCGACGTCCAGCGCGGTTGCTAGGTGAATAACTCCTCTTTTTTCAGCTGCCAGCGCCCTCTGGTGAGTTCCTGGTCCCTTGAGTTTCTTCACCAGTGGTGTACTAGGCGAGCAGGGCAGATCCAGCGATGTGACGGGGCTGAGGAAGCTTTGCTTGTCTGTCCATTTACCAGGGCTTCTGGGAGGGAGTCAAGCTCCATCCTGCAGTCGGGAGGCAGGCTGTCACTCCCCAGATTCAGGTTGTTTCACAGCACCTGACTGAAAACACCTTCAGGCCTAGTTTGGCAGCAAAGTTTTTAGAAAACTGCTGTAATTGAAAACCAAAGTATTCCCATCGGTGGGCAAGTAATACCGCAGTTTCTAAAAACCAACGCTTTTCTCAGTTTTTACATGTGTTTGGCTGGTGCTGTTTTATCAAAATTTTGACCAGGTATTTAGCATGCATGACTGAGTATTTAGCTGCTGCTAACGGTGGCTGGCTGCATGCAGCCGCCATGCATGCACACGTCCGCCCGACCTAGATGCTAGGATCTATAGAAAATGTCTATCTCTGCTGCATCCACATGCATGTCACCTAACCTAGAATATGTCTATCCTATAATCACGTATGGCCTTTGCTTGGTCCACTAGCGTTGAAGACTTGAACTAATCCACCTATATATACCCCTCTTCATACGAACACACAATCGCAAGATATTCTAGTCTTCACACAACAAGTTTCTCCTGATTTACAAATGTGATCTACAGCAAGTTAGCAGGTATGTTCTATTATCAATCATTTTCTTCGAGGGTTGGGGGATCTAGGATGTATACCTGAGATGTCATATGCATATTTGTGTAGGTGTGTTATATTGTCAATCAGAATGTTGGGTAATTTTTTGATGCGCAAACGTAGAGAAGATGATGAATTAGCTATCATCGAAGCTTTGTATGCTAATGATAGAAGCTCGGCCAACCACACACGTATACATACATCCATCCTTACGGGAGATCGGTACGTGCGAGAAGTTCTAGAAGGTCATGAATTGAGATGCAAACGAGATTTTCGGATGGAGCAGTATATTTTTCGTAACTTAGTCCAGTGCCTTCGAGAAAGATGCCATCTAAGAGATACAAATTTTGTCTCAGTGGAAGAACAAGTAGGCATATTTTTATATGCCGTTTCAAAGAATGCAACCAATCGTACACTTCAAGGGCAATTTCAGCATAGTGGTGAGGTCATAAGTCGCTATTTCCATATTGTGTTGAACGCCCTCATGATATTGTCAGGAAGTATAATACAGTTGCCTCCAATTAATGTTCCTCTCAAAGTTGCAAGCAATACGAAATTTATGCCATATTTCAAGGTATTATTCACCTTTTAACCCTTCAGTGCTATAACCATGTATAAATACAAAGTTTTCATTGTATGTATTTTTTTTTGTAGGATTGTATTGGAGCAATAGATGGAACACATATTCCAATTAGCATATCTCCAAATGAACAAGATCCATATCGTAACAGAAAGGGAACACTGTCACAAAATGTTATGGTTGCATGTGATTTTGATAATCGTTTCGTCCATGTCAGCAGCGGATGGGAAGGTTCTGCTTCTGACGCTCGTGTTCTACAAGATGCTCTTGAAAATAACTTCTATGTCCCAGAAGGAATGTTTTATTTGGTGGATGCTGGTTATGCGAATACACCTAATTTTATTGCACCTTATCGCAATGTAAGGTACCATTTGGTGGAGCAGGCTAAATGCAATCAACGGCCGCAAAATCCTCGAGAACTATTCAACCTGAGGCATGCACAACTTCGTAATCATGTTGAGCGTATAATTGGAGTTCTGAAGAAGCGTTTCCCTATACTAAAATGTGCATCCCAATACCCCATCGACTCGCAAGCAGAAATTGCGATAGCATGTTGTGCTCTTCATAATTTCATTTGTACTAATGAGGGTGGCGAACAATGGTTGGACCAAGTTGAATCAGAGATTGATCCAGTACAAATAATTGATGTTCCAAGTGGAGATATGAAGTATACAAATGACATACATTCTCTCAATGAGCGACGAGCACTAGGTAGCACAAAAAGGGATGAAATAGCCAATGCCATGTGGAATGACTATCAAGACTATCTCAGACGGACTAGAAGAAATACTGCATGACTTTCATTTGCTCTCCTTTTTATATATGTTTTTGTTCAAAAGTGTACTGAATAAAATAAATTCATATATTTTAGCAATTTTTTTCCGGTAGGTTGGATGTCTCATGAGTACAATAAAATAAGCAGAATATTAATATTGTATATGAGGAATGAATAAAAAGAATCAATATAGTTATTGTGCTTCCTTTATTCACAATATAGAAAGAAACATGATACTACTTAATTGGCAACGATTCATGAAAGATGACACTGAACGAACGTATAATGAAATGGTAACATGATTAAATAAAATGTCTCCTGCTTTGGTAACCTTCAGACATGCGGGGCCACCACTTCTTTGATAATCACGGAAAGAACATCATCGTCTACTTCCATGAATGTTTGACGGTTTAGCATATCTTCTTTCAGATGGTTAATCATCTTGTGCTGGTCACTTGGAGTGAGTCCCAATGTTCTAAGTTTCTGAATACAGTTTGGCATGCCATAAGGATCATTTTGGGGTCATTCCTTTCCATTTGGGCCATCTTGATTTCCTTGTAGCTGTCAATTTGCTTTGTCTTCATTTCCTTATAAGTCTGCATTTCTTCTTCCCTCCACGAAACCAAGTTGGCCAACACAATGTCCTTGCCTCTTTTTCCCTTAGTTTTGTCACTTCCATCATCGGATCCTTTTGAATTCGAAGCCTCTTCCTTGAGGTGAGTCCACACTTGTTAAATCTTCTCTGCTGAAACATGATTTTCATTACTCCCTAGAGTTACGAATATCCACCATATGATAAATCAACATCATCACCATATATATTTCCACCCAGTCATATTCAGGATTGCTGATCCGGAGCGAGATAGTGTTGCCTCGGGAGTATCCATACTTGAAGCCCTCATAACATCATCGATATAGGTTCCATGTTAGGGAAGATGGGACATATTCTTATACCTCTCTTGATACCATCGGTTGTCCTTTTGCAGCGCTTGCCTTACGCCATTTTACCTGCATACAAATTAGGTGACTAATAAGTGACATGATAGGAGTAACTTCTTAATTTTAATCATTATCGAAACAAACCTTCATGAATTTCATATAGAACATCATAGTATGGAAATGGTTTGTGCCTCCACTTGCGCTGTTCAGTTGATAGCTCCTCCCATTTTTCATCTAAAGCCGTTGGAACTTTGTTCTTAGGATCCCAACCAAATCCACTCTTTTCCACAATAGACTTGACGACATTCAGTTCCTTCTTCAGCCTTTGCTCCCTATCTTTCAGCTGTTGAACAGTAAAATTAGCTCAGGAGGTCTCGCATTTAATCGGTCTTTCATAGCCTGCCATCCTTCCTTTGTCCACCCATTTTGGCCAGTACTTCCCACATCTGAGTACTCTTTCATCATTGACACTAGAAAAGCTAAGCGACCATTAGTCCATGCTGCTCTGTCCTTTTTTGGCTCTGCAATTGTTTTTTAATTGTTAGATGAAGATTGGCATATAATCATAGCAACACAATATGATGCGTCGCCAAGTAAAAGATGATGTACGTACTCAACATGACTACAGTTAGATGCTGAGCTAACTAGACAAGTGCAAGAAATAGATCAATCAGCCGGCGTTCAATAGCAAGATTAATTTAACCAGGACATACATCATAGTTCATTAATCAACTAGATTAAAGCAATGCAATCTTAGGAGTGTTGCCATCATATTTTTTTTCTATATGTGCGTGTACTTTCAGTCCGGCCAAAATTATATAATGCGTGTCGTGCGCCGTTGGTACTGCATTGGCTACCTAGCAAAGCCTTGTGCGTCTGAGTGTTCTTGAGACAGACCAATCGATCTACTCCATGAACTACTCAAGACATCGCTACTTGCGGAAATTAATAGGCATACAAGTACCGACCGAAGCAAGCTTGGAAGATCACTAGAAACTAATCGCTGCCTTCGTATTAGCCCACGTTGACATCTACTCCTTGGAAGATCAGCATGGAGTATATTCAATATACCGCCCCTTGTGGCAGTATTGCATTCATCGGAAAGGGCATAGATGGCGCATACCTTTTTCCCTGGTGGTGGGCTTGATTGACTCATGGCGGCGGAGGAGATGGGAGAGGAGACTTGCAGGTGGCGCCGGCTGGAAGAAGAAGCACCGAGAAGAAGCGTCGTGAATCAAACAGAATCAGCTAATAAGCAGGAGATATAATCGAATTTGTTAGCGAGATAATAGTCGGAGGAAAAGTAGGAGGCGATCTCATCTCCCAACCCTCAAGAAAATGATTGATAATAGAACATACCTGCTAACTTGCTGTAGATCACATTTGTAAATCAGGAGAAACTTGTTGTGTGAAGACTAGAATATCTTGCGATTGTGTGTTCGTTTGAAGAGGGGTATATATAGGTGGATTAGTTCAAGTCTTCAACGCTAGTGGACCAAGCAAAGGCCATACGTGATTATAGGATAGACATATTCTAGGTTAGGTGACATGCATGTGGATGCAGCAGAGATAGACATTTTCTATAGATCCTAGCATCTAGGTCGGGCGGACGTGTGCATGCATGGCGGCTGCATGCAGCCAGCCACCGTTAGCAGCAGCTAAATACTCAGTCATGCATGCTAAATACCTGGTCAAAATTTTGATAAAACAGCACCAGCCAAACACATGTAAAAACTGAGAAAAGCGTTGGTTTTTAGAAACTGCGGTATTACTTGCCCACCGATGGGAATACTTTGGTTTTCAATTACAGCAGTTTTCTAAAAACTTTGCTGCCAAACTAGGCCTCAAAGTTTTCAAAACCATGGTTTTTTTGAGAGACCACAGTATTCTCCGAAAACTTTAAAAAAACCTTGCTGCCAAACGCAGCCTCAGTGTTTTTGTCAGCGGCAACTACCCCATTGAGATCTGAAGGGGGGCCTTGAGGAAGCAAGATATCACCCACAGAAGTTTTCCACTTTCAGTAGGGATTCCTCCTTGTAGAGGATCAACCACTTTCTCATTGTCCTCAGAATCAGTAGCCACACCTGTTTGATATCAGTCCAATACACATTGTCAAAAATCATCGAGTTCCTGAATTTCCAGATGCACCACAGCACACAGGAACAAATAGAGTTCAAAGCACTCTTCTTTTTGTTGGCAGGCCAAAACTTTGCAATAGAGAGGTAGTCATGTCCTAGATTAACACCAAGGAACTCACAGGCCAAAAGCCAAATCTGTTTGGCCACCACACAATCAAAGAATAAGTGATTGATGCTTTCAGATTCATTGCAGAAAGCATACTCAGGGGGTTTCAGGATCCCTCTTTTTGCTAAGTTGTTTTTAGTCATTAACTTGTTGTGAGATATTGAGTCCCCTTGATGATTTGCTCTAATTCATACCAGCTTTCCATCATATGTGGAGTGAAGGTTCTTCTAAATGTCAGTCTAATCTCTTGGCCATTCCAAATCTCAGCAAGAGTAGTACACTGCTGCTGGCAGATGGAATATAAAGGCTAGTATTGGACAGATAGAGGGGGTGTTCCAAATCAAATATCCTCCCAGAATTTGATATTGGATCCATCTCCTACCACCCATCTATAGCCAAATTTAAGAGCTTTGGCAGCCCACATGACCCCCTGCCAAAATCTGGAAGAGCCGTGGGTATTACTAGCAAAGCTATTGGCAAAGTTCCTCACATACTTCTTATCTGTGATGGTTCTCCAAAATTTTCCTTCATCCTTAATATATCTCTTCACCCAGTTTCTGAGCAAACAAAGATTAACATCCTTGATGTTATGAACCCCTAGTCCACCATGACCTTTCTTCCTGCAGACTAGATGCCAATTGGCCTGGTGGAGTTTTCTATTCCCCTCAAAATCACTCCATAGGTAATGGGCTAACTGACTATTTATCAAGTCCAGAGCCCACTTGGGAAACTTGAAGAAGGAAAGCAAATGAACTGTTTGATTTCAGGAAGGATACGGCACCGGAGTGCCGCCACCGCCCGACCCGAGGGTCAGAGTTTCCCCTGGAGCAACACTACGGGCAATGAGAGCCGCAACGACGCCTTCAAGAAGGGAACGAACTTCGCCGTCGCCGGTCTGTCTGAAGATAGAACAGGTTTTCACCCCGGCCGACACTCACCGCCACAACGCCACACCCCGGCAACCACGCCGCCCACACGGCCATGGTCGTCACCGGGCAGCAACGCACTACCACCACCAGAGCCGCCGCCCCAGCATCTAAGACCTTGATACCACCTCACCCGAGACCCGCGGCTACCCCAACCAAAGAGACGAGTGGTGGTAGTACCCAGGTTCGGGGCCCTCCGTAGGAGGTAACACTAGTCCTGCAAGATCAACTACATGGATCACAATAGGGCTACAATGGTGCTCCTTGAGCTGTGCTGGGTGGAAGAGTAAGAAGAGCTATCTCTCTCCTTCTCCTAGTGTATGAGTGTCTGTGTGTGTGGGGGGGGGGCAAAGATAAGACCCTCTGCATGGAGGGCTCCTGGGGGGGGGTCTTATAGTCCGCCCCTAGGGTACAACGGTAAATGTACATGAGGGCGGGGCCCTGGAGTCAGTCTCTGAGCCTTCTCGTGAGGACTGCTCGCTCTAGGACCCGACTATGGCACGTCGCCCGCCGCGTCATGGAGCAGTTGGCACAGTGCCGGGCCGCGCGGACGCCGGTCGCCCAGGTCAACAGTGAGGGTGCAATGTCTCCATGCTCTCCCCGTCATGGGGGAGTGGTCTTGTCGTATGGTTGGATGGGACGGGCACTGACCCGCCGTCTGCCGGCCCGCGGCCCAGCCGGACTGCCCGTGCTGTTGGCCCGGCTTGAGGGCTAGCCAAACTGAGGGAAGCTTTGCCGCCCCGATGTTATGAAAATTGCCAAGTGTTGATCGACCTACCCGGGGGTCATCCCCCCAACATCTGGGCGACCCCCAGCATCGAGAACCAATAGGCCGGCCAAAACTGGCCTCCATGGACTTTTCCTGTGGCACCGGGCGCGAGACGAGCTAGGTCCTGCTGCTAGGCGCAAGACGGGTTCGATCCTACTGCCGGGCGCAAGACAAGCTTGGTCCTACTACGGGGCGAGAGACGAGCTTGGTCCTGCTGTCAGGCGCGAGACGAGCTCAGTCCTGCTGCTGGGCGCGAGACGAGTTCAATCCTGTAGCATCTGGCGCGATACGAGCGATGGGCTGCAGCTGGGAAAGGGCCGACCCTTCGACGAAGGTAGCGCCCAGGGGACGAGGAGAGGAATCGAAGGCCGACACAAGCCACACACCAATGGTCCCATGCCGGATATGTCTGGCCGCCGCCGTGAAATGATCCAAACCACTGCCATGAGCCACCACCACGCTATGGCAGCCCACATCCGTGCCCGGACCCCGAGGGGCAGTCCCGAGACATCTGTGCTGCAGGCTGCTATCTGCCGCCGGAGCAACTGAAGCTGACCCGCCCGTCCACCATCTCTCCACTGCTGCGGTACCAGCACCACAAGCCGAGTCCATGGCAGGGGCGCCAGCCTGCAGCCCGCGTCGCTTCGAACCAAATCCAGCTTCCAGATCAACGCGGAACCGCGCCCAGGCGTGCCCATCCATGGCGCAGCTATCGCGCCAACACGAAGCCCTAGGGGGACATCGAGCCGCCGCCACCAGGAACGCACGGAGCCGCGCCACCGAGCCCTGCCATAGCCCGGCACTTCCAGCGGCCAGCCATCCTGCAGTGGCCAGGGGGTCCACGAGGAGGGGAGGAGGCGACCCCGTAGCCGCCCACGCCGGCCGGGCTTCGTCCGATGGCAACCCGACGCGGCGGCAAGGGAGGAGGAGGCCCGATGGGATGGAGCTAAAGTTCTGTGGCTAGGGTTCTGCCATCCGCTCGCGGGAGCGGCGCGGGAGAGAGGGGCTTTTTCAATCACAACAATTTGTGATGTAATACCCTGAAATAAGCTACTGAGAACTCTATTTTCATGTTACTATTAGTAACTTTTTGCTCATTATTTTCTAGGAATAGTATTGTGTCATCTGCATATTGTAAGCAAATGACTCCAGGAATACGCTCTGAGCAGAAGCCACTAATCATCCCATGAGTAGCTTCCTTATAGAGCATCCAAGTTAAAACATCTACCACTAGGTTAAAGAGAAGGGGGGGACAAGGGGTCTCCTTGCCTCAATCCTTTACTAGTTGTGAAGATTTCGATTCCATTAATCTTAACCCCTGCAGATCCTAGATGAGTAACTTGTTTGATCCATTTTAATCAAAGTGGACCAAACCCTCTTTTCTTCGGGGGGTCCATGAGAAAATCTATGTTGACCTTGTCAAATGCTTTTTCATAGTCTAATTTTAGAACAAGCCCTCGGTTACCAGAATGGTAAGTGGAGTGGAACACTTCATGTGTTGTAACCACACTCTCAAGTATATATCTCCCCTTGACAAAAGCTGATTGATTACTAGATGTCAATATATTCGTCAAAAGAGCTAACATGTTATTCAGTACTTTAGTAAAGACCTTAAAGATGCAATTGAGGAGACTGATTGGTCTAAGTTTCCTCATACTAGTTGCACCTTTTTCTTTAGGGATAAGAGTTAGGACAACAAAATTAAGTCTATATAGATCCAATTCCCCTTTGTGGAAGTCATCAAACAAGGCCATAATGTCTTTTTTGATGGTTCCCCAAAAATGTTGCAGGAAGAGGAAGGAGAGACCATCTGGGCCTGGAGCTCTACCTGCATAAGAGCTAAAGATTGCCTCCTTCACTTCCTCTTCAGAGAAAGGCTTTTGTAAGGAAATATTATCCCTACTGGTGACTTTTTCTCCTTCAGAGAAGAATCTACCATCTAAAGTAAAACCTGATTCATCCTCTTTTTTCAAAAGGTCCTTGTAGTATAAAGAAGTTATGTCCAACATACCTTTAGTATCAGTAACAGACCTATCTGGACCATCTACAGAATTAATCAGAGTTTTCCTCCGCCTTTGATTAGCTATTGCCTGGAAATATTTAGTATTCCTATCTCCATGCAGTATATCCCTTTCTCTAGCTCTTTGTCTATCATAGGTTTCTTCCTTAAGCCAAATTTTCTGAAGCTCTTGTAGAATGATTTTCATCCTATCTATCTCAAGATCAAAGAGAGGTCCAGTCAAGCTCATCATACTGAGTTGACAAGGAGTTCTTACTCTTCCTAATCTCAACATTAATATTACTACTCCACCCTTTGGCGAATTTCCTAAATCTCCTGGCTTTTTCCTGTGAAATGTTAATAGCTTTGACACTTTTAACATGGGCACTCTAGTTTTTCTCTACAAGCTCTTTAAAATCTTCCCTAAGTAACCACCATTTTAAAAATTTATAACTATTGCTTTTTTCGTGTGTGTGTGTGTGGGGGGGGGGGTCACTCACCCCTGAGACCCAGAGGAGGGGGGTGTGGTCACTACCAGTCCTAGGAAGGGCTTGAGAGTTGCTTAAAGGAAAAATGGCATCTGGTTCAATAGTGCAAAAAATTCTATCTATGGTAGACATGATCAAGTTCTCCTGGTTATTTGCCTAGGTAAATTGCCTTCCTAACATTTTGATCTCCAATAGACTCCAGATTTCAGCCCAGGCATTAAACTTGTAACTCCAGGAGTGGTTGATATTACAATTACTTTTTTCATGGGGGGGGGGGGGTTACTCACCCCTGAGACCCCGAGGAGAGGGGTGTGGTCACTACCTATCCTAGGAAGGGCTTGAGAGTTGCTTAAAGGGAAAATGACATCTGGTTCAATAGTGCAAAAATTTCTATCTATGGTAGACATGATCAAGTTCTCCTGGTTATTTGCAGGTAAATTGCCTTCTTGGCATTATAATCTCTAATAGACTCCAGATTTCAGCCCAGGCATTAAACTTGTCACTCCAGGAGTGGTTGATATTACCGTTACTTTTATCCTTCTGGTATATAACTAGGTTGAAGTCACCCCCAATCAGAGTTGGTTGGTCATCATCAATGAACAAACTATGTAATTCAGAAATGAGGTCATGCTTGCCCTCATCATAGGGAGACCCATATACAGCAATGAATCTAATTTTTTACCACAAGCTTTAATCTCTAAGTTACGTGAAACAGAAAATCTAAGAGAAGTCCAGTCAACTATATCAAAGATATCGCTATCAACACCTACTAGGATGACCCCAGAGATGCCAATAGGTTGCAAATGTTGCAAGATAAAATTCTTATTACCACTAATAGATTTAAGGAAAACTGTAGAAAGCTACTCTTTCTTAGTCTCTTGGATAGCAATAATACTAGGGTTAATCTTGGCAATCATATCCAAGATGCATGTTTTTTTCCGAGGGGTGGTGATCTCTCTAATATTCCAGAAAGGCAATTCATTTTGAAAATGCTTTCCTAGGGTGCTCGCCCCGTCCATATTTAGAGTTAGACCAGATCACACTATGATCATCTAACATAGAAGGAATCCCTTTTAGCACTTCAGGGGTAATAGGTGGATCTAACAGGTTATCAGAGTCAGGCAGCCCTTCAGGCTCACTGCACTCATCACAAGCTCTAGCATGCCTATTACCAGGGTAATAAGAGCTAAGTTTTTCATGCATGTTTTTTTCTCAGGGGTGGTGATCTCTCTAATATTCCAGAAAGGCAATTCATTTTGAAAAGGCTTTCCTGGGGTGCTTGCCCCGTCCATATTTAGAGATTTTAGACCAGATCACACTATGATCATCTAACATAGAAGGAATCCCTTTTAGCACTTCAGGGGTAATAGGTGGATCTAACAAGTCATCAGAGTCAGGCAGCCCTTCAGGCTCACTGCACTCATCACAAGCTCTAGCATGCCTATTACTAGGGTAATAAGAGCTAAGTTTTTCACCAGGATCCAGTCCCACAGACTATTTGGTGACCTTATCAGGAACATCATCCTTATGAAAGATAGTTGCTACTAGTGTCTAGTATCTATGCTAATGGTTTGATTTTTATGTGAGCACTATATGCTAATACATATAGCCAAAAGGCTAGCTATCTACAACATGCTTAGTTATGTATATGCACAATTAGCGTTCGTATTATAGCCATCTCAATCTGCAACAATGTTGTTACAGTTGGTGCCAATGCATAGGTTTCTTTATTACTAAGAGAGTATAATGCATTTTGTCCTAGCAATTTTTTTAGAAATCACATTAATAACTAAGTCTCATACAAACTCATGTATTCATTCCAAACTGGAAATGGGAGAGGAGGATATTTTGATGTGTTTACCTTATTGTTTATTAATACAGATGTTTTTTTGGTGAAGCACAACTGGAGCCAATGATGAAAATAGAACCCACGGATTGCTGGCCTGATAGGGTAAGGTGTTGTGTGCATTATGCTAGTTGCATGATGCAAATTTTCTCATTAAAGTTGGCTAGAATTTCTACTAACATGGACTCCATACAACTATATGGATACATAGCAGTGCGGGATTGTCAAGATCAATTGCTTAATTATGTTATTAATCGTAGCAGGGATGATCCCATCATTATGCGACAGGTGCATATCTTTACTTGCACAAATTGTTTCAAATAATTCATTTATTTTAATTTACAAGTTCAATCCCATCACATGCATTGCACAAAATGGATCAAAAAATAAACATTGTTTGGGTATATACTTCAACTGCTTCATCTCTTTTTAATCATAAAAGTTGGGATCGAAGGTGGAATATTGTACATGCTTAATATCTTTTATCTCATGTGGATTGGTATATGTAATGAAAATACTATTAATTATGTTTTTAGTTTTGTTGTGATGTTCTTAGTTCTTAATAAATAACACATGCTTAGTTTATTTTTATTATTGTTCTTTAAATAAGTAATTCATAATGCATTGATTTTTACCTATTTAATAATATTTTTTGTGTTGTGGTTGCATATCTTCTTCCATGTGCTTAATTCTATTAAAAAGTGTCATACCGAAATTGTGAAAATAACTATTATTTGTCCACTATGTTACCAATTGGAGAATCATGTTGTGGAATTACAATTAGTTAGAAGAAACTTACTACTGAAACTATAGTGTATAATTTAGTGATCTATTAACCAGTAATAGACTAATATGTATTTAATTAATATGAAGTCGGATAATTTTCTTGTAAGACAATTACTCCTATAAACATTTGAGGTGTTGGTGATGCTGGCTCTATTTTATGGATTTTATTTTCGTGGATTCTTGTATGCAAATATGTGTGCGATTGGAGGATGTTATACCAAGATGAGTTTGTCCTTTTGCATATATGTAGCATGCTTATGGTTAATTATGTTTGGTTTAGCAACGTTAAGTGTCATGTGCAACCGACTTCTGTTTATGGTGAAAAAAACTCACATTATTTTAGTTTTTTGTGAATAGAAATCATTTTCTCATTTATTTGAGTTCAATTTCCAATTGGCTAGAGAAGTATAAGCTTTAGAAAATTCTTGTGTTACCATGAGGAGCTACTTAATAATAGTCTTGCAGGGTTCTCTCATTGAGATGACTGGACCTAAGCGAGGCATCTCAATGACTTCCTCTGTTCTAATAGAGTTTGACATGAGGATTAAGAAAGGAGAGCAAGAAGATGATCTACAATTAGTTGACGGGGCAGCAGACTACTGCAATCTAACCATGCCTTGCACGCCATTCACGAATCGCATTCATGGGGATTGTGGTGCAGTTGACATCACTTTAGCAATGTTGTACAGGGCAGTGGAGGCAACAATAGAGGTTGATATATCAAAACTGCAGAGTGGATTCAATTTGTCTCTCAGTTCGTTTGTGTTTATCCGTGGGTCACCTCACAGAATTGAGCTCTTTCGTGGCACTATTGGCGAGTCATGTAGCTTAAGAAGATGTGTGATTTCCGTAACAAAGGATACTACGATGCATCTAAAGTTCAAATATGGTCAAGAAGGCTCTAAAAATGGTGAGCTTGAACGCTGCTGCTATTTCAAAGCGAGCATCCATGGACGTGCCTGTCGACAAATTAAACTTGAGCCTGCCTCTATCTCAGTGAAGGTGACTTGGTCTGCCATTTTTTGAGTCATGTGGCTTAAGAAGATCCATGATTGCCGTAGAGATGGATACTTGGATGCATTTGAATTTCAAATACGGCCGGAAAGGGCTCTAAAAATGGTGATCTTGGACACTGCTGTTACTTCCAAGCGAACATCCATGGATGTGCCTGTCAGCAAATAATGCTTCAGTTTGTCTCTATCTTGGTTCAAAGTGTATTTTTGCATAAAGTTCTCCGTCCTTTGATCCAAAGTGTATTTTTGCATAAAATTCCTCTAGATTCAGGCTAGTTGCATTGTTCGTATGCTTGGCATGTAACACAAACAGAGTCTGATATTTCAAGTGAAACTGAGATAACATTACAAGATTATTCTCACACAGGCATGCCCTATTATGCCCATTATCCACAAATAAGATCTCACGTACATCTGTAATAATTCCTATTTATACAGGGGAAATGAGTTCAAGACTACAGTTTGCATCAACTTAGTTTTATAAGCTACAAAGTGACCATCGGGACAAAGATTTATCTGACCGACAACAGTGCTCCACGCATAGTGAAGAAAACAAGAATAAATTGTAACAAATTTCTACACATGGGAGCTCTTATGATGGCACTAAACCCTGGCGCCAGCACCAAGTGTTAGAAGTCGGGATGCCATGTCGCGCCATTGATCATGCTGCATGTTTGGCTGAATCGTTGGGGTGATGTTTCAGTTGATGAGTTGTGTAATGCAATGCAAAAAGGATTGCTCATCTTATCACGCCGACCGCAATTCCAATTTAGGCACTCTCAGCAAAACATCAACCCTTGCATCCTCTAACCCTGTCTTCAGCCAACTTGCTAGCTTGGATTGTTGCTAAGATCATCACGATGTTCCCCTGCGGCAGAACCAAGAAAACAGAATCGGTGACACGGTCAATGCTCTGGAGTTAATTAACTATCCAACTCTCCTGACATTCATAAGAATTAACTGAATGAATTGACAATGCCAGTGGACAGATGCAATTTATAAAGTTCCATCCAGCTGGTGCTAGACCCCACTCTTCAGGGCCTCCCCAACCTGATCCTCCAAGCCTATGCAGATCCATTCCAGCAACAGAAACTGCTGTCCAGTGCTAACTATAGCTTCTCAAGAACTCCACCAAGGTGCAATACTTCTTCAGAGAACGACAGAACTGATGCAGCAGTTCGAGGTGAAGAAATTATAGATGTACAGTAGTGTGGTAACTAGTAGCTGTGCATGCACCTGCCGTTCCATGGACAACTCAATCTCACTCTCACCCACCGGTCTATATTCAAACTAGTACTCTGAATTCTCTTGCCCTATAAGGACCAGTTTGAGCATACACATGGCACCAAACTGAGGCGACTACTGTTCAGTTTGCTCCATTGCATCAACCATGAGCTCTGGTACAGCTGCATGAGAAATCTACTTCAGATTCCGCCCGGTAACCGCGTTTCCCAGTACCCCATGAGAAATCTACTTCCCGAGCAAAAAATTCCTAACTTTTGAATTTGAATGGATTTCGAATGAATTCTAGACGAATTTTGTTCGGATTTAGAATTCATTTAAAGAAATTCGTCCGAAATTTGCTCGGAATTTCATGGTAACCGCGGCATCAAGTTTCTTTGTTACCCACGAGAAAAAAGTGCCCCTCGGTAGCCAAAACCTTGGACCTACTGACTAACTGTTCCAAGGTCTTCTAAATATCAGACGCAGCTTGCAAGTCAACAAAGAGGAAAACCTGCCTCTTTGCATCGTCAGCTACTCAGCCACAAGAAAGGGTAGAAACAGGGAATACTCTATATATCAATTATTAAGGAGACCACTAGATAAAAAGGTAAGGTCAATTCTTCAGTTCAAAGAAGAGGGATATGAGACATATACCATATAGATTGCTGACAATTGAATACTAAGAAGACAACTAGATAACTAAAATAATCGCAAAGCCAATTCCCTCAATTGAGTACTAAGAAGACCACTGAATAATTAAAATAAGCAAAGTCACTTCCCTGGCCCAATTGAGTACTAAGAATAAGGGGAACATTGTATGATTACGATAAAGCAAAGCCAATTCCCCAGCCCTAGAAAATAGACATATGAGGCGGATCAGTTGGCGAATATTTTAAAAGCTGAGCATTCAACACAGCATTGGTCACTTCAGTCCAAAAGGGTACCGGGGAAAGCACAGATTTCATCTAACCACATAACGGTCAGAGTTTCAGATCATAGAATGTATACATCGATGCAAAAAAGAAGAAGAGGACAGTAGCCTCGTAGTTAATCTAATTCAAAGATACTTCAGCTCATAACTTCATAAGGAAACAATAGGTAGGCCGTAAAGAATCGCCACCTCACTCAACAGCCATCAGACAAAAGGCGAAGCATTCACAGCATAACCTTTTAGAGCCGGAAAAAAGGTATGTTTAACAAGACTTTGCTTGAGCCTACACCGAGACACATAGACATCTTCAAACCAATGATTGAAACTGTTGATCAACTTGCCATCAGTGTCAACATGAAGCAGATGCCCACCAAATCTGACAAGCAAGAGCACGTCACCATCCCCCGAAACAATGTCCACATTCCAATCCCAATGGCCAACACATGGTTCAAACTTCCTCCAAATTTCTGCGACCGGCAATTGAATCTTGTACTTGAAATCCCAAACCTCACTTTCATAGTTCTGCAACACCCATACATTAATAGTCGCTCTGTCCCTGTCACGGCTATGGATACCGAGCGTGCCATCCATCTCAAATATACTCCCTCCGTTCCGAATTACTTGTCTTGGATTTGTCTAGATACGGATATATCTAGACTCATTTTAGTGCTAGATACATCCGTATCTAGACAAATCTAAGACAAGTAATTCAGAACGGAGGGAGTATATGAAAAGGTGGGAACAATTGGAGCACGCATGTGCCGAAACGACTCAGCTATGGTGTCGAATACAACTACCAGCTCGCTTTCAGTCTTGTCGAAATCTAGGAGTGGGCTGCTTTCACTCACATAATACATTGGGTACCAGTGCAGGCTATCGCGTACCTGGACGGGGTTCTTGAAGCACAACAATGCTGTGTCCGGACATCCGATGTACCTCGGTGGCTGGTCAGAGCCCAACGCAAGCACATAGCAGCCAATTTGTTCTTTAGGCGAGTCCCTGCAGCCCCTCCGTTGCAGCAGCAGACGGTACTCGCCGGTAGGGCGGTGCAGGTACATCCCCAATGTCTTGAAGTCCCACGGTTGCCCAAGAGAAGCATGCTCACGCGTGGCCGGATTGTAGATATGGTGGCAGGTGCCGGTCTTTTCAAGCCTGGAGAGGAGCAGGAGGCCGTCGCAGGAGGCCTCCGGAGAGAAGGACAGGCCAAGCCGAGCCACGGTATGGAGCTGGGCGTCAGCGGCGGCCTGGTGGTCGAAGACGATGATGTTATAGCGGTGGAGACCGGGGGTGCGTTGGACGCTGTGGAGGAGGGGGTGGGCGGGCTGGCGGGCGTGGTGGGCGAGGAGGAAGCGGCGGGCGGAGGTGGCGCAGCGCCATGCGCGGCAGACGGCGCGGCAGCGGAGGAGGGATTCGGGGTCGAGGCGGACGAGGATCTCCCAGATCACAATCTCATCTGGGAGGCTGCTGAGGAGAGGCGTCGCTCGTCCTGCAGCCATGCTCGCCGGCTGGAAACGACCGAGAAGAATTGTGGAGTCGTGCGCTTGTGCTGGTGATCGTTTAGGTTGAAACAGAATTGGGCTTAGCCCATGAACTCTCGGAAATAGTAGTAGCTCTCAACGGGCTGGGCTTAGGTCAAGAAGAAGGTTGCTGTGAACTTTTTTTCTGAGTGGAATAGCAACAAAAAAAATAGCTCAAAGAAAAACAAATTTCCCTTCTATTGCCAAACAAAAGCAATTTTTCCCATTTACTAAAGAAAGGAAAAAAGTTCTAGGTTCTACTAAATGTTTTTTTCCTTGAGATTATAAATAAATAAAATAAAGCAAATTCAATTCCTCAACCCAATAAAACAGAGATATGAGGCAGATGAGTTAGTGGAATACTGATGCAGCAATACTCTCAACAGCTTTGTTCCAGAGTATTTCCTGAACATGATAGGTACAAGTAGAACACCAGCCAGACAAATAATATGGCTGTTACTCTGTTCTATGTACCAACTACTGCTCTAATCGACGCTATTTTTAAAAAAATAATACATTTTTTTTATTAATTTTCAGAAATATTACGCCAAAATTAGTTTTTAAAAATAATACATAGTCGGCCATCTGGTAGCTGACTAGGTCCAGTCGGCCAGGAGGAAGCCGATAGGTGCCTGTCGGCTAAGATCCAGTCGGCCAGCAGTAAGCCGACTGGGACTAATTGGCTTATTTGCAGTCGGCCAGAAATAATATAACTGTTACTCTGTTCTATGTACCAACAACTACTCTAATCGACATCGGTATCCTCCGATAGCGTATAATTTTTTTTGTATGTAAACTTGAAACACCTACACGGCTATACTGCCTCAGCTCAGGAATTATTATATGCAAATCAAATCTCAAGTTCATAGCAGAAATAGTGAGCTGCAAATCACATCTCTAGTTCTCAATTATTTATAATTCTAGCATGCTACACTCGACTAGAGCATCTCCAACAGCCGCGCGAAACTAGCGCCGCGCCGTAAATTAGGCCGTTTTAGCGCGCGCGCAACGCGGCGGGTTGCTCCAGCGGGCGCGCAAAAACGGAGGGCGCGCTAAAACGGGTTGGGCGCGCGGTTGAAAACACTTACCCGCGTGGCGTATTTCGGGCGCCAGCTACAGCGCGCGACACACTCGAGCGCTCGCGCCGCACTCTCTCCTTTCCTCATCCTTCGCCCCGCCAGGCGCCGCGGCGCCTGCACCCACCCATGGACGCGCACACCGGCGCCCGCCACCCCATCAGACACCCCGACCCGCCGCCGCCGCCGAAACCCTAAGCGGAAGCGCCAAGTCCGCCACCGCCGAGTTCGCCGAAGCGTCGGCCTCGCCAGCAACCTCTTCTTGCCGCCGCGGATGACCACGGCGCCGGGTGGCGTCGCGCCGCGCCGTCCGTGCCGCCGCCGCCGTCGAAGAAGGTCCCCAATGCGGCGCGACGAAGAAGGGCAAAACATCCGCGAAGAAAAACAAGGCGGCGGACGGCTCCGCACCACGAAGGCGAGGGAAAGAAGCTTGCGTAGGCGTTCGACGGCACAAGGGCTACCAAGCGCCGCGAGCTCACTCGTTGAGCCGGCCACGACGCCAGCACCACGTGTTCGATTTAAATGCCTCCAAGGTGAAAAAATTGCAACTTTTCTTTTATTCTTATTTTTTCAATGCATCATCATCACATATAGATAGCTTATTTGCATTGTTCAAAAAACTTTGTAGTCTCAATGATGATGCATACATGTCCACTATGGGTGTTGGGTCCAACAATTCGCATTGGTCTCAAACCAATGACATCCATTTCGAAGACCATGAGTTTGAGGTGGACGAGGAGGGTGAGGGAATTGTCGAGGCGCCGAAAGGAAGAGCGGGCAATTACTCCACCACCGATGACAAGTTACTATGCTACACTTATTTGCATGTGTCGAGGGATCCATCCATTGGAGGTGATCAAAGTAGAGACGCGTATTGGGGGCGAATGAAAGAACACTTTGATGCTCACAACAAGAGTGGAATTGACCGCTCCGAGAGATCACTTCGGTCCCGATGGTCGACAATCAACTTGGATTGTCAAAAGTGGGCGGCCGCACAAAAGTCAGTGGACAAGATTAACCCAAGTGGCATAAATGAGGATGATCGAGTAAGTGGCAGCTCATATATGTTCATCATACTTGTTTTTGGTGACCGAAGTGCTAACTTGTTTTGTTTTTCTTGTAGTACAACATTGCACAAAACTTGTTCAAAGAAGAGACAAGGACAACCAAGAAAGGGAAGATCAAGAAAGGCAGGATCTTTACCTTGCCTCATTGCTATGAAGTGTTAAAGGATGATGAGAAATGGAAGAAGCGTGATGGTTTGGAGGATTTGCATTTGAGCAACAAACGGAAGCGAGCAATTGAGATGAGTGATGATGATGAGGAGGATGATGCATCAAGTGATGACGGCAAGAGAAGCCCCACACCCAACTCGGTTTCATACTTGAAGCCAAAACAACCGGATGGGTGCAAGAAAGACAAAACCGAAAAGAAGAAGAGGAAAGGAGATGATGAGCTCAAAAATGCTATGGAATCTATTGTGAAGGCAAGGGTCGAAGCCAATGAGGTGAGGAAAATGGCAAGGAACCAAGATGCCGTGGCCAAGGAGAGGAGGTTGGCGGCCGAGGAGAGAAGGGTGGCGGCCGGAGAGAAAGGTGGCTTTGGAGGAGAGGAAAGTGAGCAATGAGGAGAGAGCTAAGTTGTTGGAATGGGAGAAGCACTTGTTCTTCTTGGACACATCTAACCTCAATGCGGCGCAAAAGGAGTATGTCAATCTTGCCCAACAAGAAGTCTTGATCCAAAAAAAGCCATGGTTCGTGCAATGGGTGGCGGTGGCCTCGGCGCCATGGGTGGTGGTGGCCTCGGCACCATGGGTGGCGGTGGCCTTGGCGCCATGGGAGGCATGGGTGGCTTCGGAGCCATGGGAGGCATGGGTGCACATCCGGCCGCAATGGGAGGCATGGGTGAAGGAAATATGCACTAGAGGCAATAATAAAGTTAATATTTATTTCCTCGTATCATGATAAATGTTTATTATTCATGCTATAATTGTATTAACCGGAAACATGATACATGTGTGAATACATAGACAAACATAGTGTCACTAGTATGCCTCTACTTGACTAGCTCATTGATCAAAGATGGTTATGTTTCCTAACCATAGACATGTGTTGTCATTTGATTAATGGGATCACATCATTAGGAGAATGATGTGATTGACTTGACCCATTCCGTTAGCTTAGCACTTGATCATTTAGTATGTTGCAATTGCTTTCTTCATGACTTATACAAAGTTCCTACAACTATGAGATTGTGAAAATCCCGTTTACCGGATGAACAGTACTTTGTGTGCTACCAAACGTCACAACGTAACTGGGTGATTATAAAGGTGCTCTACAGGTGTCTCCAAAGGTACATGTTGAGTTGGCATAATTCGAGATTAGGTTTTGTCACTCCGATTGTCGAAGAGGTATATCTGGGCCTTCTCGGTAATACTCATCACCTAAGCCTTGCAAGCATTGTAACTAATAAGTTAGTTATGAGATGATGTATTACGAAACGAGTAAAGAGACTTGCCGGTAACGAGATTGAACTAGGTATTGGATACCGACGATCGAATCTCGGGCAAGTAACATACCGATGACAAAGGGAACAACGTATGTTATTATGCGGTTTGACCGATAAAGATCTTCGTAGAATATGTAGGAACCAATATGAACATCCAGGTTCCACTATTGGTTATTGACCGAGAATAGTTCTAGGTCATGTCTACATAGTTCTCGAACCCGTAGGGTCCGCATGCTTAACGTTACGATGACAGTTTTATTAAAAGTTTATAAGTTTTGATGTACCGAAGGTTGTTCGGAGTCCCGGATGTGATCACGGACATGATGAGGAGTCTCGAAATGGTCGAGACATAAAGATTGATATATTGAATGACTATATTCGGACACCGGAATTGTTCCGGATGATTTCGAAGAAAACCGGAGTGCCAGGGGGGGGGGGGTTACCGAAACCCCCAGGGAGAGTTAATGGGCCACATGGGCCTTGGTGGGAAGAGAGAGGGGTGGCCAGGGTGGGTCGCGCGCCCCCTCTCCCTCTGGTCCGAATTGGACTAGGAGGGGGGCGGCGCCCCCCTTTCCTTCCCCCCTCTTCCCCTTCCTTCCCCCTCTCCCCCTTCCTTTCCCCTCCTAGTAGGAGTAGGAAAGGAGGAATCCTACTCCCAGTAGGAGTAGGATTCCTCCTCCTTGGCGCGCCCCAAGGGGCCGTCCGGCCTCCCCCCTTGCTCCTTTATATACGGGGGCGGGGGGCACCCCAGAGACACACAAGTTGATCTACGGATCGTTCCTTAGCCGTGTGCGATGCCCCCCTCCACCATAATCCACCTCGGTCATATCGTCGCGGAGTTTAGGCGAAGCCCTGCGCCGGTAGAACATCATCATCGTCACCACGCCGTCGTGCTGACGGAACTCATCCCCGACGCTTCGCTGGATTGGAGCCCGGAGGACGTCATCGAGCTGAACATGTGCTGAACGCGGAGGTGCCGTATGTTCGGTGCTTGGATCGGTCGAGTCGTGAAGACGTACGACTACATCAACCGCGTTGTCATAACGCTTCCGCTTGACGGTCTAAGAGGGTACGTAGACAACACTCTCCCCTCTCGTTGCTATGCCATCACCATGATCTTGCGTGTGCGTAGGAAATTTTTTGAAATTACTACGTTCCCCAACAGTGGCATCCGAGCCTAGGTTTTATGCGTTGATGTTAGATGCACGAGTAGAACACAAGGGAGTTGTGGGTGATACGAGTCATACTGCTTACCAGCATGTCATACTTTGGTTCGGTGGTATTGTTGGATGAAGCGGCCCGGACCGACATTACGCTGCATTTCACGCGAGACTGGTTTTACCGCCGTGCTTTGCACACGGTGACTAGCGGTGTCGGTTTCTCCAACTTTAGTTGAACCGAGTGTGGCTACGCCCGGTCCTTGCGAAGGTTAAAACAGCACTAACTTGACGAACTATCATTGTGGTTTTGATGCGTAGGTAAGAACGGTTCTTGCTAAGCCCGTAGTAGCCACGTAAAACTTGCAACAACAAAGTAGAGGACGTCTAACTTGTTTTTGCAGGGCATGTTGTGATGTGATATGGCCAAGACGTGATGCTATATTTTATTGTATGAGATGATCATGTTTTGTAACCGGGTTATCGGCAACTAGCAGGAGCCATATGGTTGTCGCTTATTGTATGAAATGCAAGCGCTCTGTAATTGCTTTACTTTATCACTAAGCGGTAGCGATAGTCGAGAAGCAATAGATGGCGAAACGACAACGATGCTACGATGGAGATCAAGGTGTCGCGCCGGTGGCGATGGTGATCACGACGGTGCTTCGGAGATGGAGATCACAAGCACAAGATGATGATGGCCATATCATATCACTTATATTGATTGCATGTGATGTTTATCCTTTATGCATCTTATCTTGCTTTGATTGACGGTATCATTTTAAGATGATCTCTCACTAAAATTATCAAGAAGTGTTCTCCTGAGTATGCACCGCTGCCAAAGTTCGTCGTGCCTGCACACCACGTGATGATCGGGTGTGATAAGCTCTACGTCCATCTACAACGGGTGCAAGCCAATTTTGCACACGCAGAATACTCAGGTTAAACTTGACGAGCCTAGCATATGCAGATATGGCCTCGAAACACGGAGACCGAAAGGTCGAGCGTGAATCATATAGTAGATATGATCAACATAGAGATGTTCACCATTGAAAACTACTCCATCTCACGTGATGATCGGTTATGGTTTAGTTGATTTGGATCACGTGATCACTTAGATGACTAGAGAGATGTCTATCTAAGTGGGAGTTCTTTAGTAATATGATTAATTGAGCTTAAATTTATTATGAACTTAGTACCTGATAGTATTTTGCTTGTCTATGTTTGTTGTAGATAGATGGCTCGTGTTGTTGTTCAGTTGAATTTTAATGCGTTCCTTGAGAAAGCAAAGTTGAAAGATGATGGTAGCAATTACACGGACTGGGTCCGTAACTTGAGGATTATCCTCATTGCTGCACGAAGAATTACGCCCCGAAGCACCGCTGGGTGCCGAGCCTGCTGCAGAGCAACACCGGATGTTGTGAACGTATGGCGAGCAAAGTCGATGACTACTCTATAGTTCAAGCAGCCATGCTTTACGGCTTAGAACCGGGTCTTCAACGACGTTTTGAACGTCATGGAGCATATGAAATGTTCCAGGAGTTGAAGTTAATATTTCAAGCAAATGCCCGGATTGAGAGATATGAAGTCTCCAATAAGTTCTACAGCTGCAAGATGGAGGAGAATAGTTCACGGTGAGCATATACTCAAAATGTCTGGGTATAATAATCACTTGATTCAACTGGGAGTTAATCTTCCGGATGATAGCGTCATTGACAGAATTCTCCAATCACTGCCACCAAGCTACAAGAGCTTTGTGATGAACTATAATATGCAAGGGATGAACAAGACAATTCCCGAGCTCTTCGCAATGCTAAAGGCTGCGGAGGTAGAAATCAAGAAGGAGCATCAAGTGTTGATGGTCAACAAGACCACTAGTTTCAAGAAAAAGGGCAAAGGGAAGAAGAAGGGGAACTTCAAGAAGAACAACAAGCAAGTTGCTACTCAAGAGAAGAAACCCAAGTCTGGACCTAAGCCTGAAACTGAGTGCTTCTATTGCAAGCAGACTGGTCACTGGAAGCGGAACTGCCCCAAGTATTTGGCGGATAAGAAGGATGGCAAAGTGAACAAAGGTATATGTGATATACATGTTATTGATGTGTACCTAACTAGAGCTCGTAGTAGCACCTGGGTATTTGATACTGGTTCTGTTGCTAATATTTGCAACTCGAAACAGGGACTACGGAATAAGCGAGCACTGGCCAAGGACGAGGTGACGATGCGCGTGGGAAACGGTTCCAAAGTCGATGTGATCGCAGTCGGCACGCTACCTCTACATCTACCTTCGGGATTAGTTTTAGACCTGAATAATTGTTATTTGGTGCCAGCGTTGAGCATGAACATTATATCTGGATCTTGTTTGATGCGAGACGGTTATTCATTTAAATTATAGAATAATGGTTGTTCTATTTATATGAGTAATATCTTTTATGGTCATGCACCCTTGAAGAGTGGTCTCTTTTTATTGAATCTCGATAGTAGTGATACACATATTCATAATGTTGAAGCCAAAAGATGCAGAGTTGATAATGATAGTGCAACTTATTTGTGGCACTGCCGTTTAGGTCATATCAGTGTAAAGCGCATGAAGAAACTCCATACTGATGGACTTTTGGAATCACTTGATTATGAATCACTTGGTACTTGCGAACCGTGCCTCATGGGCAAGATGACTAAAACACCGTTCTCCGGTACTATGGAGAGAGCAACAGATTTATTGGAAATCATACATACAGATGTATGTGGTCCGATGAATGTTGAAGCTCGTGGCGGATATCGTTATTTTCTCACCTTCACAGATGATTTGAGTAGATATGGGTATATCTACTTAATGAAACACAAGTCTGAAATATTTGAAAAGTTTAAAGAATTTCAGAGTGAAGTGGAAAATCATCGTAACAAGAAAATAAAGTTTCTGCGATCTGATCGTGGAGGAGAATATTTGAGTTACGAGTTTGGTTTACATTTGAAACAATGCAGAATAGTTTCGCAACTCACGCCACCTGGAACACCACAAAGAAATGGTGTGTCCGAACGTCGTAATCGTACTTTACTAGATATGGTGCGATCTATGATGTCTCTTACTGATTTACCGCTATCGTTTTGGGGTTATGCTTTAGAGACAGCTGCATTCATATTAAATAGGGCACCATCAAAATCCGTTGAAACGACGGCTTATGAACTGTGGTTTGGCAAGAAATCAAAGTTGTCGTTTCTTAAAGTTTGGTTTACATTTTTTTTAGAACACTTTGCTTTATTAGTATGTATAGATAGATATAGGAATGGCCGAATGGGCTTAGCTCTCAACAGGTTCGGTCAGCCCAAGAAGAAGATCATTGTGAACTTCTTTTTCTAGGGAAATAGCAGGTTTTTCCTTCCTCTAAAAAAATGAACTTTTTGAATGTTTGCTAAAAAAAACTATAAAATGAAAAAAATTACTAGGTTCTAAAAATTGTTTTTTTCCTTTAGATAATATAAATAAAATGAAGCAAATTCAATTTCTCAACCCAATAAAATAGAGATATGAGGCGGATTAATTAGCAAAATTCAGAGCAGTTCGAGGTGAAGAATTTTATCAGCACAACTCTCAACAGCTTTCTTTCAGAGTATCTTCTGAAAATGATGCGTACAAGTAGAACATCTGTCAGGCAATTATGTCTGTGACTCTGTACTGCACTGGATTGATACCAATGGGGATAGAGGACGGGGCGTCGACTCGTTGGCTGGGCAGTTGAGGTTGCTGCCAGCCCACCCGAGTTCAAGTCCCGGCTTGGACCCGTGGTGCTCGCAGAGTTTTTCCTATAAATAAATGCCAACGAGGGTTGGTCTCATTTTTTTTATACCAATGGGGATAAAATAGCTCTGAAATTTACATTAACACTTCATCAACTTTCACAGTTTTGAACCGTGGTCTTATTTCTTTGTCCATCATTTGCAGCTGAATTTTTTTTACATGACTGAGTTATTCCATACTGGGCTAGAGCACATTGTAGTTGATTGGTTCGCTGCAAATGAGTGGAACTGACACATGTTGTGCAAGTTGGCTCTTCTAATAATATTTACAAGACTTGGTTACCACAATAAGCCATAAGCAGAAGATGAATCATTATTAGTGTACTCTGATGTGTTTGACAAGCTATTAGCAACGAAATTGCAATCTGGTGTCTCCAACGCCTGAAACCAGTACACTGCTTATATGAAGGTGAAATGGTTCCTCATGAAATATGAGCAAGAATCATCGGAAAATTATAAGCACCATTTTTCATGTAGCAACATATAACACCATCGAACTATTTCCTTTGAAGGTGCCGGCAAGGTAATACTACACAATGTTAAGGTGAAACCGTGAAACACAACGGTAAGGCATGAGCTAAATATCCGACCCTGGCCTGTGCACAGTTGATAGTATGGTTTGATCTGATCTAATCAACACATGTATCCTCCGAACAGAATACTGTAAAAGTAAAACACCTGCCAGGTAAAAAATATGTTAACAACTGAATCTACAAAAACAAACCTAGAAACAGAAGCAACTGAATCTACAAAAACAAAATATGTTAACAACTGTAAAAGGCTGGCCTGAGGGCTCGGCCGTGAGGACGGCAGGCCGCAGGTGGTGGTCGAGCGCGGCACGGAGCTCCCCGTGCCAGATCTGAAGGTATTGCTCCCCCTCCCCTCCATGCTCCCTCTCCCAGTCCCCGGTGCGGCTTTGGATCTTGCCGGATCAGCCTCCGCCGTGTTCTGGTGGAGCAGATCGATGCCCAAGGGAAACCTTGGCCGCCTTGGCTGGCCGGCAGCGGCGACGCCGCCTTTTGGCGCCGCTTTCCTTCTTGGGGGCGCTGGTAAGGACACCATCTCTCCACTCCGACCCATGTCCGGGTGAAAGCCCAAGATCCGATGCGGATCGGGCGTCGGCGGCGCCTTGTGCGCCGTAACCTTCCTGGAGGCGGCGCCAGGGACATTGGGTTCGGATGGGAGGGTCTGCAGGTGAGGGGTGGGGGTGTGCTGCCTCCCTTTCGGCGTTCGACGACTTGAAGCAATCTTCTCCAACTAGTTGGGCGTATTCCTGTGGCGGTGCAACCGGCAGGCACTTCCCAAATTGAGGGGGTCGTCCGGTCGAAGTGAGGGCGACATTATTCCAGCTCTCGGGTGAGCTTTCTCTGGATCCTGACGGTACGGCGCCGCGAGCCATGGCGAGGGGGTAGGGACCCCCATTCGGTGCCAGAGAAGGAAGATGTTTGGCTCCTCCTTTCCGAAGTGCTTCTCGAGCAAGGTCCTTCCTCGACGGTCGGTGTTGTCTGCTTTGTTTGTTCAGGCCTGTTTCTATGATCCTAGTGTGGAGTGTGCTGCCTCTTGCAAGTTGTTTTGGCAGCTTGCTCTCAGCTAGATAGGATTTGCTTTCCAGTTTGTCCCCATTGTACGAGTTACTGTCGCGTGTAAGTTGGGTTGTAACCTCGGCCGGTTGTTGGCTTCGTTAATTCAAAGCCGGGCTCTTCGCGAGCCTTCGTTTAAAAAAAAAAACAGCAGCGACATATTGTGCCACCTCAATCTTTTGTCCAGGTTCAATCTAAAGTCAGGTTTAATTTCCAGATTGCAGTACCACAGTCTATCCTACAAGAAGGCTAAAACTCCTTGGAACAAGCTCATTCCCCAGCCCAATTGAGTACTAAGAAGACCATTATATATTTAAAAGCAAAGCCAATTTATCGGCCCAATTTCAAAAGCTAACACAGCGTTAGTCACTTCAGTCCAAAAGGGTACGGAGACAAGCATAGATTTCATGTAACCATATAATGGTCAGAGCTTCAGATTATAAAATGTATATGCAAAAAGAAGAGGCCAGCAGGCTGATAGTTAATACAATTTACACATATTGCAGCTCAAAACTTCATAATGAAACGAGAGTAGGTTGTTGAGAAGTGCCACCTCACTCAACAACCATCAAATGAAAGGTGAAGCCCTCATAGCATAACCTTCTAAAGCCGAAAAGAATGTATGTTGAACAAGACTTTGCTTGAGCCAACAATGGGACACACAGACGTCTTCACACCAATGACTGAAACTGTTGATCAACTTGCCATCACTGTCAACATGAACCAGATGCCAAGCAAATCTGACAAGCAAGAGCACATCACCGTCGCCCGGAACAACGTCCACATCCCATTGCCAATGGTCAAGGTCAACACATGATTCAAACTTCCCACTAATTTCTGCGACCGGTAATTGAATTTGGTACTTAAAATCCCAAACCTCGTTGTCGTAGTTCTGCAACACCCATATATCAATAGTCTCTATGGCCCTGTTACGCTTATGGATGCCAAGTGTGTCACCCATCTCAAATAGGTATGAATCGGTGGGAAAAATTGGAGCGCGCATATGCCGAAACGACTCAGCTATGGTGTCGAATACAATTATCCGTCCTCTTTCAGTCTTATCCAGCAGTGGGCTGCTTTCACTCCCATAATAAATTGAGTACCAATGCAGGCTATCACGCACCTGGACAGGTATGGTGAAGCACAACAACGGTGTGTCCGGAAACCCGATGTACGTCGGTCGCTGATCAGAGCCCAACGCAAGGATATAGCAGCCAGTTTTGTCTGTAGGCAAGTCCATCATCGGCTGCAGCAGCAGACGGTACTCCCCGGTAGGGCGGTGCCGGTACATCCCCAAGGTGTTGAAGTCCCACGGTTGTCCAAGAAAAGCATGCTCACGCGTGGCCGGATTGCAGATAAAGCAACAGGGGCCAGTCTTTTCAATCCCGGAGAGGACGAGGAGGCCGTCGCAGGAAGCCTCCAGATAGAAGGGCTGGCTAAGCCGAACCACGGTATGCATCTGGGCGTCAGCGGCGGCCCGGTGGTCGAAGGTGTTGATGTTATAGGAGTGGAGGCCGGGGACGTGTCGGAAGCTGTGGAGGAGGGGTTGGACGGGTTGGCGGACGTGGTGGGCAAGGAGGAAGCCGTGGGTAGAGGTGGCGCAGTGCCAGGCGTGGCTGACGGCGCGGCAGCGGAGAAGGGATTTGGGGTCCAGGCGGACGAGGATCTCCCAGATCACGATCTCATCTGGGAGGCTGCTGAGGAGATGCGTCGCTCGTCCTGCAGCGGCCACCTCCGCCATGATCGCCGGCTGGGAACGACAAGAATTGTGGAGTTGTGCGCTCGTGCTGATGGCGGCGGAGTGGAAGGAGAAGATCGTTTAGGTTGAAACAAAAATGGGCTTAGCCCATGAGCTATTGGAAATAGTAGCTCTCAACGGGCTGGGCTTAGCCCAAGAAGAAGGTCACCGTGAACCTTTTTGTAGGGAACTAGAGAAATAATTCGCTCAAAAAATAATAATCCTTCTATTGCTAAAAATAGCAGATTTTTCCTTCCATGAAAAAAGGGGAAAATGCTAGGTTCTAATAAAAAATTCCTTGATATAAATAAAGCAAATTCAATTCAACAACCAGATAAAACAGAGATATGAGGCAGATCAGTTAGCAAAATATTGATGCAGCAATCTATAATACCTAAATAGTTCATCCCCACTACCTTATTTCTCTTGACATGCAGCCTATCCACCTAAGCAACATGCCATGTCAGCAAATTAAGCTTTGTTTATTGCTAGAAAAAATAGATATTTTCATCTTTTTCCCCTAAGAAATTATCTCCACGCACGCTTGGTCTCCTCCAAGTTATTTTCTCCACAACACGGCAACACGCACGGTTCATCTCCTCTGTTACCTCTCTCTCTACCGGGTTCCTCGATTCCACTCACACGAAAAAAATGGAAACGTGTCATGGTGGCCTTAGACGGTCATCTTCCAAGCGCTTCGTTCGTCTTCCCTCCTTGCTCTATCGATCTCTCTTCATACTCTGCTGCCGGCCAAGCCTTCGAGGGCTGTCTCCAGTAGAGATTTGTGTGTTGCTGCCAACCTGGATCCCCGTTATCGCCAACACCGTACCATCGGCTCCGCTAGCCCAAATCCCACGCCCAGGTATTGAACCAGACTCCCGCTGAACCAGATGTGCAGCCGCCGGGCGCCGACGTCCTCCTTCAACATCACCTGCATCAGAGGTTGGAACTCTCCTCCCTCTCAGTCCGCTCCTCAGATCTGCGGTTAATTTAGTTAGCTTTGTTGGAAGTTCGGATTGGTGTGTGATAGGAAGCTCTTTTCTGTCCCCAATCGCCTCCTCTCATCCTCCTTTTATTAATCATCAAGATATTGCGATTGGGCTCTGGTGTGTGTGATAGGAAGCTCTTTTCTGTCACTACGTCAAGATGGAGCTAGATGCCGCACCACCACACCTGGAACTGGAAGGCGTCGCCGCACGGCTGCAACGCGTCCCTGCAGGTGCCCTACCTCGGCTTTGCCCGGCCGCGACGTCGTGCCTAGACCGCTCCTCTGTGAGCCCGCAACGCCTTCCCGGGGCCTCGCGATCGCTTTGACCGGCCGGCCACTTATGACCGAATGCATTGACTTCACCCCGCCGCGACTTCCCTCCAGACCCACCCCGCACCATCGCAGCGCCACACACACCAGAGATGGTGCTACGCGCACCCCTTTTTTCAACATATATCGTGCATCCCCTTGCCCCTCCTCAATCCCATATGAGAGCTTTGGTGATGTGAGCGAATTACACCCCTTTGTGTTTCTCATGTACGTACGTCGTTGTCCTGCAGCCTGATCTGCCCTCTACTGCGCACAAACACACTAGAAGTAAAATCATTACATCGAGGGGATTCGAAGAGCCTTGAGAACGCACTAGAAGTCACGAGCAGAAGGTCCTACCACAACCAGAAGGAGCTCGCTGAACACTGAAGATGGACCTTCAAGACCTGTGTCGGCTATGGTTATAGCATCCTCGAACCCCCAAAGTAGTGTAGTTTTGCTTTTTCTTTGACATGTGCGTTCAACATTAGCGTTACATACTTTTAGATAGATTGATGTTTGCATGTTGGATGATAGGAGTAATCATACTGACTCATTAATATATTCTATTTTGCTAGATCTCTACTTGAATGATGACTTTCTGTATTCCTTGATGCATGAGATGATGTAGCTACCAGTTATCGACATGATGTCGCTGCGTCACAGCTTCACTTCATTTTGACGATAGCATGAGACGTCGGCATTGATGGTGAAGCATCTTCAGGGTAAATGAATCCTTTACACGAAGCAGCTAGGTTTTGCCATACAATTTCTTCCTCTTTTCATGCCTGGTAAAATGGTAATAACATAAATATCATCATATGTGTCTTCTTCTCCTCTCTTTTAAATGTTTGTTATTTTTGAATAATGTGATTTACGCAAGCGCTTTTGGCCATTTGGGAGTCCATGCGCTCTTTCAAATATGTCTTTGCTGTGCACATATGCAAACGTGTTTTTCAAAGAATTTTCAATGTTAAAATGATCAATCCTTTCTATGAAGTGATATAGTGATCACATACTTGACAGAATGGGTTCATAGGGAAATAAATATTTGTAGTCTTATAACAGGTTCGTCACCTTCTCCAACCACATATCTCGGTTATTATATATTTACAATTTGCGTGGAGGATCCATTGTATTTTTACTTTCATGAAATGATGTTGGTCTAGGCCATTCCTACCTCCTTCGTATTTATATTTTCCTTTATAATAATTGAAGAATAAAATTGTTTGGATACACTGGATGTTTGAATGAAGAATGAAGACATCAAGTCCAGAATATGAATTTTGGATCTGAATGACTGATTAACAAATCTTCACCTTCAGGTTTGTTATACCTTACTGTATATGTATCACAAAGTTTTAAAAAGCAATTTTGGTATATTCCACTGATGTAAACAATCTATTTTTCTGACCTATTTGTTTGCAAATTCGTCGATGAATGTCATAGATATGTTTGTTCTCTGTATATGTGTTGTGTTTCTCCTTAGCAATTATCAAATTAGAGATTTGTTGTTTTTGTATTCTTGCTGAACCTTTCTCCACGCGTATGCTCTTACTAAATTAGGTTTGGAAGTACACTGAACCTGATTATTGTGCTGTATTTTTGTAAGTGACACATTAGTGAATGCATTATATCACCTCAAATTTTATGTTATTGTCAGTTGCCCGTATTCTCCTACTGAACAAGAATTTTTCTCTATCCCATGGAAACTGATTATTCATACTCAATTATTTTCAGCACCGTCTCATGTTTGTTTACTATAGTGTGACAATATTGGCTTCCACTAATTCCGCAGCAACGCGCGGGGTTTTATCTAGTACTCTAAACAGCTTTGTTCCAGAGTATCTTCTGAACATGATAGGTACAAGTAGAACACCAGCCAGGCAAATAATATAACGTTGTGTTCGGATGTCTGTACCGGAGACCCCTGTATTGAATTGGTTTCACTTCCAATTCGAGAAGAAAACTGTAATGGACATGAATACGAATTTGCATGTTCGGATGCTCATGGAATTGGGCCATGAAATCACAATACCAAATCATGTTCGGATGACAAACTATGGAATTGGATATGCTTTGTGTTTTATGCATCAAATCAAAATCTGTACAATGTGTGACCATAATTGACTGAACAAGGAAGAGGAGAAACTTGGCTGGGTAAGGAAAGAAAGAGAAAGAAGGGGATCTAGGGTAGGGGAAGAAGATGGCAGACGGTGGAGGGGCTGCGTCGGCCAGCGAGATGGCCGAGATGGAAGCGCGCTGGCCAGGGTTGCACCGGCCAGATGCAGTAGCAGCGCCGCCTCGTGCGGCAGAGGAAGGAGCTCTGAGTCGCCTCGTGTACCATATCCAATTCGAAGGGTCTAATTCAGACATCCGAACGCAGTGTAATCGACATTGGTATCCTCCGAACAATGTATAATTTCTTTTTCTATGTAAAACTGATATCTTAAGTTCATAACATAAACAGTTAGAATTTGTGAATTGCAACTATGTACTGTGTCAGGTATTATTATATGCAAAGCAAATCTTAAGGTCATCGCAGAAATGGTGAGTTGCACATGTCAAGAATTGTCGGTTGCCTCGGGTGGGCTCTGGGTTTGGCTGGTGGGGTGCTGGCAAATGTCGTGCTTGACCTTGTTCAGGCGGACGACGTCCGCGATCGCCGTTTTCTTCATTGGAAGCGTCGTTCTTTGGACCCCTCCTCCTTCGAACAGATGGTTTCATCCTTCATCTGGCCCAACAATTGGAGTGTGTCGTAGTGTTAAAATAGGTCTAGCATGTCATGTACACGTACCCTGTATGTATGTAATTGTATGCTGATTGTTATATATATAGAAAGACGTGGAGAGGCTTTGCCCCACGGAAAACCCTCTATTTTGTAACTTGGTATCAGAGCCTACCCTAGCCGCCGCCGCCTCTCCTCTCGCCGCCGCCGCAGTAGAAGTTTCCTCGCGGCCGCCGCGATGTCCACCGCGCCGATATCCGCGATGACCCCCTCCTCTGCGCTCACGCTCACCACCCCCTCCGCGCTCGTCCAGATCGCCCTCGTAATCGCCCCACCCGCCGCGACGGCTCCCACACCCGTCCTTCCACCCATCGCGGTCTCGCTTGACCGCATCAACTTCATGCTCTGGAGGGCTCTTGCCCTTCCCAACTTCGCCGGAGTTTGCCTCCATGGCTTCCTCGACGGCTCGGCCACCGCGCCGGCGCCGACCGTGACGACAGGCACCGGTGAGGCCGCCCGCAACGTGTCCAACCCTGACTATGAGCAATGGTGGACGCTGGATCAGAAGGTTCTCGGGCATCTCCTCGGTTCGATGAGCGTGGAGATCTCCGCGCAGCTCATTGGTTGTAGGTCGACCGCTGCCGCCTGGGCGGCCGTGCACACCATGTTCGCCGCCGAGAACAGCGCCGGCGTGCGCAACCTCCGGTGCCAGATTCAGGCGCTGCGCAAGGGAGATCGTCCCGCCGGCGAGTATATGCAGAAGGTCAAGGCCCTCGCTGACTCGATGGCCGCCGCCGGCTCTCCTCTTCGCGATGATGAGATCATCGACTACATGCTGACCGGGCTCGGCTCGGCGTTCAACCCCATCGCCGCCTCCATGAACTTCGCGGGCGTGCGTTCCCCGCGTTCCCCGCGTTCTACTCCAGCGTTCTCCAATACGAGGCCCTTCAGCAGCAGCAGTCCGAGCACGAGGATTGGCAGTCCTCCGCCAACGCAGCGTCTCGGCCGGTCTACAACAAGACTTCCGGCCGAGCCTTTGATTCTGCCCGCCCGAGCGGCGGCCGCCCCTCCGCCGGTTCCCTCCCGCCCAGCTCGGGCGGCTATGGCAACAGCCAGGGCAATGCCTCTGGTCGTAACAACAACAACGGCGGCAATAGCCGCAATGGAGGAGGAAACGGAGGTGGCAACGGGGGTGGTCGCAACCGCCGCTGGCGTCCCCGGTGCCAGATATGCAAGAATTGGGGTCATGAGGCCGGCGACTGTCGCAGCCGCTATGATCATGACCACTGCGCCGCCAACTCCGTGTCCACATCCTCCTCCCATGAGCCGCCGCACTGGATTCTGGACACCGGTGCGACGGACCACCTGACGAATGATCTTGATCATCTGCACTTCCACGAGCGCTACGGCGGGAAGGATCAAGTGCAAGTGGCAAACGGTGCAGGTTTGTCTATTTCGCATATTGGTCATTCCACTATACCCGGTTCATCCCTTCGTTTACGCAATATTCTTCGTCTACCACACATTCATCAACATCTTCTCTCCGTTTATTGTCTCGTCCTTGATAATGATGTTTTTGTGGAATTTCACCGTTTCTTTTTCCTTGTCAAGGACACGGCCACGAAGAAAATCCTTCTTCACGGTAGATGTCATGGTGGCCTCTATCCCATCCCGTTTGGTCACGCATCGTCATCCTCCACCCGCCAAGCGTCCCTCAGCGTCAAGACCACCCCGTCCCAGTGGCACCAGCGTCTCGGTCATCCCTCAAATAATATTGTTCAAAACATTGTTAGGAATAATGATTTAGTGTGTTCTTCTGAACGTCAGACTTCCGTGTGTGATGCTTGTCAGCGTGCTAAAAGTCAACAATTGCCTTATCATTTATCACATCATGTTTCCACTATGCCTCTTGAGTTAATTCATTCTGATGTTTGGGGGCCAGCTATTGCTTCTTCCGGAGGTTATAAATATTATGTGAGCTTTGTTGACGGTTACTCTCGCTTCTCTTGGATTTATCTCGTTAAGCATAAGTCTGACATTGAGCAAGTATTTTATGCCTTTCAAGCTCATGTTGAGCGTCTTCTTCACACTAAAATCATAGTTGTTCAGTCTGACTGGGGTGATGACTATCACCGGTTGCATCGTTATTTCCAACGCACTGGCATCTCTCATCGTGTGTCTTGCCCGCACACGTCTCAGCGGAACGGCATTGCTGAACGCAAACACCGTCATCTTGTTTAAACAGGCCTTGCTTTGCTGGCTCATTCTTCTCTCCCATTGCGTTTTTGGGATGAGGCATTCCTTACGGCATGCTATCTCATTAATCGCATGCCTACACCTGTTCTTCAACAAGATACACCCATATATCGTCTCCTTAAGGTGCACCCCGATTATAAGTCTCTTCACACTTTTGGGTGCGCCTGCTGGCCTAGTTTGCGCAAATATAATGCACACAAACTTGCTTTCCGTGATGTTGTTTTCGACGAGTCTGTTTTTCCCTATACCACTCCTGGGGTCACTGTCGATGTCTCTTCTTTGGCTGATGTCCTCTCTTTTCCTCCCACTGAACCGGCTACGGGTGACCATATGCGCAAATACGACTTGTCCTATTTGTCTACTGACACGCCTGTCCCAGGCCCTGTTGCTTCTGTGCAGGATTCTTCGGCTCCGCCCTCTCCGATGCTCAACGTGCATGGCGCATACATGCCCTCTGCCCGCCGCCCCCACGTGGCTGTCGCGCAGCCCTCATTGGCGATCGACGTGCATGGGACATGCACGTCTTCCCGCTCGGCTCCCGCATCGCCTGGCTCGGTTCCCGCGTTGCCCGGCTCGGTCGCCGCCTCGCCCGGCCTGGCTGGTCCATCGGCTACCGCCTCGCCCGGCTCGACCGGCCCGTCCACGGACCCGGCCGCTTCGTCGCGCGGTGACGCGGCGTCCCCCGCCCCGGTGCTCGAGGATGCTGCTCCGCCATCGTCATCGCAGCTCGCATCGCCCTCTGTCGAGGGGAGTCCAGCTCCCTCGACCGCGATGCCCCCAGCTGCTCCTGCACACACCATGGTTACCTGCACCCGCGATCATACTCGTCGTGCTCTTGTTCCTACTGACGGGACTATCCGCTATGATCCTCGTCGCCGTGCGTTTCTTGTGGTGCCTGTCTCTCATCGCGATGCTCTCCGTGAGACTGCTTGGCGTACCACGATGATTGATGAGCTCACTGCTCTGCATCACAACAAGACTTGGGTTCTTGTGCCTCGGTCACGAGGTGTCAATGTTGTCAGGAGCAAATGGATCTTCAAGACCAAGCACCGTCCGGATGGCTCTGTTGATAAGTACAAAGCTCGTTTGGTCGCCCGTGGTTTCACACAGCAGCTTGGCATTGACTATGGTGATACCTTCAGTCCGGTTGTCAAGCTGGCCACCGTTCGTTTTGTTCTTGCCTTGGCTGTTTCTCGCGGTTGGAGTCTTCGGCAGATTGATGTCAGCAATGCTTTCCTTCATGGGTATCTCTCCGAGGACGTCTATATGCAGCAGACACCTGGTTTCGAGGATGCTCGTTTTCCCTCGCATGTGTGCAAGCTTCAGCGCGCACTCTATGGACTCAAGCAGTCCCCTCGTGCATGGTACGCTCGGCTCAGTGCTCGTCTTCTCGCTTTGGGTTTTGCCTCCTCCAAAGCAGATACATCTCTAGTTTTCTTCCGTTATCGTGATGTTCAGATCTATATGCTTGTCTATGTGGATGACATTGTCATTGCCGGATCTTCTCCATGTGCGGTTGATGGCCTTGTTCATGCCCTCGCTGCCAGTTTTCCTATCAAGGACCTTGGGCCGTTGGAGTATTTTCTTGGTCAGGAAGCGTCCTACAATTCAGGGGGAATGACATTGACTCAACGGAAGTATGCCTTGGATCTTTTACACCGTGTGAGCATGGAGAATTGTAAGCCTACTTCCACACCGCTGTCTACTTCTGAGCAGCTTGCACGAGTGTCTGGACGGCCTCTGTACCGATGATTCTTTCCGGTATCGCAGTGTTGTTGGTGGACTGCAATATTTAACACTCACCCGTCCGGATATTTCATTTGCAGTGAACAAGGTGTGTCAGTTTCTCTCACAACCTACTGATGCTCATTGGGAAGCTATTAAGCGGATTTTACGCCATGTGAAAGGAACGTTGCACACAGGCTGAAATTTCGCAAGGCTGTCTCTACTAGCATTAGTATCTTCACTGATGCAGATTGGGCAGGTTGTCCAGATGATCATCGATCAACTGGAGGTTTCGCCATATTTGTTGGACCGAACCTCATTTCCTGGAGTTCGAAGAAACAACCAACAGTGTCGAGGTCCAGCACAGAGGCCGAGTACAAAGCCATGGCGAATGGAGCTGCTGAAGCCATCTGGGTAGAGTCACTACTCAAAGAGGTTGGAGTGTCTCAGCAGCGTGTTCTGGTTCTCTGGTGTGATAACTTAGGGGCCACATATCTGACTGCCAACCCAGTTTTCCATGCACGTACCAAGCACATCGAGATTGATTTTCACTTTGTGCGTGAGCGTGTTGCTTCTGGAGCTCTTGAGGTCAGATTCATTTCTTCTAACGATCAGCTGGCTGATGTGTTTACTAAACCAGCCACCGGACAGATGCTAGACTGTTTTAGTACCAATCTAAACCTTGTACAGAGTAGAAGTTCAGATTGAGGGGGAGTGTTAAAATAGGTCTAGCGTGTCATGTACACGTACCCTGTACGTATGTAATTGTATGCTGATTGTTATATATATAGAAAGACGCGGAGAGGCTTTGCCCCACGAAAAACCCTAAACCCTATTTTCTAACTCGTGGGAGTGGTGGCGCGCTTGGTGAGTTGTGTTGAGGCGCCCCGGGAAGACTTATGCTCATTGCTAGGAACAAGCAAGCTCCTTTAGTTTAGTGCTTCATTTAGCTTTGCTTTGTCCCTGTTTCTTTGTCCCCTGATCGGCTGAGTGAGCATCTCTTGTATAGCTGGTATCCCTAGTAGGGTTGGTCTTGGTGTGTGTTTGTATGGTTCCTTTGGTATTGGTTGTTGCTTTGTCTATAAAGCGGGGCGAAAGCCTTTGTATTGGTTGTTGCTTTGTCTAAAGCAGGGCGAAAGCCTTTTTCGGTAATGGTGAGTTGCAAATCACATCTCTAGTCCTCAGTTTTCGTATAATTCTAGCATATGCTGCAATGCACTGACACCAATGGGGATAAACTAGCTCTCAAATTTTCATTATCACTTGCTTAATCAAATTTCATACTGTAGTTTTTTAATCATGGCCTTATTCCTTCCACCAATGAAGCTGAATTTGTCAAACATGATTGAATTATTCCCCAGGAAGAAATAAACAATAGTGACCCATACAAGTGTACTTTGGATGTGTTTGACAAAGAGAAATAAACCAAAATTTTGTTGCACTATTAGCAACAAAACTGCATTCTAATGTCCCCAAAGTAGAAATAATAGTGCACTCCTTATATGAAGGCGAAATAGTTCATAGTGAAATATGAGGAAGACCCGTGAGAAAATTATAAGCAACATATAAGATATAACACCATCAACCATTTCCTTTGAAGGGGCCGGCAAGGTACAACCCTCACCTGTACATAGTACATGCTAAACGAAAAAAGGGTGTATGGAAAGTAAATTTGTTTCAAATATATTAAGTCCACACAAGGTGTATGGAAAGTAAAGGTTTTTGGAAAGTAAAATTGTGCCAATTATTTTCAGTAGTGCGTGTACTACTGTAGCAAGGGACACTCCCAACAGCCAGAATGTTCACACAAGTAAGCTCTTGAGCCAACATCTAGGCCAAGAATTGTAATCCAGTATATTATCATCCATTGTAGTGGTTATGTTGGGCATGCTATCAGATGGGTGGTGGTGAGCCGCCTAGTCCCGGGGGGTCCGAAGAACGGCCCACAACAATCTTGGAGTAGGCAGCAACAACAGAGGAGGTAGAAGCTGCACAAGAAGTATTTTTTTGACCTTTCAGCCTGGGCATTGATAGTTGTGGATGACACAAGGAGAGTTGGGACAATTTTCGTTGGTTTATTTCTCACACAATGCCATGCCAACCTGAGGGGTTGGGGATACATATTTATAGGCTGCTAGCCAGCCAAGCATATGCTAAGATGCTGCTAAGATGCCAGTCTAAGATGCTAGTCTAAGATGCTAGTCTAAGATGCTAACTGACAGTCCTTGATGGTCAAGAACAGAACTCTATCCTAACAGTCAGTCCTTGATGGTCAGGAACTCTATCCTAACTGCCACAAGGACCATGTGCTGCAGCCCCACAAAGACGCTAGTACACAGACTTACCCATCATTCTCCCCCTAAGTCTTGTACGTCGTCTTGTGGGAGAGTTGAATCATCCCGATTCTGGAGCAAAGCTCGTGGAACTTGATCCTCCCAAGAGGCTTGGTGAGCAGGTCTGCGAGCTGGTCCGTGGTGTTGATGTAGCTCGCCTCGATACTCCCTTCTTCCAAGCAGCTCCGGATGAAGTGATACCTCAGTCGGATGTGCTTGCTCCGTTCGTGAAAAACGGGGTTCTTTGCCAGAGCCAGGGCGGACTTGCTGTCCACCAGGAGCTGCACCGTTCTGGTGTCTTGAACGAGAAGATCCCCAAGCAGTCGAGCGAGCCAGAGCGCCTGAGTGCAAGTGGTGGAGGCTGCTATGTACTCAGCCTCACAGCTGGACAGGGCCACCACCTGCTGCTTGACTGATTGCCAGCTCACGAGACACTTGCCGAGGAAGAAGAGGATCCCGCTCGTGCTCTTGCTGGTGTCGATGTCGCCGGCGTGGTCGACGTCGCTGTATCCGACGAAGTGTGCCGCCCCCGGACACCTGGGATAGTGGAGGCCATGGTCGAGGGTCCCTGCCACGTAGCGGACAATCCTCTTCACTGCCTGCTAGTGCTCCGTCATCGGTCGCTCCATGAAACGACTGACATAGCCGACGGAGAAGGCCAAGTCCGGCCGTGTGTGGGCGAGGTAGCTAGCGAAGGCGCCCCACAAGGCGTAGGTACCGCGTAGCGTCCACTTCCTCCGTCGTGCTGTCGCGGCTCAGTTTCAGCCTCTCCTCCATCAGGGTGAGGGCTGGGTGGCAGTCGGTGAGCCCAGCTAGCTCAACGATGCGCTTGGCATAGGCGGACTGTCGAAGCGCGATCCCGGAGTGATCCTGGTGCACCTCAATCCCTAGATAGAAGGAGAGGAGCCCCGGATCACTCATCTGGAAGGTGGCCTTCATGTCTTCCTTGAATGCCGCCACCTCTGCATCTTTGGTGCCGGTGATCACCAAGTCGTCAACACAGATGCCCACCAGCAGAGCATTTCCTCCACTGCCCCGTCGGTAGACGGCCGCCTCATGCGGGCTTTGCTCGAAGCCCATCTTCTTCAGCGTGGAGTCCAGCTTGGCGTTCCACGCCCTAGGTGCCTGCCGTAGACCATAGAGAGCCTTGTGCAGCCGGAGTAGCTTGCCCTCCTGGCCGGGGATTGCAAATCCCGGTGGCTGATGCACGTAGACTTCCTCCTTCAAGTCGCCGTTGAGGAATGCCGACTTGACATCCATGTGGTGGACACGCTAGCCCTCCTGGGCAGCCAGCGCAAGGAGAAGTCGCACGGACTCCATCCGTGCCACGGGAGCGAAAGCGTCGTCGAAGTCGACTCCTTCCTGCTACAAGAAGCCTCGGGCCACCAAGAGAGCCTTGTGCTTGATGATGGCGCCGGCTCCATCCCTCTTCAGCTTGAACACCCACTTGAGGGTGATTGCGCGGTGACCACGAGGGAGATCAGCGAGCTCCCAGGTGCGGTTTTGCTCGACCGCATCCATCTCCAACTGCATCGCGGCGCGCCATGCCGCGTCTCTCTCGGCCTCTGCAAAGGACCGTGGCTCGCCGTCTTCACACGCGAGCTGTAGCTGTGCCTCAAGGTCACATGGCACCAGTCCCGAAACCGGCTGGTCGCCGAGCAGATTATCCATCGTACGGTACCGCAGCGGTTCGCCGTCATGCCACGCATCGATACGCTCCTCGTCGTGAGTGAGCGGGGAAGCGAACTTCATCGGGTTGTGCTCTGCGTGAGCTGGTGCTGATGAAGACGAGCCCGGAGTGGTGACCACCAGGGCTGGAGTATGCGGAGTCGCCGGTTGTGGTGTCGTCAGTGTAGCAGGCGCCGGAGTCGATGTAGTTTTGGGGGCCGGGGTAGACACGCCCGGCGAAGAGGAGCTTCTTGCTCCCCCAGCTTCCTTGAAGTGAGCGTACTCGACAATGAAGTCGTCATACGTCGGCGTCGAGCCATCGCCCACCGCCTTGTCCCATTGCCACCCTCGCCCTTTGTTGAACACGACGTCTCGCGCTGTGCGCACACGTTGTGTCTTTGGGTCGAGGATGCAGTAGGCCTTTGAGCCCTCCGCGTAGCCGATGAAGACTCCCGGAGTGCTCCTTTCGTCGAGCTTCCCGATGTGGCCGAGCTCCTTGGCGAACGCAAGGCAGCCAAAGACCCGCAAATAAGAGACCGCCGGCTTCCGCCCATGCCAGGCCTCGTACGGAGTCCTGCCGTCGAGTGCCTTAGTAGGTGAGCGGTTGAGGATGTAGACGGTCGTTAGCACCGCCTCTCCCCAGAAGACAGCCGGCATCCCTCTCTGCTTGAGGAGAGCCCGAGCCATCCCCACAACTGTCTGGTTGCGCCGCTTGACGACGCCGTTTTGCTGTGGGCTGTACGGCACGGAGTAGTGGCGCTGGATGCCCTCATCGGTGCAGTACGACGCGAATTCAGCCGCCGTGAACTCGCCGCCATTGTCAGTGAGCAACACGCGCAATTTGCGGCCGCTCTCCGCCTCCACACCAACCTGCGCGCGCCTGATGGCGTCCGCCGCTTCTCCCTTACTGCCGAGGATCATCACCCACATGTAGCGGGAGAGATCGTCGACGAGCAGCAGGAAGTAGCGTCGGCCTCCTGGTGTGGCTGGCGTCACCGGGCCACACAGGTCTCCGTGCACGAGCTCCAGCTTCTCCTTGGCCCGAAAACTCGCATGTTGGGGAAAGGGGAGTTGTCTCTGCTTCGTCAGCACGCAGATGTCGCAGAACTGCTCCACATGGTCGAGGCATGGCAGGCCTCGCACCATCTCCTTGGCACTTAAATGCTTCAGGGCCTCAAAATAAAGGTGCCCAAAGCGCTCATGCCACTGCCACGCCTCGTCGTCCCGACGGACAGCGAGGCAGACCGGTTGTGCCACCTGCACATCAAGGGCGTATAGTCGATTTTCACCTCTGGGTACCTTGGCGAGAAGGCGACGCTGGCGATCCCAGATGCGTAGGACCCCATGCTCAATCAGCACGCGTGAGCCGTTCTCGTCCAGCTGTCCCAAGCTGATGATGGAGTTCCTTAGCGTGGGGATGTAATAGACACTGGTGAGCAGCCGGTGCTCTCCCGTCTTGGTGGTGAAGATGACGGAGCCGACACCCTTTATCTCCACAGCGGAGGCATCCCCGAACTTGACGGAGCCTCGCGCATTGGAGTCGAGCTCGGCGAAGAATTCCCTTCTACCGGTCGTGTGGTGGGTGGCGCCAGTGTCGAGGCACCACCCCGTAGTCTTGTCCTTCCCGGAGCCATCGCCGAGAAGAGTGTGTGCTTTTGGCTCATCGAGGTGGATGAAAGCCTTTGCGACTGGAGTCGCTGAAGGTAGCTCAATGCTTGCATGCGCCATGAACAGAGCCGCCTCCTCCTCCTTCGCTTTGCGACGTGAGCTCGGCCTTGTCGTGGTTGCCGACACTCATTGGCCCAATGGCTAAACCGCCACAGCCAGTGGCAACTGTTGTCTTGTGCCGGCTTGGGCTTGCCAGCGGTGCCGTCCTTGGTGCCTCCGCAGGCGTCACCCTCGGCACGTCCTTGTGCCTTGCCCGGGGGGCCTCTTCGCGCCTTACGCTGCTTGCCACGCTTGCGGCCGCCCGTCGTGGAAGAAGGCTCCCCCTTCTTCCTGTCACCAAGGCTGGCATCCCACGGCTCCCGAGTTAGGAGCAGCTTCCCGCCAGTGGTGATGGGTCCCGAGGAAGGCTGTGGCTCGTCAGTGTCGACGACCTTGAGGCGACCTATCGCCTCCTCGATCGTCATCGTGGAGAGGTCCAACAAAGACTCGATCGACCGAGCCATCTGCTTGTACTTCTCGGGGATGCACCGAAAAAGCTTCTCGACAGCTCTCTCCTCGGTGTAAGTGGCATCGCCAAACTGCACCAACTTCTGCAGTAGAGTGTTGAGACGGAGAGCAAAGTCATCAACGTCCTCACCTGGCTTGAAACCCAGGCTCTCCCACTCCTTACAGAGTGCCTGCAGGGTGGACTTGCGAGCACGATCACGCTGGCGCGTGCGCGGCGATGGCGTCCCAAGCCTCCTTGGCAGTCCGCTTGTTGGAAAGCGAGAACTGCATCTCGGGCGGGACTGCGGCTATGAGGGCGTCCAGCGCCCGTCGATCCTCTAGGTGGTCGACGTTGCTGTCCTGGGCTGCCTCCCATAGGCGCCGCACCTGGAGCCTGATCTTCATGATCCCGGCCCACTCGACGTAGTTGGTTTTAGTGAGGGTAGGCCACCCAACACTGGGACCAGCATCCCTGACCACAGTCCGGACCTCGTAGAGGCCGCGGTCCTGGTCATTGCATCCACCGTCGCGGCGCACACCTGCACCTGGAGCGTGGGCGTGCTCGGCTGCCCACTGCGCCGTCCGCTCTTGCGCCACTTTGGCACGATCTGCGTCGGCGCCGTCAGCCGCGGAGCTGTTGGAGCTGCCGGAGCCGCCACGGAGTGCCTTGGCATCCGCCGTAGCCTCGCGTGCTGCGTCTGCTGCCGCCGCTGCTTCTACCTCCGCCCTGGCTGCTTCTACCTCCGCTCTGGTTGCTGCCAGCTCCGCTGCAGCCAGCCTCGACACCCTTGTTGCCGCAGCAGCTGCTGCTACAGTTGCTCGCTCACGCTCCTCTGCCGCGGCGCGCTCGGCCTCCTGCCGGCGCCGCATGCTCGAGGTAGTCGTGTGCTGAGAGCGACCTGCAGACATGGCTCGCTGCAGGGGAGCTGTTGCATGAAGAGGAGGCTGTTGAAGATGAACTGCTACTCGACAATTCGGAGGGAAGGAGGTAACCAGAGGCAGACGGAGCAGCTGCTGCTACCGACTTAGGCTGCCCACAGGAAATGCTCAGGGTGCAAGATAACGAGGCTCTGCTACCACTTGTTAGACCTTTCAGCCTGAGCATTGATAGTTGTGGATGACACTAGGAGAGTTGGGACAATTTTCGTTGGTTTATTTCTCACACAATGCCATGCCAACCTGAGGGGTTGGGGATACATATTTATAGGCTGCTAGCCAGCCAAGCATATGCTAAGATGCTGCTAAGATGCCAGTCTAAGATGCTAGTCTAAGATGCTAGTCTAAGATGCTAACTGACAGTCCTTGATGGTCAAGAACAGAACTCTATCCTAACAGCCAGTCCTTGATGGTCAGGAACTCTATCCTAACTGCCACAAGGACCATGTGTTGCAGCCCCACAAAGACCCTAGTACACAGACTTATCCATCAGTATTACTCCTGAGTTTCAGAGAATAAAAGCTATCTGTTTCAAACAGGAAACAAAACTTCAAAGGAAGAAATATAAACGACTAATGTATGCCTCGCAGGGTGCTGATGCCTCGCCACTTATATCTTGCAATTTCATTTAGTTGACCACTAAACCACTAACAATCTAACTGAATGAAATGCTTTCTCTTTTCTTTTGGAGATGTTGATGTTGATAATACTAATTTGATGATTTCGCTGGCAAAAATGCACAGTTTAAATTTCTGTTAGTAGCTAAGGATTCAACTTACCAGGACCTGAAGAAGCCACCAAACCAAGCCCCCCGAGAACCAGGGCCAGGGCCTCCCCAACCTGGTCCTCCAGGCCCATGAGGATCCATTCCACCAACACAGAAACAACTGGCTAATACAGACTACAGCTTCACAAGAACTCAGCCAGGACACAATACAAGAGTTGATGCCCCAATTGGAGATGAAGAAGAATTTATAGATGTATGGTGAGAATAAGTAGTTGTGCATGGACCTGCCGTTCCAAGGATCACCTGTGAGTCTTGACTCTCACCCACTGGTCAATCAAGTCTCTGTTCCAAGTTCCAACTACTATTCTGAACCATCTGCCTGCTCTTCCCTTGCATTAGGAGTACAGCTTTGTTCTTAGTCTTAAATGCAATCTGGGTGATCAACTGCATCTGTACTATTATGTTCATTGTAATCAACACCTGTGTCCTCCCAATAGCATATAGTATATGTTAAAGTAAAACACCAATCCGGCAAAAATACGTGAACATCTGAATCTAGAAACGGCAGCTACAAATTGTGTCAGGAATTTATATATGCAAAGTAAGTAGTATATCTTAAGTCATTAGCACCATCGGTGAGCTTATATTGCTTCATTATCTCACTTTGCACACATTTCAGACAACACCCTCTGACGCGAAACAACAGTAGGCTTCTGTTTGTGTAGGCTGAAAAGATGTTAATCAAGCAGACGGAAGAGAGCGGGCTGAAAATGTGTTTCAGGCTTCAACTTATAAGGAAGAAGCAGATAAAACTAAGTGTCTTCTTCCAGCCATAACCCCTGCATGTTACATCTCCTTCATGTCTTGCCAATTACCACGAGGGTCATTAGCTGCAGTTACATAAGATACAAATGACCTTTCATGTTAAGTCTTGCACATAAAAAATTCAAGCGGCAGTTCCATGTTTAGTCAGAAAAAATCTATTAATCTTGTCAGGTTTTTTTTCCTCCGGTGAAGTTTTTGTAGCGTGTTTGAGTTCGATTCTAGGGAGAGAAAAACATTGCAAGTTTTTGCATATTTTCTACTCTGGTTGGTATCAAGCTCTGAACTATGAGTTTGTACTCTGATTTCACATGCTGGCTTATGAAACATGAATTATGACAGAACATTTCACTGAGCAGTTTGACTATGATGCAACCATTTAATTTAACTACTATTGCGCCATAGTCTTCTAAAAATTCAGATATACTCCCTCCGTTCCTAAATGTAAGTCTTTGTAGAGATTTCACTATAAACCGCATATGGATGTATATAGATGCATTTTAATTTTAGATTCATTCATTTTGCTCCGTATGTAGTCCACCTAGTGAAATCTCTACAAAGACTTATATTTAGAAACGGAGGGAGTAGCTTGCAAGTCAACAAAGAATCTGTCTATGCTCATCGTCAGCTTCAACGAAGGGTAGAAACAGGGAACACCCCTACTAATATTGACTATTAAGAAGACCACTAGATAAAAATGGTAATGTAAATTCTTCAATTCAATAAATTTGGTACAAAGAACTAAGAACACCACTAGAAAAGTCAATTCCTGCCCAGAAAATAGACAAATGAGGTGGTTCAGCTGGCAAATATCTCAAAAGCAGAGCAAAGCATCAACACGGCATTAATCACTTTAACCAAAAGGGAGACAAGCAATACAACATTCAGAGCTTATGATCCTAACTTATATTACATCAATGCCTAAAAACAAGGTGCCAGCAGGCTCATGGTTGATCATTTCATAGATATTGCGGCTCATAAGGAAATGACAGCTAGTCCGTTAAGAACCACCACCTCACTGAATAGCGATCAGATGAAAAGCGAAGCATTCACAGCATAACCATTTAGAGCCGGAAAAAAGGTATGCTGAACAAGACTTTGCTTGAGCTGACATTGATAAACACAGAGGCGTTGGAGATCAAAATTGAAACTGTCAATCAATTTGCCATCTGTGTCAATGTGAAACGCCGACCAACCAAAATTGACCAGCAAGAGCATGCCACCATCCACCGAAACATCGTTCACATCCCAAAGATTAATATCCCGAAAGTCATAGTCTACATAATCTTCGACCCGGCCCCTGATTTCTTCAACCGGCAGTCTGATTTGGTACTTTAAGTCCCAAACCTCGCTTTCGTAGTTCTGCAACACCCATATACCAACGGTGTTCTTGTCATCGTCATGGCAATAGATGCCAAGCATGCCATCCTTCTCAAAGATATATGCCTGGGCGGGAACAGTTGGAGAATGCATCTGCCGGAACGACTCGGCTATGGTGTCGAATACTATTATGGGTTTGCTTTCACGCTGTCTGCTTCCACTCAGATGATACACTGGGTTTGGGTACCAATGCAGACCATCACGCACGTGGACAGGTTCGTCGAGCAACTCTGCCTTCGTCTCCGGCCACCCGATGTACCTCGGTGACTGGTCGGGTCCCAACGGAAGGACAAAGCAGCCAATTTGGTCTTTCGGCGAGTCCTTGCGGCTCGCCCGGTGCAGTAGCAGGCGGTACTCGCCGGTAGGTCGGTGTGGGTATATCCCCAAGGTGTCGAAGTCCCACGGCGGCCCCACGGCGGAGGCGAGCTCCCGCGTGGTCGGGTTGCAGATAGAGATGTGGGATCCGCATCAGGGTGGACGACACGAGCGGGCTTTTTGGCCCGCTCGTGGCCCGCTCGGTCCCGCCCAGCTCGGTCCTGGCCCGCCCGAAAAAACACCCGGTCCGGTCTGTGAAATATGGACCGAAAAATCTTCGGTCCGGTCCGGTTAAAGCCCGGTCCGCTCGGTCGGACCGAAGAAGAAGCACAAGCAGATCGTGCTCACGCGGTCATCCGCCTCCTTTCACGCGACGGCCGGAAGAGATAGATGAAGACCCACGTTACGCGCTGCCTTCTTTTCCTTTTATTCAGTCGGGAGAAAATAGAAAGAACGAGATTTACGCTGCCACGGCGCAATCCCACGATTATTTGTTGCTACAGATAACTGCCCACAGGAGTCTACGGAAATTTCTCCGTTTGTTTTCAGTCTCATCTAATAACAACCATCAATGATTCACGCTGTTGTTTCCTTTTACTTTTCAGTCTAAATCTCTCTATTTGTTTCATATATGGACTCCACCCGTTGTTTCCTTTTAATCGTGGCTAACGAAAGGAACAGGTTCAATCCGAGAATCACCATGCCATCCGCAATTAACTCCACGTCCAATTTGATCCACACATCACGGCAAGGCTAAACACGCATAATCATGGGCACATGCACGTGATAGATAGTTTGCATGCAACAGCGAAAACTGCTAAGTACATGCGCACGTCGTCTACCTCTACCCGCCGGCTCTCGCACACGTCTTCGACCTCGCAACAACAACCCCCCTCTTCCTCGCGACTCTCTCTCCCATGCGCGGCCACGCCTCTCCCTCTCTCCCCCACGCCTCTCCCTCGAACCGCCGCGCATCATGTGCATCTTCTCCGACTCCGGCGACCGTGCTGCTTCTCCGACATCTTGGGACCACATGGTAGTGACTGGACATCGCTAGGACCGTGAGGACCGCCGGTCCGCACCGAGCTTCACGTCCGCCGGTCCAGTCCCTGAAATCGGGACCGCTGCACTGCTCGGTCCGGTCCGGACCGGACCGCCGGCGGCCGGTCCAAACGACGGCTCGGACCGGGACCGGACCGGCCCGGACCGTGTCCACCCTGAATCCGCATATACCCTTGTAGTACGTGGAGAGGACGAGGAGGCCGTCGCAGGAGGCATCCACATATAAGTGCCTGTCAAGCCGGGCGACCCTATGGAGCTGCGTGTTAGCGGCGGCCCGGTGGTCGAAGGCGAGAATGTCATGGTGGTGGAAGGCGAGGACGCATCGTTCGCCAGACAAAATGTGGAAGGTGGGCTGGCGGGCGTGGTGGGCGAGGAGGAAGCCGCGGGCGGAGGTGGCGCGGCGCCAGGAGCGGCGGACGGCGCGGCAGCGGAGGAGGGATTTGGGGTCGAGGCGGATGAGGATCTCCCAGATCACAATCTCATCGGGGAGGCTGCCGAGGAGAGGCGTCGCTCGTCCTGCCGCGGCCACCTCCGCCATGATCGCCGGCTGGGAACGGCCCAGGTTCTCTGGGATGAGAGAAATAGTGTCCCTCAAATGGGCTGGGCTTAGCCCAGAAGCAGATTACTGCGGACTTTTTCATTTTCGCAGTGAGATCACTGAGAATTTTGGTAGGTATTGCAACAGATTTTTAATTTGCTTGGTATGATGTACTGCAACAATTCTTCTAGCCACCGAAAAATAGATTTTTTTTGTCTTCAAAAAATAAGAAAAAGATTTTTCCTAGAGAAAAAAAAAGTTTTTCCCCGTAAAAAATAGTACTCACTACAACTGTTTGGAAATACAGAGTAAGGTGTTCATTTAACATTCAAAAGACGTCGATCAGACACTGCATGTACACAAGAGCTTATGTGTCCTCGTATATGGTACACATTTTGCTTCTTTGAACTTATATATGTTAAAGATCAAACATCACACCAAGCAATGGAGAAGGGGACATAACAATGTCCATTTCTAGCTATAAGACGATCTTGAGTCTCCATAAGACCCACCTAACCTGATGCAATAATAAATACAGTATGAGCAAGAAATTAAATAGAGCATTTCATTGAGAAGTTGACTATGATGCGACCATTTCATTTAACGAGCAGTGCTCCAAGCCCAAGATTCCCTGAGAATCAGATGCCTCTTTTCATCGTCAGCTACAACGAATGGGTAGGGAGGATAGCTGCATCGTCGATTATTCAGTTTAAGAAAAGGCAACACGGGGCATTTATATTGCTAACAAAGGATGGTTATCTCCATTATCATGTTCATTCTGAGCAGCTCTGTTTCATGGTATGATCCAATCAGCCCATTTATCTTCCGAACATGATACATTCTGTGTATGTAAAGGCAGAACACCTGCCAGGCAAAAATATACTCCCTCTGTATCAAAATATAAGACATTTTTTGACACTATGTTAGTATCAAAAAATGTCTTATATTTTGATACGGAGGGAGTATATAGCTGTGACTCTCACCCATTGGACACTTTGGCTTATGTTCCAACTACTACTCTGAACTCTCTTCCAGCTCTTGCCTTGCATTACAGAGTAGAAGTTCGAGTTCCTGAATCTTGACCGCAATCTCTGGTGTCTTGGTGGGTGATCAACTGTGCCTGCACTATCATGTTCAGTCTAAACAATTTAACTTCAGATATGATCAAATCTAATCGGCACTGGTATCCCCCAAACAGTTTGCAACTTTGTATCCAGATGTAAAACACCTGCACTGCAAAAAATATATATACATGAGCGACCCATTGTGTCATAGATTTTTATATGCAAAGCACATCTTGAGTTCATAGCAGCAATGGTGAGCTGCAAAGCACATCTCTAGTTCTCAATGTTTAATAATCTAGCATGCTGCACTGAACTGATACTGATGGGGGAAAACTACCTCTGAAATTTTCATTATCACTTGCTTGATCACATTTCCTAGTCTTTTAATTATGGTCCTGTTTTTTCCATCAATGGCTGGCAGCTGACTTACTTGAACTGCCAAAACGTCTTACATTTAGGAATAGAGGGTGTAGTTTATTGGTTCAGTACAAATTATCTATCTATACCATTCTCGATCTAAAAAGTAAACGTAAGAACTGAAACATATTGTGCAAGTTGGCTATTCTAATGTTGCTTGCAGATATTCCCGGAAGAAATATGCAAGAGTGGAGTAGCAGAACAAACCAAAAGAGACTGAAATGTTCCAAGGACCCATTGAAGTGCACTTTGGATGTGTTTGACAAAGAGAAATAAACAGAAATTTTGTTGTACTATTAGCAACAAAACTGCATTCTAATGTCCCCAGGGCCTGAAACAAATAGTGCACTCCTTACATATGAAGGCGAAATGGTTCATAGTGAAATATGGGTAAGACCCGTCAGAAAATGATAAGCAACATATAACACCATCGACCATTTCCTTTGAATGCTCTGCCAAGATAATTAGATAAGTGCACATGTATCACCTGTGACTGTGAGTCTTACCTGAGTTTCATGAAAGCAAGACTGGTCAGTCTGGTCTATATTACAAGTTCCAACTACTATTTTGAACTCTCTTCCTACTGTTGCCTTGCATTACAAGCACAAATTTGGTACTTGGTTCTTCAGTGCAATCTCCTGTGGGTGATCAATTTCACCTGCATTATCATGTTCATTCTAAAACAACCACAGTATGATCTAATCTAATCAACATGTGTATTCTCCAAACAGCATGAACATACGCAAACAACAGCTACAAATTGTGTTAGGAACTTTTATATGCAAAGCACATTTTAAGTTCTTAACAGCAATGGTGAGCTGCAAAAGCACATCTTTATAGTTCTCAACTGCAATTGTGCTACAAAATGTGTTGGGCCATTCTGCAGTAATGCCCGGAAAATCCAACAAAGAATAAATTACAGAATAAAGTAGTACAAGGTGTGAAGCATAGATGAAACACATCTGCACCATGTTCTAAGCCTGGCTGCAGCAGCTTACAGAAGTTCCACAGGCCAACAGCAGCCTAGAATAAGATATCGCAAAAATTTAGAAGTAGGTACAGAGTATAGACTGAGCCCTAGTGCCAGAAATTAAGCACGAGACTGTATTACTGGAAGAACAAATGCACATAGACACAAGAGAGCATCAAGCACAACAGATGGAAAATTGGTTCACACCAGTTCCTAATTAAGGAAGCAAACACAACAGCTTGAACCACAGTAATCTAAGTTATGTTTATCTGTCCCTCTCCCTTCATCATCACCACTGCTTCGAAATCCTCCCTCCTCTTCGTGTAGGTCTGATCAGTGACCAGGTTAGTGTGCGTGTCCTTGAGCATGTGGCCGCCGCGGCTGGGACTAAAGCACAAAAAATCAATCGAGCATAAGCCTCCCTTGCCAAAGGAGAGCCTGATCATTTGGTCCAATGCTTCCACAAGGAGCACATAGACATTATTCTGGCACTTGAATTCATTACTCACTGTCCTCCGAATCGTCCAGAAATGGAGGGAGAAACTAGTACAGAAGTAAATAAACACAAATAAGACAATATTTTTACCGAAAAAGGCTTTACGCCCCGCTTTATATTATAAAGCCAACCGCACAACAAGCATCCAACAAGGTCCAACACAGAAACACACACACACACACACACACACACACACACACACGGAAGTCCACAAGAACATGAAAAGTCGGAAGGGTCAATGCTGACGGCACAGCACAACAAGCCCTAAATACAAAACACACACACCACAGAGCCGGCAGGCGAACTAGTCAGGCTCAGGGGGGAGGCGCATCGGGGACAATATTTTTTACAGTAAAGAGATGGAAATTAAACACCGGAAAAAGTGTGTACCAATGGTTTCTCCTGATTCAATGCAGCCTTGATTTCCTCCAGTAGAGGGGTAGATTGCTGGTTAAGAAGGGTGATTCGCTTGAGATGTCGCCTAGCAGCTGCAACTTGTGCCTTCTGTAACCAGGAGCATGGAATGGGACTATGAAAATTAGTAACTAGCTAGTCTAGGACAAATAGGGATAAAGGAAGAGTGTCAAAATGGAAAAGAGTACTGACCAGTCCATGTCGGTCAGAAGTATCCATGCGGCTGAGCCTGACCCAATCATCAATAAGATCTTTTTTTGTCTCAGGACCTAGCACATCCTTGGTGAGATGCTCCATGAGTGGTATCGTCTGAGGAAGATTAAATAAGTAGGTCCAGATGACAGTCATGACGGCAGCAATCAGGGGGGAGTAATAGGTATGTACGTACCTCTAGAAGGATGGGATGGTTGAAGGGCAAGGCGGCTTGCACCTCCTGTGCCTCATCAATCTCTTCTCGAATTGCAAAAAAGCGGTCCCTTTGAATGAGTAACTGACCGACGACTTCATTCTTCTGCAGCAAGGCGGAGTAGCATATATTATGTCGAGGGGAACGAATCTAGTAGCTCACAGGAGACATTTCAGACTATGTACCCATACACACAGAGAGGGCGAATGAAGACAACATACCTTTTTGTGTTCTTCAGTCATCAACAGCATAAACTGCAGTAAAGAAGAAAGAACCATATTAAGATACTAGGAAAATGAGTATGCACAAAGACTTAGAAGGAAAAAAATGAAAACCTATGAAGATGCTGGTACCTCTTCACGACGCCTACTCATTTTAAGGGTGGGACTGTTTGGATGCATATCGACTGCATGCCTCAAAGCAGCCTCCGCTTCCTCGACGTCCACAGCACGGGAGAATGCACAGTCAATTTCTACTTGGACTTGCTGAATGGTAGGGAGGTTAAGCAAGCCCAAGTCGAAGTCGAAATCAGGGCTGACATGTTTCACTTCCCAGACACGGATATTCAAATGAATATCTTCAAGCCTTGGCATAGATCCATGCAGAAACTTGAGCTGTCGGTTCACATGGCAGTACCTCAGATTCTGCAATGCACCACCACCGCAGGTCAAAATTTCCTTGTCTTTAGTTTTCGTGCTCAGAATCTGAAGGTACAGATTACGGATCTCTGTGAAACCTCCAAGGACTTCCATATCCTGCTGTTCCACATCATTTACACCCACTTCTAGGTCGCAGAGGTTGGGAAGAAGAAAGGGATTAATCCACGCTGGAAGTCTTGAGAACATGAAGCCATATAGAATCAACCGACGGAGATGTAGCGAGAGGACGAAGCCTTCTTCGCATGACTTTATGGGACGCCCTAGTTCTTGTTTACCGCGGATAACAAAATCAATAGCCATGATCTTGTGCAGATTCCGTAAAGACTCCAGCAAGCCTCTCTCCACGCTCTCATCAGGCGCGGCATTCCATGTTACCAGCACCCTCAACTCTGTTAGCTTGCCCAGCTCTTCCACAAATAATGCATATTTGTCAGCAGCAGGCCAAATCCACAGCTCCTGCAGGGACGTCAGCTTCCCAATCCAATCAGGCATCCTTGTCTTCCTGTCAGCATGTAGGCACATCAATCGCCGTAGCAGAGCCACACTCTCTGGCAGTTCTTCTATGCCAGTGCCATCTATCTCCAGCACCTGCAGCAACTTTAGATGACCAATATCTTTTGGGAGTTGTGGTGTAGGTGTAAACGATAGATTTATGTACCGAAGATGAAGTGAGCTCCCAAGTCCCTCGAGATAATGGCCTTGTGTCAAAAGAAAGCTTTCCACAGCTCCCAGTACACGCAACACAGGGAAACTAGACAGCCGGGGCAAGGCGTCCATAAGACACCCAAAGGCAGTTACTGACCTCACTTGTGGCATGTCCATAACAACCTGCGTACTGATGTTGTCAAAGTCTATCTCGATGTTCTGGATGGATACTCGCCTGCTGTCCACATATGAGTGTTGCTCATTATCCAATATACTAACAAAGTTTTCTTCTTTTGACAAGGAACGAAGGAGATGAAGTATCATGTCATGGACACGGCAACCATTAAGGAAGCCTGTGTATGAGTACTCCTCCATCGGCAGGATCATGTTTCTATTTACAAGGTCGTTAAAATATCTATTTCCAAGCTCAAACAGACCTACCCCTTCTTTATCATGAATAAAGCCTTCGGCTATCCACCTCCAAATCAACATTGTTTTTTCAATAAAATGATCCTCTGGAAATATGCTTAAATATAATAAGCAAGCCCGTAGATGCAAAGGCAGATCATAATAGCTGTAAGACAATATCTTCATTGTTTTCTTAACTTGTGAGTCATCTTCATCATGCCCAAAACCTATAGTGTTGTAGACATTTGACCATTCCAAGATTGGTTTCTTAGCTAGCACACTAGCTATCGTACTGATGGCCAATGGTACACCATTGCATTTCTCCAGAATTTGTTCAGACACCTCGGTAATTTTATCATACATGCCAGCGGATTTGTATTTCTCAGGGCATTTCTCTGTACCAAATATCTTTGTATAGAATAACTTTTGGGAGTCACTATAAGAAAGTTTTTTTGGTGTGTAAACAAGACCACCTGTATCAACTTGTGACTTGCGAGTAGTTGTGATTACAGCATTCCCAAGATAATTATCCGCCAAAGCACATTTTATCAATTCCCATGCTGATGTATCCCATATATCATCAATAACAACGAAGTACCTACAAACATTAGGATGCAGTAAGTTATGCACCCAGAGTACGTATGAGAAAGAGAAGCAAGGCATAATTGTAATGAATCCAAAAAAATGGTGTTATCAAGCTCAACAAGGTCACCGCAAAAGACCATCTTCCTACAGAACTAACTCTCGCCACAATCATCTCAGACCCATAAAATTTTCCCCAGTTTCAATACTATACCCATAAATTGTATGTCACTCAAATTATACAATTGTGAGAATATTTTTAACAACAAACATGGTTGTATAAAGTTTTATGGAGCTAGAAATTTATAGTTTTAAATATGTTCATATATGGTCAAACCTTCTAAACTTTACTGTAAAAAGAACTCCTAAACTTGAATACAAGGATTCTAGAAAATCAAGTACAACGAAAATAATAAATTAAACTCGGTAAGTATCTCTAATGAGTTTCTTCCATCCCTGATAGTTTCCCACTGTAGGGTGTGGTAGCAGTTCTACCGGGTGAGCGATACACACCTCTTATATTGAAGAAATTCTTTGATTTCACTGATGAGCTGATACTGATCCAATACCATCAAATTGGCATCCATATATTTTTTCTTGTCAAGGCCAATCAGAATGTCAACGAAAATTTTCTTCATGTCTGGATTCTGACCGACCGGAACAAAAGCCCCACACTGGAATTTCGGCTTAAGCTTGTCATAAACAGCTTTGGCAATGGTGGTTTTGCCCAGTCCGCCCTGTCCAACGATGGAGACCATCTTCATCTCCACCTTGTCATGGTCAGGCACACCGTGACCATCCTCCCCCTCGGACAGCATACCTATGAGCGCCTCCCGTGGCTCATCGATGCCGAAGAGCCTTGTCACTCTGTGCAGATCCAAGAGGCGAGGGTCATCCATGGTCAACGAAGTCGCGACAGGCCTGGCCACGATATCATCGACTTTGTAGGCGGCGCGCCGCAGAGCCACATCCCGGAGTTGGTCCCTGATGTCTTGGATCTTGCCAGCGATGCTACGGCGGTCCGCCAGCTTCTTGAAGTCGAGCAGGTTCCCCATCTTCTCCTTGAACCGGCGCCTGAGGCCAGTCTTCTTGGACTCGGCTTCATGGTCATGGACGCCGTCGACGCGCACCAGGAAGGAGTCGACGATGTCCTCCATGGCGTACGACGCCTTCCTGACCTCGCCGGCCCAGATCCAGACCTGCTCGTCGAGCTGGTCGCGCGGCACCTGCGCCACCTTGCGGAGGGCGGCGTGCAGGCTCTCCAGCTCCTGCGAGAGAGACTCCACTTGCTTCCTCAGGTCCCTGTGCAGCTTGTACTCCTCCTTGAGCAGCTCGGCCAGCTTGAGGAGCAGGGAGCCCATGGCTCCCGTCGCCAGTTCCATGGCTGCTGCTCTTTGAATCTACAATAAGCGAAGGACCGGGAGGATGAGAGAGGGGAAGGGACTGAGAAGAGCAGAGCAGGGGAAGAGAGGGACCTCGCCAATATCTCCCCTCTCAGATCTGTAGGATGGCGCGAGTGAGGGGATGAGATGAAAAGGGGAGAGGGGAGGAAGAAAGGCTCACCGCCCGCCGCCGCCGGCAGGTCCTGGTTGCCGCCTTGTGCGGGGCTGCGGGATGCGGGGCCGCCTTGTGCGGGGTTGGGATGGGAGGCTCCCTCTGCCACTTGACTTGAGGCACGTGACATGCTCAGTGTCAAACGGGCTTGTCTGCTTGGGCGTTTGGTTGGTAATTTTTGGCAACTCCGCAAGCAAGCTGGGTCTCGGGTTACAGAGCAGGAGCGAGCGTCGTAGATAAAGTAGTCAAATACGTAAAGTAGATGAATACAAGAAAGTAGAGATAAGATTTTCTTTATTAATGATCAATCTATTATTGATCTTCGTTACAATTATTGCTCCTCATCTATTTATACTAGAAAAACGTCCGTGCGTTGTAACGGGGCCACATTAACTTTAAGAGTTTAATATTACGACATTGGCGACCTTTTTTACCATCAAATCCTCACATACACACTCTCTCCCCCTCCCTCTTCCTCACTCTCCCCCCCCCCCTCTCTCTAACACACACACACATAGCCTATAATCCCCGCCAGTAAGACTTACTCAATTGGCAATAATGTGTGGACTTGTGGTGAGCTTGACTGAACTAATGGATAGTGTGATATATTCCCCAATAATTTAACAATAAAATTTCAGAAACGGGAAGATTATGTAACACCTCAAGTCGTTAGCTACAGTGACTTCCCCCTAACGATGCCATGTCATCAGGCTTGCTAAGCCAAACTGCCACTTGATAAAAATCAAAGCCCAATTCAAATTTAAAATAAAGTCAAATAAATTATTTCACAAACAAGAAAACTAAAATATTCACCATATTCTATAAATTCCACTGATCTTTGACATGTTGAGCCCAACATTATTTGACCCAAAAATTAAATCTTGTCAAATTAATAAGAGGTCGAACAGTAGTTAAAATAACCAATTAAATATAAACCTAATTTTATGTATTCCCTTTTGGCCCCAAACTTTTTGTGCCACCTAAAACTATTGTGCTCGAATTGTGTGCATAGTTTCACAATTAACAAAATCCATTTAGTTGATAAAGAATAAATAGAAAACGGTGTTAAAAGGGAGAAACGGATTAGAATACATTAAAAACCAAAAGGACGATGAAAAAGGGGATTCCCCTACCCCGGGCCATGCCACCGAACCTGTCCAGTGGTCCAGTTCCTGCACGGTCGTCTTCTCCCGTTCCCCGAGCCCGTCACTCTGAGCCGGGCTCCCTTGTTTCCACCTCGCCCGGCATCGATGGGGAATGGATAAGGGTGACGCCCTGCCTCCCCTGCCCCCATGGCCTCACTCCTCCTCGACGCCCCCTCCCAGATCCACTTCTCCTTCTCGCTCGCTCGATCCCAGTGATCTGGACGAAGTCAGATGCCACGGCCACCATGACCGACCCGGTCCACACGGCCACTGCCCTCCTTGCTGGCTAGGAGCTTGTCGAGGAGCTCCAAATGCCTCCGCTACTTCGTCTGCGCCAACGAGATCAAGTCCAGCACCCCCATATCGACGTCGTTGACGTCTTCCTCAACCTTCGGCCACCGCGACATTGTCGTTCGATCCGCACCGCCCCGAGCTCCCCTGTCTTCCCCTAGGGTGCCATTGACACAGCCGTGATCTCCTCTTGCCTTTCCCCAGTTTCCCCTCTCGTTTTCTCTCGTTAGGTACTTCACCGTGGCTGAGAACCGCCGTCCGCCATGGCCATTGCAGGGGTATCCACTGAGCTCCTCGGATTGACCCCGTGGCACATGCCCGCTCCTATGCGCGCCCATGCCCGAGCCTTCAGCTCTTCTTCCGCGCTCGCGGGGCCTCTCTGGCTCTCCATGCCCATGCACGTGCCACACCCCGTCCGTCGCACCTGCCATTGCCATCACGCTCGCCACAGCCACCGCACCACTGTGCCCCGCACGACGCACACCCTTGCCGCGCATCACACTCTCGCTGGATGTGCTCGCCCCGTCTGCTGCCGCCTATCCCTTCGCTCGCCCTGCTATTGCGCCCCTGCCTTGCGCCGCCTCCTGTCGTGGCCATCTTCTGCCGGCCGCCCCCTCAGCCATGCCAGCCGCATCTCAGCCCTCCACCGTCGGCCCCTTGCCTCGCCTGCTGTGTGCTTCTTCCTGCTGCTATGCACCGCTCTACCACTGGTACGCTGTTGCGCCATGCTCTCGACACCGTCGTGGACAAACGTGGCGGAGGGGTTGTCAATGGAGTACGAGGAGGAGGTGGCGGAGAAGGTGTGGAGAGGCAAGAGGTCTAGGGTGGCGTCAGCTGGCTGTGGTGGAGGTGATTATACGAGAAGGAGCCGGAGCGAAAGGAGATGTCACAATTGGAAAGAATCGCAAAAAAATCATAACACGGAGATCTCATTCCAAAAAATGCTAATATCGATAGAGGGGTGATTTCCTTCAATAGGTGGAAAACATAGGAAATATTGAATGTTATCAAGGAAAGGTAAAAATTTAGGAAAATTAGGATTTTGAACTGATTTCTATGCAAATTGGGTTTTATTGTTTGGTAACATGATATCAGTACCAGCCCGTTTTGTGATGTGTCTGATTAGGAAAGTTTGCAAATGTTAAGAAACTATTTATTGGGAGGAAAGTTTGTGACATGTCTGTTATTTGTTTCCTAAAACAAATTTCACTAATGAGAGAAATCGATTGATTTTGATAAGTTAGGAAAGTTATATTCAAATCTATTATTTGTTTCTTAAAATTTTGTTATTTGTTTCCTAAGATAAATTGAACCAATAAAAGGAATCGATTGATATGAATAATTTAAGGAAGTTAGATCCGTGATTTGTTATACATTAGGAAAGTCCTGGTTGTAATAAAGAGTGGAGAGAAAAATAAATCGATGGACCAGGATGGGAGGGGGTGGTGGGAGGAGAGACAAAAAAACCAGCGAAAATAAACCGTGGAGACTATTCACCAACTGCTCTATTAGGAGTAGAGATCTCTACTCCTAATGGAGCAGTTGGTAGTCTCGCTTCCAGGTTTTTTTTCGTCCCACCACTTTCGTCCATTTTTTTCGTAGGTTAACCGTCATAGATTTTTTTCGATGCTGGTTTCTTATTCACCGGTTTATTTACCCCTCAGCTCTTTCCTTGCAAATCAGCACTTTCCAAACGTGCACGCAATCATGGATCTAAATTTACTAACTTATCCAAATCAACCGATACCTTCCATTATTGCAAATTTCTTTAGAAAACAAATAATAGATTTTAAGGAAACAAATAAAAGATTTTAAAGACGCATCATACTTTACTAACAATCACTAAAAATCAAATCTAAATTAATTAACCCTACCTTAAATCACTCAATCACTTTAATTAGAAAACATTTTCTTTCCTAACTTCACCCCGCTTAGTGTGCACATAACTATCCGAAGTAATTAGAGTCACATGATTGAATCCATTTATTTAGAGCGACATGATTGCGTTCCGGGATGGAGGCCATGATTTCGTCGAGGTCGTTGCTACCTCCTACACTCAGGGTGTGTTGCCGAGATCGAGGCGAACATGAGGAGTTGTGGCCACCGCCATGGTCACCCCATCGCAGGGGATGGAGCACGCCGTCGGCCTACAGCTTGTGGAGATCACGGTTGCTCTTCAGGTCGCGTGGTGACCGGATCTTGCCGATGTGTCCCTCCCCGACGACCTCCTCTTCGCCTCGGTTGGCGGCATGGATCTTGCCACTCGCCTCAACTTCTCGCCTCGAGCTCGACGGTCACCACCATGGATCCCCACCGGAGGGTCACGTGAACCAGCCGCCCTCCCATGCTGCAGATGGCGAGAAGGTGACATGGCTCTCCGTGACACGAAGAGTGGAGTTCGGTCAAGTACTTATATACTTGGCCTCTCACGATCCATGTACATGGAGAAGAATGCACAACCGCTCATTCATGCTTCATTCCACTCCTTTGCGCTACATTACCGGAGGTGACATTTTCCTATCTCTCTATGTTGTAACAAGCCTGCTGCTGCATAGTTAATGGATTTTTATTTAAATTTATCGCTGCTTAGTGCTTTGTTGCAATTGTTCACCCAAGATTCTTATATATAATCTGAGCGTATGTAGGCATACTTAGCTTTGCTATTCCATTTTTTCTCGCGCATAGAAATAAGAGTATTGTCCAGTTAGGTATTCAATTGAGTATGGTATTTGGATTGCTATCGAATGTCTTTTCTATGCATGTGATTTCTCACATCTGGTTATAATTTGTGAAGACGTGCATTGCATCGCAGACTTGAAGCGGGCCCGTGGCCTGCTACCGGATGGCGCCGATGCCGACCGAGACACCTCGTTCGCGTATTCTTGGAGCTGTGGCTGGTCGATTTACATGAAATTAATTCCCTCAGTTCTGGTGGCAAATATAATACACATAATCAATATTGTTATGCACTAGCGTGTATGTGTGAAATAGATGAATTATGGTCCCGTACCTAATAAGATGGATATGTGTGTGTGTTAGAGAGAGAGGGAGAGGGGGATAGAGAGTGAGGAAGAGGGAGGGAGAGTGTGTGTCTGTGTGTGTGTGAGGATTTGATGGTAAAAAAGGTCGCCAATGTCGTAATATTGAACTCTTAAAGTTAATGTGGCCCCGTTGCAACGCACGGGCGTTCTTCTAGTAGAGGTAGGGGTCAGGGGATAAGTACCCACTTAATGTAAAGTGTAGAATCAGGAGGGGCCATGATGTGCGTGTCGCACGCATCCGCCTCCACCCTCGTGGTGGACCCGGTTTCCCGATACTCCTCTGTGGTACTTAACTGTATATCCATGCCTCAAAAACTCTAGAAAAAAACCAGAGAGGAAAATTATGGAGAATGAGCGCAAAGTATACGTTGTTGTATTGCACGAATTGCCTCGTTAAAAACCTCATGTGAGAAACATCACGAAACTCACTCAAGGGAAAAAGAGTACAATTCACTCAACCATCAAGTTGAGCACTCGATCATCGAGATCGAGATTTTAACGACGAGTTTGTGAAGTTTCTCCGCCTAAACCTTGCATCTATCCAAGTCTCATCATATTGATTCCACGCACACACCTCTCAAAGGATGATGTCGGTAATGACTTAGTGAACATATCAGCAAGATTGTCAAAGGACTTAGTATGCAAAATTCTCACCTCGTCCAACTGTTGCAGCTCGTGTGCATATAACTTGGGACTAATATGCTCTGTGAGGTTACTCTTCACATTACCCATCTGAACTTGTGCAACACAAGCAACATTATCTTCATAGATAATGGTATCTTCATATATAATGGTAGGAGTTTGTATGTTGTGTTTCCTCAATGTGGCCGATCATCTGCTGAAGCAATACACATTCTTTTGATGCTTCGAATAGTGCCATGATTTCCGAGTGGTATGTGGAAGTCGATAGAAGGTTTGCTTGGACGATTTCTAGGAAAACATAGTTCCAACATAAAGGAAAACATACCCAGTCTATGATTTGCAACTATGCAGGTCCGACAGGTACCCAATATCGGCATAGCCTATAAGAGATAGGTCTTGATTCCTTTTATAAAATAGGCAAGATCTTTGGTCCCTTACAGGTAACAGAAAATGTCCTTAACGCCTTTCCATTGTCTCTTGGTAGGCTCAGAACTGTACCTAGCAAGCAAATTGACGGCAAAAGCAATATCTGGCCGTGTACAATTTGTGAGGTACATGGGTGCTCCAAGTGCACTCAGGTAAGGAACCTCTAGTCCAGAGTTTCCTTTCCATCTTCCTTAGGCCTGAGTGGGTCCTTTTCTGGCTGTAAAGTGTTGGGGAACGTAGCATGCAATTTCAAAAAAATTCCTATGTTCACGCAAGATCTATCAAGGAGATGCATAACAACGAGAGGGGGAGAGTGTGTCGACGTACCCTCATAGACCAAAAGCGGAAGCGTTTGCCAACGTGGTTAATGTAGTCGAACTTCTTCTCGTTCCGGCTGATCAAGCACCCAACGTACATCACCTCTGAGTTCTTCACACATTCAGCTCGATGACGTCCCTCGAACTCTTGATCCAGTAGAGTGTCGATGTAGTAGATGAGTTCCGTCAGCACGACGGCGTGGTGACGGTGATGGTGAAGTTATCCGTGCAGGGCTTCGCCTAAGCACCATGAGAATATGACCGGAGGCGTAAACTATGGAGGAGGACGCCACACACGGCTAAAGATTATTCGTGTGTCTTCTAGGCGCCCCCTCCCCATGTATATATAGGTGGGAGGGGGAGGGGAGAGCCTTGGGGTGCCCAAGTAGGAGGAATCCTACTTGGGCCCCTAGTCCAATTCGGCCTCCCCCTTCCTTCTTTTTGCTGGAGAGAAAAGGGAAGGGGAAGGAGAGAAGGAAGGGGGAGGAGAACCCTTCTCCTCCTTCTCCAATTCGGCCACATGCCAAAGGGGGGGGGGCGCCACCCCTTTTTGGGCTGGTGTGCTCCCCTCTTATGGCACTACAGGAAACAACTAATTTGTCGTCAGGGGGCGTCTTTGCCGTCAACTTTTGGTCGGGCAGACGGCAAAGAAAGGCTATGCCATCATCAGCAGACGGCAAAGAAACACTAACAGCAAACTAGACTTTGCCGTCTGCGTAAAAAACACAGACGGCAAAGAGCTCACTTTGCCGTCTGCGAAAAAAACACAGACGGCAAAGAGCTCACTTTGCCGTCTGTAGAAAACAACCCAGACGGCAAAGAATCTTTGTCGTCTGTGTTTGTTTTGGCAGACAGCAAAGAATCTTTGACGTCTGTGTTTTTTAGGCAGACGGCAAAGTGAGTTCTTTGCCGTCTGTGTTTTGTTTTGCAGACGACAAAGAGGAAGCACAGCACGCGGATCGATCACGCAGATAGATGACATGGCAAGATCTAAGACGTGCGTCCCCACCCACTAGGTCGTCTGGATGCACACCCCACCCACCCACGATGCATGCGCCCCTAGGCAGCACCCACGCGCCCCATGCCCTGCCTCCCTTATCCCCATCCCGCACCGCACGTCTCTCTCTATCTCTCTCCACTACTAGAGAAAAGCCTATACACAGAATCTTATCAGCAGCGCGCTTTAAAATAAGGCGATGCTGCTAATTAGCAGTAGCGTGCTCACCAGTAACTCGCTGCTGAAACAAATATAGCAGTAGCGCGCCCTCTCAAAGACGCGCTACTGCTACAATTCCCACAAGGCCGCCGCGAGGCTAGTTATAGTAGCAACGCGATATAACGACGGGCGCTACTGCTACGTAGCATAGTAGCAGCGCATTTCTTGAATAAGCGCTACTGCTAAGTTTACTACAAAAATTTAGTCCCACCTCGCTCCGTGAAGAGAGTTTTTACCACCTTAAATATGTTACTTCTCAAATTTTGACAAGCACTTGGTCTTCATTGAACTCTATGTGTAGAATTTGTGGCTGCAATATGAGTCTTCACCTGTACCTAAACCGGTGAGGACTCATATTGACAAATAAGATTGTGCACAAAAAGATCGTTGATGATCAATGTATTTTTGATATATTGAACGAAGTCTATTTTTACATGCTGACACATAGCAGTGGCGCTTTATTGTGAAAGGCATCTGCTGCTAGATAGCTTAGCAATGGCGTCTTTTCCTACACAGCTCTTGCTAAGCCATTCATCTCCCACCCCATTTCCTCTATCCGATCCACTCACACACCACACACTCATCATGGATCCCTCTCAATCCCCGCCGGTCCACCCCGTCGCCCCTCCTCCGCTCTGCTGCTGCCACCTCCTCCTCCTTCTTGGACTCGGTGCACGGCCTCCTCCTCCGTCCTCCTCTCCACTCGCTTGGCTGGCGGCCCTCCTCACTCCGCCTTCCTCCTCCGTCCTCCCTCCACTGGCCCGCTGCAAGCCCCTCCTCGTTCCGCCTTCCTCCTCCATCCTACTCTCTTCTCCTCCTCGAGTCGCCCCTCCTTCTCCCTCCTGCCCACTACATTTTGATTTAGTAGGCTAGTTCATATGCAACATTTTGATTTAGTTGATATAATTTAGTTGATTTAGTAGGCTAGTTGATTTAGTTGACTTAGAACATTTTGATTTAGTTGATTTAGTAGGCTAGTTCATTTAGTTGATTTAGTTGACTTAGAACATTTTGATTTAGTTGATTTAGTATGCTAGTTGATTTAGTTGACTTAGAACATTTTGATTTAGTTGATTTAGTAGGCTAGTTCATTTAGTTGATTTAGTTGACTTAGAACATTTTGATTTAGTTGATTTAGTAGGCTAGTTCATTTAGTTGATTTAGAACATTTTGATTTAGTTGATTTAGTAGGCTAGTTGATTTAGTTGATTTAGAACATTTTGATTTAGTTAATTTAGTAGGCTAGTTGATTTAGTTGACTTAGAACATTTTGATTTAGTTGATTTAGTAGGCTAGTTCATATGCAACATTTTGATTTAGTTGATATGATTTAGTTGATTTAGTAGGCTAGTTGATTTAGTTGATTTAGAACATTTTGATTTAGTTGATTTAGTAGGCTAGTTGATTTAGTTGACTTAGAACATTTTGATTTAGTTGATTGTTAATCCTTTGCTCATATTGCTTTAGCATAAATGGCGCCACCACCACCACCACTATGTCGACTGTGCAAGTCAAGATGCGCCAGCAGCCTTGCAACTGGCAAGCTGTTCGGCATCTACTTCCAGCCGAGTTTTCGTCATGCGGCGGTAAGAAATTAGATGAAATGTAATAACTATTTTATTTTTAGTGTTGGCATTACTGCATTGTGTCATTTTGCTTATTTTACACAGATCGTCCCATGCAATGCGATGTTGAAATTCAACAAGCTGACAGGAGACACTGTGACATTTGAGGCTCCTGGGGGACCGTACACTATGGAGGTCGAGAAAGGACGCAATATGTCACAGATTGGAGGAGATGGATGGGCCCGTTTTGTCGCTCGCATGCGTCTTACTAGTGGTGAGTTGATCAGCTTCTCCTTCCGAGCAGAAAGACCCAAGCTAGCTGTCATTTATCTCAACCTGATGAAGAAGGCTCAGCTGGACTACGCCTTACTGCAAGGGGCTCCGTCACAACCTGTACTTACCGCGTGGACACGGACGGTCGCACACACTTAAACTTGGTTGGGTGGAAGAAATTCCTCGATGGCAAGAATCTTCGTGTTGGACAGGCCAACCTAATTACTATCAGGAACACCAACCGCCCAGGCTTGAGGATGATGATTGTCTTCGATATCATCTAGAACTACATATGTGTGTGTGGCTATATCATCTAGAACTACATATGTGTGTGTGACTATATCATCTAGAACTACATATGATGATCGTCGTCGATATCATCTAGAACTACATATGATGATGGCCGTTGATATGACCTTGTACTGCTTGAGGATGTATGTTGACTATGCATGAAATTGTTATCTAGTACTCCCTTCGTTCCAAATTACTCGTCGTGGTTTGAACTAAAACCACGACGAGTAATTTGGAATGAAGGGAATACTACCTAGTAATGGTTTATGAATTTGATATCTACTAGCAGTACCTAGTATCTAGTATCTGAAAGGGAAACCGAAAGGAAAGGGAAACCGAAAGGAAAGGGTGCCGGAAATGATGAAAGATATAGCAGTAGCGAGGGATGGAGAAATCGCTACAGCTAGGTAATAGTAGCGCGTTCTTAAAAAGCGCTGCTGATATCGTCAACAGTAGTAGCGCGGGTAAGGGCCGCGCTACTACTATGAGTTCGCTGTAGCGCCTTATTAGTAGCGCGGCCATCCGCGCTGCTACTAGCCTCAAAACCCGCGCTACTACTAGGGTTTTCCCTAGTAGTGCTCGTTTCTCTCTCTCTCTCTCTCTCTCTCTCTCTCTCTCTCTCTCTCGTTTCTGTCCTCAATCCAAATCGAACAGCACCTCGCCGGCTAGTTTGTCGCCCCCGGTCCGGCCAGCAACTCGCCGGTCAGCGTCTCTCTCTGACCCCCGCCCCGGC